>MU968381.1:3202702-3720631 GCA_034641835.2 Pinus albicaulis
CAGGCAGAATCACACAGAAACGTGAGACAAAGCTCACACAACTCAATGAATTCATTTGCTCAATTACATCACACTTATATAGGAAACTCACTCACCTAATCTTCCTGAAAACGGGGAAACAAACCTGAATATGTGCAACCAATTCCTAATTACACCCTCTCGTTCAACCACTCACAACTAATTCTATTTCTGCATTATTCTCACATCCTCCCTTAATGGAGAAATGGATTTTCTACAATACCTAACTGACTTCTAAAAACTTCAAATTTGATTTTACCAAGGGGCTTAGTAAATATATCAGCCACATTATCCTTGGTATTACAAAATATCAATTCAATTTCATTCGACTCAATTTTCTCACGTACAAAGTGGTACTGTAACTCAACGTGTTTTTTTCTAGCATGGTAAACTGGATTATGTGCTAATTTGATAGCACTCTGATTATCACAATTGATACATGTTGAACCACTTTGCGCTTCTTCAAGATCTGCAAGAATTCTCCGCAACCAAATAGCTTCACAGGTGGCATTGGTCAAAGCTTTGTACTCTGATTCTGTTGATGATAAAGAAACGGTTGGCTGTTTCTTACTACTCCAAGATACGACCCCTGATCCAATATGAAATGCATAGCCAGAGGTAGATCGTCTGTCATCTGGATTTCCTGCCCAATCTGAATCAGAAAAACCTGTCAGTGCAACATCAGATTCATCAGTATACATAATACCAAGATTCACTGTTCCCTTTAAGTATCGGAGAACTTTCTTTGCAGCATTCCAGTGATTTTCTGAAGGCTTAGCCATGAATTGACTAAGAATACTGACTGAGTATGCAATGTCTGGTCTGGTAGTGGTGAGATAGTTCAAACTTCCCACTAGCGGACGATATAATGTTCCATCTGCCTCTTTTGTTCCATCTTCTTTGTACAACTTTGCATTCTGTTCTAAGGGAGTTGACATAGCTTTGCAATCAGTCATATTGAACTTTTTAAGAATCTCCTTTGTATATTTGCTTTGAGTGATCAAAGTTTTACCAGGCTCTCTCCATACCTCAATTCCTAAACAGTAATGCAATTCACCCAAATCTTTCATTTCAAATTCCTGTGACAACTGAACTTTAATTTCTTTAATTAACTTGTGAGCACTACCTGTTATAATGAGATCATCCACATACAAAGATATTAAAGCAACATTTCCTTTTTCATCTTTCTTAACATACAAGTTAGGATCATTTTTGCTTTTCACAAATCCATTCTGAAGAAAGAAGGTATCAATCTTTACATACCATGATCTTGGTGCCTGTTTCAAACCATACAATGCCTTTCTTAACCTGCAAACCAGATGCTCCTGTCCTTGTTTGACAAACCCTTCAGGTTGAACCAAATAAACTTCTTCCTTTAAATCACCATTTAGAAAAGCAGATTTGACATCCAATTGATGTATATTCCAATTATGTTTTGTGGCTAAGGCAATCAATAATCTAATTGTATTCAACTTAGCTACTGGTGCAAAAGTGTCTTCATAATCAATTCCCTCCTTTTGAGCATATCCTTTTGCTACTAATCTTGCCTTAAATTTATCAATTGTACCATTTGCTTTAAATTTTGATTTGTACAACCATTTACTTCCAATTGGAACTTTATTTGCAGGAAGTTCCACTAATTCCCATGTTTGATTTTTTATTAGAGAAGCATACTCATCATTCATAGCATTAATCCATGGTTCATGTTGTTTAGCCTGCTCATAATCAATTGGTTCTTCAAAATTCATTATATTAGACATTAAGGCATAGTCTCTATACCTTGCAGGAAGCTGAGTCTGTCGGGACGATCTTCTTGGTGCTTCAATGCCTGTGGGTGTTCCATCCATGATTCGTCGGCTTTGAGGTGAATCACCCCCTTGTGATGACTCACTGCTGCTAGATGTGCTCATACTGCTGCTATCATCCTGATCCTGTACCTGTACCTGTACCTGTACCTGTTCCTGTTCCTGCTTAATCAAAGTATCAAGTTTGATATGTGCATCATTAGATATATGCCATGCATCATTCTTTGTATTACTTTTATCAGCCTGCTCATGAAACAGCACATCACGACTTGCAAATAGTTTATGGGAACTTGGATCAAACAATTTATAGGCTTTCTGATCCGTACAATACCCAATGAAAACACACTTGATTGACTTGGCATCAAGTTTTCTTCTATTAGCCTTAGGAATATGAGCAAAAGCAGTACATCCAAAGACTCTGAAATGACTCACATTAGGTTTATAACCATGAAGAACCTCAAAAGGAGTTTGAAAAACTAATTGCTTAGTGGGACATCGATTCTTCAGATAAATAGCAGTGTTAATGGCTTCTGCCCAGAAACCATTAGAGATGTTCTTACCTTGCAGCATACTACGAGTAGATTCCACCAAGGTTCTATTCCATCGCTCAGCAACCCCATTTTGCTGAGGGGTATGTGGCACTGTGAACTGTTGTTGAATTCCATTAGATTTACAATAGGTGTTAAATGCTTTTGACTTATATTCACCCCCTTGATCAGATCTGAGTATTTTAATGCACTTGCCTGTTTGTTTTTCAACCATAGTTAGAAACTCTTTAAAATACTCAAATATGTCACTTTTCCTTCTAATGAAATAGACCCAGGTATACCTAGATCTATCATCAATAAAAATAACAAAGTATGAAGCACCACCAAGAGACCTAGTTTGCATAGGTCCACATACATCAGTGTGAATTAATTCAAGTATATCATACTGTCGTTTCTCGGTATGAACAGGAAACTCTTCTCTATGCTGCTTACCAAGTGCACAAGCTTCACATAGTAAATGTTCATACTTCATAACAGGAAGACCTTCAACCATTGATTTCCTTTGCAACAACGATAAATCATTGTAATTTAGGTGCCCATACCTGTGATGCCATAATTCTGTTGTCGATGTCTCTTTGGATGTCAATGCAACATGGCGCTTCACTGTCACATCCAATCTGTATAATCCTCCAACCCTGGTACCTGTAGAAACAACCCTGTAGTGGTCCTGAACATCTTTCACAATACACCCCAGTTTACCAAATTCAACTTTTAAATGATTATCAGTGATCGTGGAAACAGATATCAAATTATTTTTGAGAGCAGGTACATACATCACATTATGAATCTGTCGCATTTGTCCATTAGGTAAGTACACATTTATTATGCCATAGCCTTGAACTTTAAGTGACCTGTCATCTCCTAGGTAAATGTGTGTACCATCAGATTTCTCATAATATTTATCATACCATTCTTTATTACAAGTCATGTGTGCCGATGCACGAGAATCGATGAACCATGCATTCTCATCATCAGTTTCAGCAGACAATGCAGCATCAGAAAGAAATAACTTAAGATTTTTAAATCCATCATTCACTGAGGTGTCTTTGTTTATGTAATTTCCATTATGCCTTCTATGTCTTTGATTTGATTCATTATTCTTTCTCCTATAGCAATCTTTAGCCAGATGTCCAGGTTTTCCACAATAATCACATTCAATGTTCCTCTTAACATAAGAATCAGGAGGTGTCATACCTTTCTGTTTTGCTTGAAAATGGCCTCTGTTCCTGTCCCATGGTCTCCCTCGGAATGGTCTTTTGCCTCTTGCAGTCAAAGCCAAATCAGAACCATTTGACTCCAGTTCAAAAATTTTCATGCGCTCTTCTTCTTGAAGAAGAATTCCAGCCAATTCTTCAAATGTAGGAGGTGTCGGTCTAGCTGAGAGAGCTGAAATAAAGACTTTATAGTCTGGGACTAACCCCTTTAAAGCAACAGTTACCAAGTCTGTACTAGACACCTTTTCACCAATATCACCTAGTTTATCACTCAAGTCTTTCATTCGGGAAACAAAGTTGCTAATGCTTTCATTGGCCTCCATTTTGATAGATAGCAGCTTTGTTTTTAAAAATAAAATACGGTTTGCATTAGTAGTTTCATACAAACCTTTGAGAGTGTCCCATGTCGCTTTTGAAGTTTCACAGTCCCGAATGTGAGGAATAATATTGTCCTTCACTGACATGCGTAGCAGCACCCTTGCTTTCATTTCACGCTTCTCCCAATCTTGAGTGGCAGCAGGAGGTTGAGGCTTGGGTTCGTCACCTTTGACGATCGTCCAGAGATTGTATGCCTCCAGTACTGTTATGAGCTTAAATTTCCAGTTTACATAATTTTCTCCATCAAGTTTTGAAGACTCATTTAAATAGGAGTCAGCAAGTGGATTAGCCATTTCACTGATAATGACCAGCTTCTAACACCGTGGTCTTAAAGCCCACAAGGACAAATTAATTTTCAATAAATTACCAATGAAGCCACAAGCTTCATAAAATAAAATCCAAAATTATTCCAATGCTTTCTCCTTTGCACTAAAATGGTCTTATTAAGAGGCACCTTTAAAGCCACTCAGCAAGTTTTAAAACACCAAACAAAAATTTGTGGAAAATAGAACAGAACAGCAAATCTTCTCCACGTTCTCACAGAACAGCAAACTCCAGCGCAAACAAATATATTGCAAATTACAAACAAATATATTGCTGCGTGGTATATCAAACAATCAAAGGGCAGCGTGGTATATTGCTAGAAGCGCAAACAAATGAATTGCAGCGACAAGGGCAGCGTGGTATCCAACTCCAACGCGCAAACAAACAAAGGGCAGCGTGCTGTACGCTCTAAAAAAAAACTTTACGCTCTTAAAAAACGCATCAAATGACAGTTTCACGCTAAATGACAAATGCTTCACGCTAAATGACAAATGCTTCACGCAAAGGAAATCAATGGCGGCACAAATGACAGTTTCACGCTAAATGAAAAACACGCACCAAATGACAAATGCTTCACGCTTTACAGCAATTGAATTCTGGGTCGATGGCGGCAGTCTGGCAATCTGGCAATTGAATTCTGGGTCGATGGCTCTTCCAGATGTAATTAAATCTGCGCACACTCTAATAGCAGAGTCCGTCACTGCCCGCGAAGAGGAGAGAGGCGCAGACAACCTTGTTCTGATACCAAAATAAACACAAATACACAGGCAGAATCACACAGAAACGTGAGACAAAGCTCACACAACTCAATGAATTCATTTGCTCAATTACATCACACTTATATAGGAAACTCACTCACCTAATCTTCCTGAAAACGGGGAAACAAACCTGAATATGTGCAACCAATTCCTAATTACACCCTCTCGTTCAACCACTCACAACTAATTCTATTTCTGCATTATTCTCACATACAATGTTTTATCCTTGACTCAATATTGTTTTATTTTGTACCGGTCTGAAATTTGGTTTGCAAAAAATCTCTTGGTAATTATGAATTTTGTATCCAAAATCTTTGGATTCACACATTTCATGGGGTATGACTCATCTAAAATGGGCCTTTTGCACGGTTTATAAAGCAATCAAAGATTTTTTTACAGAATACCCTTTATCAGGTGATGACTCTTGGCATTTTTTGCTAGGGTTTTTTTTGTGTTGGTTCTTGTGTATGCTTTAATGGATGTGTTTTTTTGGTGAATTAATTTTTGAGTATGAATTAATCTAATTTTGTTTTTATTTCTCACATATTTTCACATTTTTCTCATATTTACACAGTTTTAAATTTGTACATCTATCTGATCGCTTATAATATTTTTCTCAGTCATAGTGTTACTGCCTTAAAATGGAAAGTGCAGTTTACGTTTTTGTTAGTGCTCCAAAATGTGTGAATTTTGGGAAAGCTCGGTATCACCTTTTCTTTCACAAAAAAAATTACTCACATGGTTCTGTCGGAATATTGAAAATTCCATAATAACAATGGAGAGAGTAAACTCCCCTCTTTAACACAGAGAAATTAAAAATTTTCACTCACAGGAGAGAGTTTCAACTCTGAAAAAACAAACATCTATTTCATAAAAAGACTGTTACAAATTCTTCCTCACACAGAGGGATTTACAAAATATGTGACTACTTCAGACACAGTTCACAAAACCTTCCTGTCTCTCAAACAAAATACTCTGTCTCTCTCTGAAAAATACGCTGCTGTGTATTTTCAATTCGCACTACTGTGCATAAAAAAAACGACTCTGTTCTATATAAAAATAAAACATTACTAAACAGGGTCTCGGGCCTTTACATTATATATGCGCCACATATATTATAACATTAAAAAACTACATTAAACCGATTGTCGGGCCCATTTTATAATTAAAACCCTTTTTATGATTGTATCAGGTCTGGTCTTAACTTATAACGCACGACCCTTTTAAAACCCCGATTGCGATTGACTATTGGATGCGATGGCCATTGTTAATTCCGCCATATAAAACTCGTCGGGTCCGGAACTTTCAAACAAGACTCATAACCCGCCGAACTTTCGATTGCGATTGGAATCACGAATGTGATTAATCAATTAAATGCGATGTGGTAAAGTCCATCGGGTCCGGGCTTTAACATATGCGATCGGGCCTTGTACAAAAGCATTGCGATCTCCGATCAGAAACTGGATGCAATGGAAAAATTTAAACACCGGCCTATAACATGGTCGGGTCCGCCAGTGGATAGTGCAATCAGGGCTTAAAACAAAAGGCCTCCGATTTGGAACTTGCGATCCAATGCTTGTCATCGTATTATATATATGTTGCGTGGTCTGTGGGACCAGCACAGGCCTCTGCTTTATGGGAGGGCGATTTTAATACATGCGATTTGTATTATCGCATCGGGCCATAACAAAAGGCCGCTGTAACATATGTTGTTCGTTCCGCACGTGGAACTCACCACATCAACAAGACACTTGGATATAAAAGTCTTTCACCGCCTCATCCATTTAACTCCGCCAATTTAAATTGGTAAGGCTTTAAAACCTGTTCCAATCTGTAATTAAAATTCTGTACTGCTTTCGAATCCTTTTGCAATTTGTTCAAGACAGCAAGCAACCGCCTTTGCCTAGGCTTCAATGTGCCGCTGTTCATTTACTCTGCAATTACTGTTGATTGACTTCAGCAGATGGAATTAATTTCCAACACTCCCCCTTAATTTCAACTGCTAGGTTTTTCTGCATACCCAGGCATTTCCTGAAATGTTCAAAGCTTTTCTACGCAAGTGGCTTTGTCAGAATATCTGCCAATTGATCCTCTGTTCTACAATGTTGAAAAACTATCTCACCATTGTTAACCAATTCACGTATGAAGTGAAACTTGGTGTCAATGTGCTTTGTCCTTTTATGAAAAACTGAATTTTTAGACAATGCAATAGCTGAGCTATTGTCACAAAAGATCACTGTCCCTTTTACCTGTTCTTGGCATAAACTTCTCAACATTTTTCTCATCCAAACTGCTTGACACGCTGCTGCTGTAACTGCCACATATTCTGCTTCTGCTGTAGACAATGCTACAATGGGATGTTTCTTAGAAGCCCATGAAATGGCTCCTGAACCCATGTGAAAAACATAACCGGAAGTACTCTTCCGATTATCAACACTTCCATCCCAATCACTGTCATTGTATCCAACTAAATCTGAACATTTTGAAGCAGTATAAAAAATACCAAAGCTTTTAGTACCTTTAACATACCTCGGAATCCTTTTCGATGCCTGCCAATGTGCATCCTTTGGCTTTTCCATGAATCTGGAAATTAAACTAACAGCATGCATTATGTCTGGCCTAGTTGCAGTCAAATACATAAGGCTGCCAACTATGCTCTTGTATAAACTAGGATCAAAATCCTTGCTGCTGTCCTCTCTGCTGAGCTTTAATCCCATCACTGTGGGAGTGTTCGCTGCTTTTCTCTCCTGCATGTTAAATCTTTCAAGTACCTCATTAACATACTTTTCCTGTGAGATAAAAATCCCATTTTCATCTTGTTCTACTTCTATTCCCAAGAAGTATCTCAATAAACCCATGTCAGTCATTTCAAATTCTTCTTTCATGACTGTTTTAAAATTTTCAATAAGGTAATCATAATTACCTGTGAAAATAACATCATCTATATATAAAACTACAATCAATATTTTTCCATCTTTTTCTTTGATGTAGAGGGTGGGTTCTCCCTCACACTTTTCAAAACCATTTTCCAGTAGATAGGAATCTATCCTACTGTACCACGCTCTTGGCGCTTGCTTCAGCCCATAAAGAGCTTTCTTCAACTTACACACTTTGTGCTATTGGCCTTTCTTTTCATAAACGAGAGGTTGTTCAATGTAAAACTCTTCCATTAACACTCCATTTAGGAATGTTGACTTCACATCCATTTGGCAAACTTTCCACTTGTTTTGTGCTGCTATGGACAGCACTGCTCTCACAGTTTCCATTCTTGCAACCGGTGCGAAAGTTTCCTCATAATCTATCCCATGCTTCTGCTTATATCCTTTGACAACAATTCTGGCCTTGTGTCTCTCTATTTTTCTTTTAGCATTACTCTTGGTCTTGTAGAACCATTTAACTCCAATGACATCTTTACCTTTTGGGAGTTCAACTAAATCCCAAGTCTTGTTTCTTTCTATGGCATTAATCTCCTCATCCATAGCTTCTATCCATTTCTCATCCTTGATAGATTCTTTGAAATGAACAGGAGCATCAACATGACAATATAAAACAAACAAAGAATTGATACCTTCATTTGCTATATCTTTTTCATAAATATCTTTCAAAATTCTGAATTTCTTACCTTTTTCATTAGGTGTACAAATGCTGAAGAAGCACTTGAATTTCCTCCTTGTGGTGTGCTTGGAGAAGCACTGTCATTTCTCCTCAAGGGTGTGCTCTTTTACTCTTGTGTTGGTGCTGCTGTTTGGGGATGTATTTCAGCCAACTCATCATTATTTTCATCATGAGATAAACAGTGTTTTACTTTCACTGTTTTCTCTATGCTTCCATCCCAAGCTTCCTCTTCAATAAACTGAACATCTTTTCTCACAATAAACTTCTTGGTGGATGGGTTGTACAAGCGATAAGCTTTGGATTCCTCACTGTATCCAATGAAAATACATTTCTCCCCCTTGATGTCCAACTTCTTTCTTAACTGATCTGGAATGTGTGCATAAGCCACACATCCAAAAACCTTCATGTGTGTGACACCTTGCTTTGTGCCACTCCATGCCTCTTCCGACACTTTGTTCATAACTGTTTTTGTAGGGCATCTATTTAAAATATACGCTGCACAATGTACAGCTTCAGCCCAATAATCATTAGACAAATTCTTTGCCTTTAACATACTCCTTGCCATGTCCATTATGGTTCTATTCTTCCTTTCGGCTACTCCATTTTGCTGCGGAGTATATCTAGTTGTAAAATGCCTATGAATACCATTTTCTCTACAAAAACGTAGAAAATATTTAGAGATATACTCACCTCCTCTGTCAGTCTTTAGGAATTTGATATGCAGCCCACTCTGTTTCTCAACAAGTGCTTTGAAATTGCGAAATTTTTCAAACACTTCACTTTTGTTTTTCAAAAAGTAAACCCAAGTTTTTCTTGTAAAATCATCTATGAATGTTAATACATAGTGGTTGCTTGCAAGCGATGGAGTTTGCATTGGTCCACATACATCTAAGTGGAAAATCTCTAAGGGTACGTTTGCCCTTATGCTTTTCCCGGAAGGAAAACTTTCTCTGTGTTGTTTCCCCAAGATACAACCTTCACAAAGGCTGTCTGGTTTCTCTATCAATGGTAGACCTCTTACCATTCCTTTTCTGTTCAATAGATTAAGACCTCCAAAGTTGAGATGTCCAAATCTCAAATGCCATAACAAATTATCATCTTTTGATTTGCTTTGGAAAGTCTCTTGTGCCACTGCTGTTATCTTTTCTTCATTCTTCAAGTCTGCTCTCATTCTAAGAGGGAACATTCTGTTCTTTGTCATCTTCACTTCAGAAATACATTGTTTGCTAGGTGGTTTATCCATGATGGTACAAACATCATCCTCAAAGAAAACATTATACCCCTTATGTACAAGTTGTCCAATACTTAAGAGGTTACACTTCATTCCTGGAACATAATATACATCTGCTATGGATTTCTTTGCACCCTTCTTTGTTAAAACATTTACATTCCTTTTTCCCATAACAAAACTTTGCTATCGGTTCCTAGTGTGACTTGTGACTGCACACTCTCATCTAACATAGAAAAAATTGCTAAGTTTCCTGTCATATGGTTACTACAACCAGAGTCTAGAAACCATAAATCTTCATTCTTTTCTTCAGCCATATTACAAGCTAAAAACAAATTATTTTGGCTGACATTTTCTCTAGTGAAATTTGCACTAGTTCTACTTTCCATATCATTCTGTTTCTTTCTAAATTCATTAGCATAATGACCATATTTTTTACAATAATGACATTGGACATTGGACTTATCATACCTCTGTCCTTGAGCATTCTACTGACCACTTTGCTGGCTACTGCCTTGGCCTTGATGCTAATTTGGATTGCTGCCCCTTCCTTGAGCATTTGCTGGACTGTTCCTACCACCTCTGTTTTGGCTTCTACCTCTTCCTCTCTTGTTTCCTCTGCCTTGCCCTCTTCCTCTTCCGAAAGACATCTGGGTCTTAAAGGCATGCTCAAGAGATGAGTTTTCACTTCTACCCAATCTCTGTTCATGGGTCATCAGTGATGCATGTAGTTCATCCACTGAAAACTTTGTTAGATCCTTAGTCTCTTCTATGGTGGTGAAAATTACATCAAATCTTGAGGGTAAGCTTCTCAAGAGTTTTTCCACAATCCTTTTGTCTTCAAGAGTCTCTCCATGAGATCTTATTTGTGTGACCATTCCAATCACATGAGTGAAGAATGAGTCAACAATATCTGACTCTTTCATACAGAGAGTCTCAAAGTCTCTCCTCAGCAACTGAAGTTTTGTTATCTTCACTTTTTCCATACCTTGATAGGCTGTCTTGAGAGTTTCCCATGCTTATTTGGATCTCTTGGCTGCTGCTATCCTCGGAAACACACTCTCATTCACTGCTTGATACAAAAAGAAAAGAGCTTTGGATTCTTTCTTCCTATTTCTCTTCAATATCTCTTTTTCTGCCTGAGTTAACATATCTAACTCATTTTCATCTGCTGGCTCTTCAAATCCATCCTCAACAAATTTCCATAAGTCTTGGGAGACAAATAAAGCTCTCATAGTTATTGACTAGTAGTCATAATTTTTCCCATTAAATTGTGGGAGATGGATATTTCCCATACCCATACTAGTGCTGGCTCCAGCCATTCTGCACTCTTAACTTTGATTCAAACACTTGACTGTGTATCTTAAATTAACTAACTGTTCTGCAACAGTAACACAAAAACTGTATAGAGAAATACCTTTGGATTCTTTTGGCTGAGTCTTCACACTGTTGGAGAAGCTGTTGCAACAAATAACTCATTTCCTTCAGCTTCTTTGACCTTCAAAGAGCCTGGACTAGCTCTGATACCACGTTGGAATATTGAAAATTCCAGAATAACAATGGAGAAAGTAAACTCCCCTCTTTAACACAGAGAAATTAAAAATTTTCACTCACAGGAGACAGAGTTTCAACTCTGAAAAAACAAACATCTATTTCATAAAAATACTGTTACAAATTCTTCCTCACACATAGGGATTTACAAAATATGTGACTGCTTCAGACACAGTTCACAAAACCTTCCTGTCTCTCAAACAAAATACTTTGTCTCTCTCTGAAAAATACGTTGCTGTGTATTTTCAATTCGCACTACTGTGCATAAAAAAAACGACTATGTTCTATATAAAAATAAAACATTACTAAACAGGCTCTTGGGCCTTTACATTATATATGTGCCGCATATATTATAACATAAAAAAACTACATTAAACTGACTGTCGGGCCCATTTTATAATTAAAACCCTTTTTATGATTGTATCAGGTCCGGTCTTAACTTATAACGCGCGACCTTTTTAAAACTCTGATTTCGATTGACTATCGGATGCGATGGCCATTGTTAATTCTACCATATAAAACTCATCGGGTCCGGAACTTTCAAACAAGACTCATAACCCACCGAACTTCCGATTGTGATTGGAATCGCAGATGCGATTAATCAATTAAATGCGTTGTGGTAAATTCCATCAGGTCCGGGCTTTAACGTATGCGATCGGGCCTTGTACAAAAGCATTGCGATCTCTGATCAGAAACCGGATGTGATGGAAAAATTTAAACACCGGCCTATAACATGGTCGGGTCCGCCAGTGGATAGTGCAATCGGGGCTTAAAACAAAAGGCCTCCGATTTGGAACTTGTGATCCAATGCTTGCGATCATATTATATATATGCCGCGTGCTCTGTGGGACCAGCGCGGGCCTCTGCTTTATGGGAGGGCGATTTTAATACATGCGATTTGTATTATCGCATCGGGCCATAACAAAAGGCCACTATAACATATGTTGTTCGTTCCGCACGCGGAACTCGCCACATCAACAAGACACTTGGATATAAAATTATTTCACCGCCTCATCCATTTAACTCCGTCGATTTAAATTGGTAAGGCTTTAAAGCTTGTTCTAATCTGTAATTAAAATTCTATACTGCTTTCCAATCCTTTTGCAATTTGTTCAAGACAGCAGGAAACCACCTTTGCCTAGGCTTCAATGTGTCGTTGTTCATTTACTCTGCAATTACTGCTGATTGACTTCAGCAGATGGAATTAATTTCCAACAGGTTCCACCTTGCTCACTACACCTTCACACTTAATGCTGGAGAAAACATGTGGAGTTGAGATATCTCTCGCCATCGTTCATCCACAAACTTTATTTTTGCAATTGAACTCCTAAATTTTCTAAGAAGTATACTTAGCTTTTAGTGCTTGATCAAAGCCTTCTCTTCTTCAGCACTCCTCAGACTCACTACCTTCCCCTCCTCCACGCTTTTCAAGCTTGCAGCTTTATCTCCCTCGGCTCTCCTTAACCTCACTTACCTTAGACTCACTTATCAGCTCTCCTTAGCCTCACTTATCATGTTGGGAAAATGATCATGGTTGATACCATTGTTTTCGTCTTTTATGTGCAAGACATGCTTGTTCTATTTGAACATAGAACTAGTGGGCCCGAGACAAACTATATAGAAAATCAACAATGGAAATGGATTACCAATGCTAACTCTGAAAATATCATTGTGGATGATAAATTTTATTTCATGGCACAAATTTCTCATAAAGTGATCACTCACCAACCATGATAACAACATTAACAAGTTAGACGCAATGTTGGAATTAAAATTGCACATTATCACTCATGCCAATCCTTGCATTAATTTCTTTGTAGCATATCATCCAACACAAGAATAACATCCTCAGCTTTCTGCTTTTACATTTAATAACATCACAATATTTTTATTTTTACATTGTTTTAAATAATTTTCATTTCTCAATAAATTTAACGAGAAAAGAAATGATTTAGATCACATTAATATCGCTCTAATCAAGGTGGTTATTTGATGAATATCCCTATAACAATTAGATATGGCCAGGGATATTTTCCAACAGACTGTCCCCAATTTTTTAATTAACTGGTTCATCAATAGTTAACAAATTTCTGCAGAATTTCACTCCATCTTGCTTTATCTCTTCCATGTCTTGGGTGCATTCTCCATTCTCCTTTGTGATTTCTGTGATTATATTAGCCGTCTATTAGCCGCCTATGGATCACTTGAGTAAGAATTACAATGACCTAGGGTCAGCCGCTAGAACCACTTCTATTTCCACTCTGGTTGCCCGATTAGATATAGACGTTGGAACCACTATTATTTCCACTCTGGTTGCCCGATTAGGTACTGCTTATGAATAAACTAGATTATTTGCTAGTGGATTATTTAGAAGTTTGGCGTGATGTATAGAGCTTATTATGGTTTCCCGATTAGGAATAGCTTATGAATAAACTAGATTATCTGTTGGTGGATTATTTTGAAGTTTGGCTTGACGTATAGAGCCTATTCCTAAAATCTGGGATGAGCATATTCCTAAAAATAAGGACTATTCCTAAAAGCAGTATCAACAAGGACCTGTCGGTAGGGACTTGCTCCTTTGCGGCCTATATTGTTTCCTTTCGGTTATTGGAAAATTAATGTTCAAATGACTTTATCCACTGCCAAGAAAACCTATGAACACCCTTTAAGAAAAAAAATGGTTAATGGCCTGAGAAAGTTAGACAAGAATATCTTAGCTTTTAAAATGGAAATGCATTTACCTTAGTACTTTTGTGGAAGCTGCAAGAGCACCCACCAGCACTGACCTTAGAAGCGCTAAGATATTCACCATGTTGTAATGCATGGTTTAATTTTTTGTGTTTGAGGGATTTAGTCCAAATATCAATCATGGAATGCGATCGTGCAAATGGGTGCAAAAATAAAGAAGTGCATATCCCAGAACTATTGACTTCTGCTTCTTCTGGTCCTGTAATTAATACCAACCAAAGAAAATTTGAAGTATTGATTGTTTCAGCAATTTCTTCTCATGATGTTACGTAAGCAGAAAAAATGGATCCCAAAGAAGGCATCAAGGAAATTGGCCGAGCTATCATAAATTATATTGTATTGGGAAAACATTAAACAAAAGAAATGAAAACTGAATGTAAAATACACACAAAGATAAACACGTGAATTTACGTGGTGAATTTACGTGGTAAAACCTTAATAGGGTGTCAAGGATACCTCCATGGGGCAAGGGATTGGAAACTCTATTAATCAAGAATGATTATCCTCATCTTAAAAGCCTCTCGGGCCATCCAATTTAACTATTTCATTATAACTTCATTTCGTTATACAACCAACTAATAGGTAATAAGTAAATTTGCCCAAAATTACATTAATTAACCAACTAATAGGTAATAAGTAAATTTGCCCAAAATTACATTAATTACATTTTTTGTCAAATTTCAACAAACTCCACTTTTACAACAATTTTCCTAATCCTTTACCCATTCCCATTCATTATCTCTTATGCAAGCCAAGGGAACCGAGACACCATCTCAGCTTCTCTACTATAACTGGCTTCATGAATATATCTTCATGATTTTCCTATGTACGGACCTTCTTAGGAACTACTTTGCCGCCTTCGATTACATGTCTCAAAAAATGATACCTTACATTGATGTGCTTGGTCTTGTTGTGATATGATGGATTTGTATCCAAATGAATAGCACTCTGACTGTCACAAAACACATTCACTTTCTCCTCCGTCCTTCCAATCTCTTCAAGTAGACAACCATATTGCCTCTTTACAGGCATCTGAAGCAGCTATATACTCTGCTTCAGTAGTGGACAAAGAAATTGTCTCTTGAAGCTTTGAAATATAGCTGATTGCTCCACCTACAAGAGTAAAAACATAACCTGTAGTAGACCTCCTTTTGTCCAAATCACCTGCATAATCAGCATCCACATATCTGCAAACTGAACCTTCATGGTCATCAAAGCTGATCAAATGGTCACTTTTGCCTCTCAAATACCGAAGCACCCATTTCACTACTCGCCAATGTTCTTCTCCTGGATTTTCCATGAACCTGCTAACAACTCTAACTGCATGTGAAATGTCAAGTCTTGTAGATACCATCGCATACATTAAGTTTCCTACCACATTTTTATATGGTACATGATACATATACTTCTTTTCTCCATCAGTTCTAGGACTTAAATATGAAGAAATCTTAAAATGGGAAGCTAATGGACATTAACAAGTTTCACATTGTTCATACCGAACTTTTCAAGTACTCTCTCCACATACTTCTATTGTGATAACCAAAGCTTACCATTCTTCCTGTCTCTGTGTATCTCCATGCCCAAGATATGTTTTTCCACTCCAATATCCTTCATATCAAATGTCCTAGAAATTTGAGCCTTTAACCTATTGATTTCTTCCATGCTTTTTCTTGCAATAAGCATATCATCAACATACAACAGCAAGCTAATGAATATGCCATTGAAACTTTTGAAGTATACACAATGACCATACTCACTTCTGATAAAATTCTGGCTCACGATGAAGGAATCAAACTTCTTGTATCATTGCTTGAGCGACTGCCTCAGGCCATACAATGATTTCCTAAGCTTGCAAACTAATCTTCTATTGCGACCTTGTACAAAACCTTCTGGCTGATCAATATATATATCTTCATCCCAATCACCATGAAGAAAGGTTGTTTTAACATCTAACTATTCTAACTCAAGATCAAGTAATGCAGTTAGTGCTAACATAGTACGAATATAAACAAGTTTAACGACTGGTGAAAAAATCTCATGAAAATCAATACCTTCAACCTGAAAATATCCTTTTGCAACCAGCCCCGCCTTATACATCTCAATACTTCCATCAACTTTTCTCTTCAACTTGAAGAACCATTTGCGCCCAACAACTCTTCTCCCTTCAAGAATTTCTACAATATCCCAGGTATTGTTCTTGGCTAAGGAATCCATTTCTTCTCCCATAGCCTTTTTCCATATCTTGCTATCCGCATCATCTACTACTTCCTAATAACAAGAAGGTTCCCCATCTTCAGTAATCAATGCAAAAGATGAAGCAAAATCTTCATACCTTTTGGGTGTTTTTATTTCCCTTGTAGACCTTCTTAGAGCCTCTTAATACTTCCATCAACTTTTCTCTTCAACTTGAAGACCCATTTGCACCCAACAATGCTTCTCCCTTCAGGAATTTCTACAATATCCCAAGTATTGTTCTTGGTTAAGGAACCCATTTCTTCTTCCATAGCCTTTTTCCATATCTTGTTATCTGCATCATCTATTGTTTCTTGATAACAAGAAGGTTCCCCATCTTCAGTAATCAATGCAAAAGATGAAGCAAAATCTTCATACCTTTTGGGTGTTTTTATTTCCCTTGTAGACCTTCTTAGAGTGACTAGTTGTTGAATTGGTTCTAGAATTTCTCCAGTTTCCTTTGCTTCTCCACCTTTTTCATCAGAAATCTCTCCTTCCTTTCGACTTTCTGGAAAAGGTTTAGTCTCCAATTGGATCTGTTGATTTGGCCATACCTGTTCCTGTTCAACTTTTCCAACATCTAATTTTAGAAGAGAAGATTCATTAAATGTTACATCTCTACAAATGACTATCTTTCGTGAAGAAGGATCCCACAACCTATATCCTTTCACTACATAATCATACCCAACAAATACAGAAAATTTCGATTTTGGATCTAACTTTAAACGTTGATTTCTAGGAATAAGAGCATAGGCATCACAACCAAAAATCTTCAAATGTGAATAATCACAAGACTGACCCAACCAAAATTCTTTAGGAATTTTACAGTTTATTGCAACTGAAGGTGATCTGTTAACTAAATAACAAGTAGTAGATATTGCTTCTTCCCACAACTCCTTTGGTGGGTTAGCATTACTAATCATGCTTCTGGCTCTTTCCATAAGAGTTTGATTCATCCGTTCAGAAATGCCATTTTTTCTAGGAGTATAAACAACAGTTTTATGTTTAACAATCCCTTCATCCTTACAGAATTGTTCAAATTCTAAAGAAGTAAATTCACTGCCATTTTTAGTTCTTAAACATTTAATTGATTTGCATGTTTTCTTTTCCACCATTGCTTTAAATTGTTTAAAAACATTAAATACATCAACTTTCTTTTTCAACATATAGACCCAAAATTTTTGAGATAAATCATCAATAAATGTTAAGAAATATAATGCACCTCCATAAGACACAGTAGGAGACGGTCCCCACAAATCAGAATGAATGTAGTCTAAAATTTGTTTACTATTATGATTACCAGTCTTGAACCTTTATTTACATTATTTTCCATACACGTAATGTTTACAAAAATCCAACTTCAAGGATTTCAACTCAGGAAGAAACTTGTGGTTCATCAGTACCTGAAGACCTTTATCGCTCATGTGACCCAACCGCTGATGCCATAGACAAGAACCTTCTTCTTCTTTTTCTGATACAATTGTTGCGTCACTAACTTGAGTGCTTCCTTTGAGTCTGTAAAGATTTCTGACCTTTTCAGCCTTCATAAAAACCAAGGCTTCTTTTGAGACTTTCAACATTGGGTGAAAATGTGAAGTTGGGAAACACTTTTTGCCCTTTTTTGACGTTGAAAATTGTAATTTTCTATGTTTTTCAACTTCAACTCCACTAAACTCATATTTTTATCGCAAATTATGCTTTGACATAAAAACAAGAATTGTAGAGAATTGTCTTACCTCCATACTGATATTTTTTTTATTTTAAATATTGACATATAGAGGGGTAAATTTTTTGTTTACTAACTGCATATACTTGAAATTTTCAGGCAAACATAAATAGTCACTTTATTATCCTTTACTTTTTTTAGGGAAGGTTATTCATTTTTTGGAAAAAAACCATAGCATCATAATCTGCATATATTGCACTAGTGCACAAACTATTGTTTGGTAATTTTCGGATCAAATCACTATTTTTTATTATTTTTTGAAATGGACGAAGACAAAAAAACAGTGATGTTTCAGTACATTTTATTATCCTTTGATTTTCTTTTCAATGTGATCGTCAATAAGAAAAATGAGAGTACTCTTTTGAAGTAGACGGGGAGAGGAAGTGCACTATGATTTTTTAAAATTTTTTGGTGTCCTCGTTTGAAAGTTATTGAATTTTCATTCAGTGCAATTTTTCGAACAATGAAATTCCATAGTGACATAGTTTAGTAAAAAATTAATAAAAAATTGAATTTTTTAACGAAACTCCATAAATCTTACATCATCAAAAACTAGATTTAGAGATGAATCTAATGGTACTTGATCCGACATAAAACATTTTGTTTTTGTAGGTGTTATGTCCCTCCGAAGTTGCAGGTTTCTTAAAACTGCAGGATTGTTTGAGTTTTTTGTTGACCAGAAACTCTCGGCCGAGAAAATGTCTCGGCCGAGAGTTTTCTAAAACTCTCGGCCGAGAAATTTGAAACTAGTTTAACCCGCCCAAAGTTAAATTTAACCGCCCGGGCAAACTCTCGGCCGAAAGTTTAAAAACTCTCGGACGAGAGTTTGCACCCCGAGAGTTTGTTTAATAAAACTCTCGGCCGAGAGTTCATCGGCCCGAAGTCAACTTGAAGTTTAAAACTCTCGGTTGATTCTCAACGAGGAGATTTTTATCAAATATAATAAAATTATGAAAATCAAATGTCTTAAACTGTAAAAATTTCCACAAATTTTGAAATAAAAAATAAATTTACATTTTAAAAATTTTGATCTCTTAATAAATCTCTAACTAAAATAAATTTATATTAATTTCTAATTAAATTATATATATATATATATATATATTACACAATCTATATATCTTAATGTATTCATCATTAATCAAATTTGAAATAAAAATTTCCAATTGTTTAAATAATTTATTTATAATTTATTATTATATATAATAATAAAAATATATAATTTTTACATTTAAAATGAATTAAACATATTAATCAAGTACCATTTTAAGTATATTAATCAAATAAAGATACCCTCATAGGTTACAACTATATACATATATATAGTCTGGTTCATGCACACCAATCAAGTGACAACTTAAATGGAAAATATTCTTATTATAATTTTATATGATAGAGCTTGCATTGACACAAGCAACTTAATGGTTTATTTTATCCAACCAAATCACCAATCGAGAGATTGGTTAAACTTATTATTTTAAGTTACAAGAATTTATGATTAAAGATATTAATCTTGTGAGCCCATGGTTTTGTAATTTATATTTATTTAATTTATTGATTTTTCTTGTTAATTTTTTTTATAAATTAATATGATCGAGAAAAATCATTTTAAGGTGAAATTATTTGGATTTCGTTTACATTTTACAAATTATATTTATATATTTTTAAATTTGAATATTAATTAAAATACATGAAGCCTACTCCTCGATGGGGGTGACAAACACTGAGGTCCACAAAACGCGTGTGTGATGAGAGTGTACATTCGGAAAATGGGAAGGAGGATAGACTCCATGTCCTCCTGTTATGGATGGTGTACGGTGAGTTTAATAGTGTTGTGTGTGAAGTCTCGATCTCATTCATTCTCTTCGGGTTTGAGTGTTGGAGAGGTAAGCAGGTTTATGGTGATCTTCGCAGTTTAGGAATGTTATATCGTTGTGGTAGTATGGTAGCTGGAGGTTGGTGGTCTAAGCTTAGTTATTCATTTTGATATCTTAGGCCCTAAGTTAATCTCGGAGAGGTGTAGGTTTTGTCGTTGTCACCTCCTCCTCCATGAACAGTTCACAAATGTGTTAAATTTATTCTCCCACAGCCTGGTTTCTCTACCCCGTCAACAGCTTAAGTGAATTTTGCATGGTAATTTGGTTGATTCTAGTGCCTACTCTTGTGTTTCTTTCTAAATTTCTCCCTGAGTGTTATTTTTGTTTGCGAATGTTTTTATGTTTCTTGTTCATCACGTGTCCTTTTGTTCTTCCTCTTTCTGTAGCTTCTCCATGGATTCCTGAGACCCACCGCTGGGTAAGCAATAATGGGGTTCAGTGGTGGATGGGCGGTCTTGAGACAATTGTTGTGGTTGGTAATTGGCTCAGGTTTGTATATTGTGTGTTCACACTTTGGTGTCAAGTTCTTTTGTTTGTGTCTTTGTTCTCAGGTGCTTCCCCTCGTAGAAGAGAAGCAAAGGTCTTAGTTTGGCTGGTGTGTTTCTTATCTATGGGTTTGTTTGTAACTCTTTGGATTGGAGAAAGGTGGTTTTCAGCCCTATGGAGTAGAATTTTGTTGGATAAGTCGGGGCTATATTTTTCCCTGATGTATTTCTCAACTTTTTGGGTGGTCTTGTTTCTCATTTTTGAGGTGTATCCCTTGGCCCTCACCATGAGACTTGTTATGTGTAACTCCCACTCTCAACCCAAGCAGATGGGAGTTTCATCCAGCAAGGAAGGATGTAGCACAAAGGATAAGGTGGCATTAGAGGGTCGTATTATTGGTCATACAAGGCAGGGTGGCCGAGCTACTGGGGGTCTAGTCTGTGTGGCGTTGGGATTCCATGGTGGCAGAGGTGGTGCAAGAGGCGGTCGTACAACTAGTGGTGAAAATAAAGGCAGAGTGGTACCTGATGATGGAGCAGGTGTGTGGGGTCAGAATCATCAGCTAGGGCATGCAAGTGTTGCTGGCCGACAAAGTCGCTCTGAAATCTATCATGATTTGCTTTAGTCTGTTCTGGATCACCTAAAATCTTATGATAGGTCTAGAAAGGAAGAACGTGAGGTTTTGATTGCTACGCTAAATCAATTTCATTACTTTCAATGCCATATCTGAAAAAGGATCGTCGTGGTGTAGCGGGGTCAAAATCTGCTAACTAAAAGGGTGGAGAAGTTGGAAACATGGTTGGCTCACTTTGTTATAGCATCATTTTTCACCTCGATATATTTGATGACTTATGCATTGGCCTTGGGTATCCCTTCCATTCATAATTGGTCACATTTCTCAAAAAACAATATTTTAAAATCCATACGCGACTCTGCCTATTTTTTCCACGTGCACACGCAGGTCCATCCATAGCTAACCCGTGTATGCTATTTAAAATATTAAAAAATATAAAATTTCCCTATTATTAAAGCAGGGTTTACGATTTCTCCTGTAACTTAACTACCCCAGCCTGTGGCCAAATTGTTCCCCAATTGAAAAAACTAATTTGAGGAAGTATAAATACCCCTCAAGCGAATGGCCTAAGAAAGGAGAGAGAGAATACTATTGATATTATAGCCTGTTATAGCCCTGATCAAGTCTGATATTTCCCCTATGAGTCCTGCACTTCCTAGGTTTCACGAAACCCTTGTTTCCTTGTGATGATCACCCTCATTCCATGTGACATCCTTTGCGCACCATTTATGGAAGAAGCCTTGTGAGGCTAGGGCTAGACGAATTCGGACGACGGTTTTGCTCAAGGCCATGGCAGATCTGAGGTGATTTCTCCACTATTATTTTTTGTACATGTTATCAATAAAAGAAGTACCATCATGTTCCTGCTATTCATGTGTTATATGTCTCTTGTACATGCTTAATAATCTTGAATAGTTTATTTCATATTATCTTTATGATATAATGTATGCTAATTTGATAACATCTAGGACATCTATGTTGTACAACTAGGTTTTGTGCTTTTTCTTAACTAATTTGCAGGTTCTGGAGCACGAGGAGTTACAGGGGCTTTGAAACCTACAAGATCTACTACAAATGAAGGATAAACGGGTAATATATGCAATCCTCACTTTCTAGTTTAAAGCATAGAAGTTGGTAATTTGAGTCCTTCTTGTGATGACATGCCCCTGCTTTGTTAGATATTTCAAACCAAGACCATAGGGTAACTTTTCTCGTAACAAAACTGGCAACTCCACTGGGGATTACATCTGCGTAATTCCTAGTTTGGGTTGTTTTATCCGTCTTGTAGGTTCCATGATAGGTTAATCACACTTGCAGTCTAGTAAGTCTTTTTCCCAACTAGACAGAAGCCCTGATCTCTTGATCAGACCTAGGTCTCTCTTTTTTTCCTTATTTCTGTTTATATATGCTACTTTGGCTGTACACATTCATGTATGCCTTCTGTTTTCTCCAAAAGAACCTATGTATATGTTTGTTGCTTTGGTTACAGTTGCATATACATGCGTGTGCACATAGCGAACCCGCGTATGCCTAGGAAAATTTGAAAATCTGATTTTTGAGGCCCTGTAAGCCTTTCCTGTATCTGGTTGTATGTCAGTTTCTCTCATTTTCTTTTGAATACCTAGTCATTTTATGGTTTTTCCTGTTTTGTGAAGTTGCAATTGTGGTTGTAGCACCAAGACCTCTTTCTGGAGCTCTTAGCTGTTCTGACCATTCAGAACAGTAAGTCTTAGAACTTGTTTGCTCATCTTGGCCTTATGTATTTCTTCGCTTTTTCTTTTTGCCTCTTTTGACTTCTTTGGTTTTCTTGACTTATTGGGACTAGCCTTTTAGCAAGTCTTAAAGTAACATTTTTCTTGGTTTTTTGAGTTTTTGTTCGCTGGAAGTGTGTGCTACTGTTCTGAATCATTTTCTTGGGTGTTTTGCTTCTTATCTCTTGTTTGAGTCCTGCTACGAAAGTATCACAGTTGGCTTATGCAATTTTAAAGTCTTTTTGTGGCTCATTTTCTTGATTCTGGTTCTTGAGTAGTTTTGTGCTTGTCTTTTTGAAATATTTTTGTTTTCCTTAAAAGTGAAAAGCCAAAAAAAATAATTATTGTTTTATGTTGCTTTTGCTTTGGTTTCCCTTTTACGGTTCTCATATATTTTGAGGCAGTTTTTTAGCTTCTTTTTTTTGGTTCGTTTTCTTGGTCTTGAAAGGAGTCTTTCTCTAGATTTCTCTCTCTTTTATATCAAGTATATTTTGGCATTTTGTATGCAAAGGATTTCTTGTTGGGACTTTCCCTTCTTGTCTGTCAA
Organism: Pinus albicaulis; assembly: GCA_034641835.2. Lineage (NCBI taxonomy): Eukaryota > Viridiplantae > Streptophyta > Pinopsida > Pinales > Pinaceae > Pinus > Pinus albicaulis. Next base: position 3,226,083 of record MU968381.1, read on the forward strand.
AAGTGATTGAACCACTTCTCCGTAGAAGCTCTTTTTTCTTCCTTAGTTAGTAATCCTAGAATTTGCATATCATTGGTAGTTTTTGCATTAGTTGCACTAAAGAATTTTAATCCTTTTTGATAGTTTTCTAAAGTGTGTGAAGAGTGATAACTGAAATAAATAAATAAAAATAAAAAATAAAATAAATAAAATAAAATAAAAATTTGCTTATTTAGTTTCATAGAACCCATTTAGAAATCTCTTTTCATCGAAAGAAAAGTATTTCATTTGCATGTAGTAGGATTTCATTGATCTCTTTTGCGTTGATAAACACCATCATTTTCACTTTTGTATACATTTGAATTAAGTAACAACCACTTAAAATCAAGCGCTATAATTAAAATGATCTAGAAGTTTTTGTATTTGTCATTAATCATACACCAACTAGCTAGGTCATAGGGCCTTGGAATAGGTGAGTGGAGAGTAAAGTCTTCAAGGCCGCTCAAAACTGTCAAACATAGAAATTTTATTAATGAGCAAAATCCAATTCCGTTAAGTGGACCGGGAAAGCTCTACCTCTAGAGAGTTAAGTGCGAGGGAGAGTGAAGGCGGAGAAGAGAGATACCCCCTCTCCTATTTGTTGAATCTTGACCTAAGACCGTTCTACCCTGCTACTGATACGGATTGGTGCCCTTAGTTGCCTCTCCTATGGGCCACACAGGTGACTGCGGGGGGGAATACTCGTGGTACCTGAGATAGACGTTGCATCACTTTCATTAGTACTTCTGGAGGGTGACCTTGTGAAGCTCGAGGACTTGCACCGGAAAAGGATATTGTCAGAAGGTAAACCTAACTATTTCTGTTACCTTCTCTAGTAGGCATGGGGCGTAATTACCCCAAACTATTTTCAGAGGGTCCTCTTATTCGATTTCTTGTATTTTGGTGTCCGGTCCCAATCACCCAAAGCGAAAATACCCGAAGGCCGCTTCATTGACTATATCTTAGGGACTTTTAGAGTTTTTTCTTTGCTCCTAGATTGCTTAGATTCTTATATTTTTTTAGTCTAATTAATCTCATAAAGTGGCTGACTGATCGCCTCGTTGATCGAGGGGGCTTTGTGGTCTTTCCCCTGCAAGTGTCAAGCCTTCTTCAAGAAGGTGTAGGAGTAATTCAATGGGTTATTTTTATCTGGTGGTTTCGAATGCAATGGAGAGTGATCCTTCGTCTGGGCTTGTTGTTTCTTTGGGTGGTCCTGGTGCTAGTGCTATTGTAGTCAGGAGTACTCCACTCATCTCTAGAGTCTTGTTTCCGGCAGAAGAATTTGAAGTTGAAGAAGTTCCTCGACCTTGTGAGACTCCTTCATCTCCTCTTCCTGCTAGTTTTCCTTACGTCCTTTTGTACATTGGGCCCAAGTCTCAAAGACCATCTAGCCCTTTTCCTTCATATCTGTTAGTATGAATTCTTCGTCGAGGTGTACGAAAAAGAACCACTTTAGCTACGCATAACTAATAGCCCTAACAACAACAGAGGCTGCCAAACATCTTCAGATCTGCGATTAGTGATTAAAATGCTGCAACAAACAGATCTATAAATGGAAAGACATTAAGCAGTAAAGTAAAGGGTTTGCTCCATGCATCCAACAGACAAGACAAGAACATGATTTTTTGAAAGAATTTTATATTACAGGGCACCTGGGAGGAAAACAAGAAGGTGTATCCAGATCTCCTCAATGGGATGGGTTCTTTGTAGTCCTCAGCACTTCAGATCTAAGATTTCTCTCTCTTGTAGGTGTAGAGAACCCAATGCAGAAAATAGAGCTCAATGGGAGCAAATGATAGAAATGAGACCAAGTGTATAGATCCAGAGTGATCTAGTAGGCAACAAAAGGTGAAGAATGATGGGGGAAACCCTCTTATTTATAACAAAATATTGGGTCATTCTAGATCTTGGTGCATGATTAAAATAATGTTAACCAAATCTAGATCCACCTCTATGGAATATTTTATTATATTTGTTGGAGGGAAAAGATGTTTGACTTGGGTCAAATCCCTTGATTAGTGAAAAATAAATAAATAAATGATTTATTTATCTTTTTAAGGAAGTGGTTGGGAGATAATCAAATAAATAATGATTTATTTGATTAATGGTGGGTGATTTGGTCATATTTAACAAGGAATATTATCTAAATAAGATTTAAATAATTATTCCTAGAAAATAAAAAGATAACTAAGGGTTTATCTCATTAATTTCTTTGTTTTTGGGTTAAACATGACTGGGAATAATAATTAAATTATGGTTTAATTAATTATTCCATGAGGAAAATCAAACAAATATAGGTTTGTTTAATATTTTCTTTTGGGGTTTCCTATTTTAACATAGTGAAAGCAGTTTTACTTAGGGTAAAACTGGTCTTACATGGTGTACTTGGGTCCATCTAATGATAAAAGGTTAGATGACCAAAAAATGGTGTAACAGATTGCCCCCCAGCATGCGAGTGTCAGGAGCAAATCGTATGACCGAAGTACGTTGTAAGAATACAATCACTAGACAACAAAAAGGGATGTCAGAGAGAGAAATGTGAGGTGGATAGTGTGCTGAAGGACTAGACCCTGAGGAGACGAGACTCGCAGGTGCAACGAGTCTCTTTTTATGAGAGGGTACCTGTGCTGAAGGTGGCGGGGGAAGCATACCTATGCCCGCCGAGACAAAGTACAAAAGAATAGTTTGTTCAGTAAACAAGGGACCGAACTATAAGATACAGCTGGCATAATCAGGAGCTAGATAAAAATACAATGAGGAATCTCACATACATGCTGTGCCTGGGATAACAGCCAGGACTGGTACAATAATATCTGAGTACATGAGATACAAATACAACCCAAATGCCCCCTGTGAATGGGGAAGGGCTCACAAAATCTGACTGATACATGCAAATCGAAAGAGGCGTTGCAAGTGGCGACAACCAACATCATCAAATATCTGGAGCTGCATCGAAGGCTGCAAGGAGGAGGTCATCCGGGCATGTGGGGGGTTACCTGCAGGGCCACCCCCTCATGAGGGCTGAGACATCTCACACACACCCGGGAATCATCAAGAGCTGTTGCTGGATCACTGAACCATCGAGTATACGGATCTCGATCATGCTGAAAGGAGCTGGAGAAACAATCAAGTCAAAGGGGAAGAAGAGATCCCTTTGCCTGATCCGAGGCACCGAACAATAGTGGAAGCTGGAACCAAGGTACACTGCCCTCTAGACCTGACTTCTGGAATGAATGAGCTGATGTCGACAGAAGGAGATCCGCCATAGGTGAGGCAATGAGAGATCCTCAACTAAGGCACGAGAGAAAGAGTAGAGCGATAGACAGACTGACACTAATGATGATGGCGGAATGAAAAGGATGGGGTGGCGAATGGACGACTTCCCTTGTTAGAGCATAAAGGGCATGAATGACATGGCAGCGACTGACACAGTATCAGAAGGGATAGGGGACAGTGAGGCTGAAGGTCATGATATGCGACACAAGAGAGGAACCAAGCAATAACGAAAGGAGGGTTATGGTGGGGAACAAAGGGACGCAGGATAGACTCCATGAATGCGATGATGACTCAACTTGGATGCTCTAAACAAGGGCGACACGATAGTGCTGCCACACAGTAAAGGCCCCAATGGGGGACCATGGAAACATGAGTACAAGGTGGGCACTCATGACGAAAATCGACACGAACATGGACAAGTAAGGGAGCAATATGGTGCCCCAGGTACAAGTGTCGTAAGTGAGGAAATTCGATTTTAAGGAACGGTAAAGTGACCCTTCTTGGACAAAATGTGTCCGGGTGAAGTATCAAATCACCAAAAACTAATAGAAACCCATTTGAGATCTCGGTGAGATCTTTCCAGCGGTGCTGACGGTTCATCGAACGGGGCTACGGTGTGGTCACAGCAGTCGAAAGAAGAAACAGGGGTTCTCTTTTAATAAGGCAGTGTTCCCTCCAAAATCATTCATTTGCTATTGTTGCTGTGGTGAATGTGGAGAGGAGGGAGGGCCCTAAATCTTGTGGCGAACGTAGCGAGCAAACCGACCGTTGGAATCGAGATCTGTCAGTTGGAGGTAAGAGGCCTAACCTTGCTCGGACGAAATGGGCCCTGGTGAAGGAGGAAAAAATGGAAAAATAGATGCTGGCTATCTAAAAGAAAATAAAACATGCATTTCAGAAGGGAAATGATAAGGGTAATATTTCTTAAGATAGAGTGCATTGTGAGGATTAGGAAGGGGATGGCCTTCGAAGTCTTCTAAAAAGTATGCCCCCTTACCAAGACCCTTACTAATGACGTAAGGGCCTACCCATAATGAGTTGAACTTCCCGTGACCAAGGACATCATGGGCCTGGTCATATACTAGAACAAGGTCGCCTCTGTGAAAAGGACGAGGCTGGACTTTTTGGTCATATTGAGCGTTGGTGCGTTTCTTGGCCGCTTCTATGGTTTGCAATGCAACACGGCGGTCTTCAGAGGCACGCTCAAGAATGATAAGTCGTTGTTCTAGAGGTTGGGTGTCATGGAGAAGTTCAACAGCCAGATGAAGGGAAGGGATTTCACACTCGATTGGTAAGACAGCCTCCTCGCCAAAAATGAGGTGAGGAGGGTTATGGTTGAGGGGCATGGGTGCCCCCGAGCATGGTGTGGTCATGCCAAAATGTATTTATAAAAACGGGAAGCTAAACACATTTTCATGATGTGGTGTGCCATTTGTTCTAGTGATGGTTATGCAGTTTGAGAAAGGAAATGGAGGATTACCAATCTCTTTTGGTACTGCATATAGGGATCAAATGGACTTTAGGGTTTCGAATTGGCATACCTGGTGTCACTATCCCAAAAGGAGGATTTGGAGATAATGAACTGATGCTCTCGGAGAAAAGCGATAGGTTGGTCAACAATAATGTCTAAGAGATTGGGTTGCTGATGTGAGATGAGGGAACGATAAGGGGTATCATCCCGAGAGTGATCTGAAGTGATATGGGACTTTAGAGGTTCTTCTAAATGTGGAAGAATAATGGTACTAAAGTCAACACGACCAAATACACTAGGAGAGTTATGGAGAATTGCTTCTCTTGGTCTCTCAAATGTGGGTGCCCCCTTACCCAAACATTGGGTTTCGATGTAATGGCCACAAGGTGGATGTGGTGTGAACGCATGGGTTCGATGTAAGGGGGAATATATAAAGTCAGGGGTGGGAATTTCTTCCATAATGTCTTCATCGTGATAGAAGATGGGGTGACTGGTGGAAGAAGGACCACCTGACGTGGTGAAGTGACCTGAATCATCATCATGAGAAGAGAGGTTCATATGCGCATCGTCACAAGGGGTGACCGAAGAGTAAGTAGATAAAGGATCTACCGATGTTGAGCCCAAGATGATCGCTGAAGGAAGGTCAAGCGAAACAACAGGGGAGGATTCAGATGGAATGTTCCCCGAGGGTCTCATGGATGATGATAGGTAAAAAATGTTGGACGAAGGCTCCGTCATCTCGACATCAGGAGGGGGAATGTCAATGGGAGCGGTCATATCTGGTAGTTCTGCTGAAGCAGAATGCGCAAATAGGAGAGAGGTGGACTCATTGCGCTTGGCCTCGAATTGGTGGACCGCAGCGAGAGAGGTGCGGAATTCCTCGAGGCGGGGACAAAGATGGGTATAATGGCCATGGAGATCACACAAAGCACAGGGGTGGTTGGTGTGAATAGTCTTGGGGTTCTTGGCCGCGGTCGCGGAAGGAACAGAGGCTTCTGGGACCGCAGACTCAGGGAACGTGACATTAACCATGGGCTTGAGATGAAGTGATTCAGGACAGGTATGGGAGGCGTGACCGACAACATCACACAAAGCACACTGGATGGTATGCTTTGGAGGCTGAGGAGGAGAAGATTTTGTCGGGGCAGCCTTGTCCTTTGATGCCCCCTTGCGAGCTTTGCCCTTCTTACCCGAAGCGGTCACAACAGGAGGTGGTTCCTGTTGAGGTGACTGAGGCACTGATGCAGCAGGAGAAGTCATGGGGACCGGTTGAACGGGGTCAAAGCGATATAAGGTTTGGGCTGACCAGGCAAGGTGGGGGCTGGAGGATCAAGGTACCAAACGGGAATCCCAAGGGTCAAGTTAGGAAGAGAGAGGGTGGCCATGACTGGTACCGTGTACACTCCTGGTGGGGGAGCTAGGAACGGTATCTGACAAGAGGGGTAATGGCCAGGTGGGATGGCTCATAAATGGCTAAGGCCTGGAGGAACCGTGCCAGGGGGATAAAGGGGCTCATGACTACCAACTGCAGGTGAAGGGCTAGGAGCAAGTTGCGGAGGGCAAGGTTGCTGACTAGCCGAAGCAGGTTGCTTGAGAGCAGCCTGAGACGATTGCATCATGAAAACATTCGATGAGCTGGGGTCAGAGATAGGAGGAGGGGGAAGATTAGGAAAAGTTCCAAGCAGGGAGGAATCTTTGTAAACCCTGGGGGAGACACTGGTCAAGGAATCGACGGTTTGCTTGTTGGCTACAGAAGAGATGGTCGTCTTAGGTGAGGTCTGAGATTTTGGCTCATGATATGTCAACTGGTCAATGGTGACTATCTTTCCATTATGAGGGAAAGACATCTTGCGGAAAACCGCAGATGGGACAGCAGACATAACATAGGTGTAGCTTCGCCCCAATAGAATGTTGTAGTCTAGCGGGGCGTCGATGACTTCGACGTCAACGCAAACAGTCTTACCAGCAAGGGTAATAGGACAATTACGGAAGAGGCCAATGGGCTGGGAGGCGTGGCCGTCCCACGCTCGAAGGGTGATCGTGGAAGGGGCCAGCTCAGGGGATCCAAGTTGCTTCCAAACCGAAGCGGACATCACGCAGGTGGATGCCCCCTCGTCAATTATACACCGGGAAACGATGGCGTTCCGTATTTTGACTGAGATTTGGAAGGCGACAGAAGGAGGAAGGGGAGGATGGTCCGATTGAGTGGTGTCGAAAACAATCATTTGGTCATTAGCAGAATCTACATCACCCACGACAGATAGTAGAGCCTTCTTTTGGGAAGGGCATGACTGGAGGAGTTCCAGTGTGGAAATGGCAGCAGGAGATTGTGCCAAATCATCTACTATGCTATACGAATGAGCAGCTCGACCGGAAGCAGCATTTCGGCGTAATGGTCCCTTAGGAATCTTGGTATGAACCTCAACTTTAGGTTGAGGGATATGTAAGGGGCCACTGGATGTCGAAAGAGGCTCTGTAGAACCTGAAGAAGGAGGCTCAGGGGCAGACTGAGCAGGAAGCTTGGGGTACTGGCGAGACCGAGTTTGAAGGTTAAGGTCGACGGTTAGAGGTGGATCAGAGTTCATCATGAGGATCTGGTAATTGGAGGAACCAGAAGGGGAAGGTGGAGTGGCCACCTGTCCATTAGGTGGTTGGATAGCCATGAATCCCTGCTGTGCAACCACCGGCTCTTGAGGGGGTGGTGACGGCTGTTGCAGGGGTTGAGAAGGCAAGGGAGGCGAAAGCGCATATGCTGGAGGAGCTGGCGCACCAGGCTGCGGATGAGGGTAAGGGTTAGGTTGGGTAACATTGAGGTAAGCAGGAGGTTGGGCAAAAGGATGAGGCATGCCGTATCCTGGATGCGTGCTACCGGGAGGGGGAGAAGTGCAGGGAGTGGTGCCCCCTCCCCCAGGAAAACCATAGCTCATGAGAGGTTGAGCGGATGGATGAGAGATAGATCCAACGATACTGTCGGCGGCATGAGGTGCCCCCGGTGTATGGGCATCACCGGGTTTGGGGAGATCAGGTAGGACAGTAGGATCATAACTTGTTTGAGCGTAGATCAGGTCATACTTTAACGCCATTTGGAGGGCATCTTCTTCGGTTTGAGGAAAATGTGATGCGACATCTTTCCCGATAGGGGACAAGAGAGATCTAAGGAACCAGTCCATGTAGACACGGTCTTCGAAGGGAGGAGATTGACATAGGCTCCGTCTTCTTCGCCATTCCTGGACATGGGTAGAAAGGCGGGTTGAAGAGGTTTGCTTGAAGGAAGTCAAGAGTTCGATACCAGTGTCATAACGAAGGGGAAGCTGGAAGTAAGATAAAAAAGCCCGGGCAAGAGTTGCAAAGGTGGTATGGGAGGAAGTGGGCTGATCGACATACCACTTAGAAGCTTCGCCTGTAAGCGTGCGTTGGAACAATCTAAGACGAACAGAGTCATCGGTAATGGAGGTAGATGAACACCACATGTGGAAAGATCGAACATGATTTGAAGGATCTTCTCCAGCACGACCTTCAAACTTTGGGATGTTGGAAGGGAGCTTTGTCGGCATAGCAGGCCAACTAGCATCATGATGTATAGGGTCGTTTATCAACCGGTCCAAATATGGGAGGCTGAGGCCTGCCAAGAAGGGGAGCAAGGGTGTAGTCGAGGTAGTTCCCGTGGTGGTTCCGCTAGTAGTAGTTCCGGCATTAGGGCCGGGAGCACCACTAGCGTTAGGCCCTGGACCAGACATAGTGAAGGTGACAGGGGGAGGACTGGCTTGACGACGGCGGGGCGGAGCAGGTCGATCAACCGGAAACTGAGGGTGAAGGCCAAGAAGTCTCCGGGAAAGGCGCCTTGGGGGCGCAATGATGACAGGAAGAAGGAAATTGGCAAGGGTAGAAAGGGACAGAATCAAGTAATATCAAGGGCAGATAAGGTGCAGTGACAATTGATTTTAGAGTCTTTGCTAGGCGGTGTTAACCAGGCGCTTCTTCACTTAGGGTCAGTGTGTGGTGTGCGTTAATTTTAATTTTTAAACCCTTTTCGTTTTGAGAGCAAGAAAAAGTGTGCTGCGTAACTGAAAAGAAATCTGCAGAAAACAATAGAGATTGCTGAAATAACAGAACATTTAACAGTTAACTATGCATTGATCTAACCCAAGAAGGTGGGTCTCTCAAAACTACTCTAAAAGAGGGCAAAAATCTATTCGAAACACACATAAAAAGAGGCCAATAGATCTAGGGTCAAAAGGGACAGGGATCTAGAGGATAAAACTGCTGGAAAGAGGTGCAGATCACAGCCAAGAGACAGAGGCAAGGTGGCTGGAAAAAGGGAGGTAATCAGAAAAAAGCGGAGGGGGCAAGGAGGAGGCCCTAAAAAGAGGTCCAAACAAAACGACAAGAGGTGATTTGAAAGGAAGGAAGTCTGATTACAATGGATCTGAAAGGGAGGTAACAGATCTGGAAAAAGGAAGGCTGAAGCTCTGAAAAACAGACGGCTGAAACAGCTAAAACTCTTCCACCAAAAGTGGAGGGTACTGAAGCCCTAGGGGGCTAGGTTCCCACTTATATGAGCAAAAGTAGATCAAAAACAAGTCGAAACGGGCTGAGACAGAGGCTGGAAAACCCTGACAGAAGCTTCAGAAAAACCCAGAAAAATTTCAGAAAAACAGCAGAAAAAAGTCCAGGTCGCGGTTTTTGACCATTTTTTCGCTCCGGTCGCAGTTTTGGGGCTGTTTTCTGCGACCTGCACTTCTGGGACTCTCGGCGGCAGATTTCAGAAAAAAAATGTCGTCTCAGCTGCGGCTGATGTCGGTCACCTGCGCAATGGGGCCAGAAACACACGGAAGTTAGAAATTTTAATGTTTGAGGGCTTTATGAGGAAAAAAACCACATGAAAATAGGAAAAACAAAAAGCTGAAAAGAAACCCTAGGGTCTGAAGTAGCTGGATATGCAGGAATAGGAAAAACGACAGCGGTCGTAATTTAAAACCCGTGTGGAGTCACCATTTGTTAGTATGAATTCTTCGTCGAGGTGTACGAAAAAGAACCACTTTAGCTACGCATAACTAATAGCCCTAACAACAATAGAGGCTGCCAAACATCTTCAGATCTGCGATTAGTGATTAAAATGCTGCAACAAACAGATCTATAAATGGAAAGACATTAAGCAGTAAAGTAAAGAGTTTGCTCCATGCATCCAACAGACAAGACAAGAACACGATTTTTGAATGAATTTTTATATTACAGGGCACCTGGGAGGAAACAAGAAGGTGTATCCAGATCTCCTCGATGGGATGGGTTCTTTGTAGTCCTCAGCACTTCAGATCTAAGCTTTCTCTCTCTTGTAGATGTAGAAAACCCAATGTAGAAGATAGAGCTCAATGGGAGCAAATGATAGAGATGAGACCAAGTGTATAGATCCAGAGTGATCTAATAGGTAACAAAAGGTGAAGAATGATGGGGAAAACCCTCCTATTTATAACAAAATATTGGGTCATTCTAGATCTTGGTGCATGATTAAAATAATGTTAACCAAATCTAGATCCACCTTTATGGAATATTTTATTATATTTGTTGGAGGAAAGGGTGTTTGACTTGGGTCAAATCCCTTGATTACTGAAAAATAAATAAATAAATGATTTATTTATCTTTTTAAGGAAGTGGTTGTGAGATAATCAAATAAATAATGATTTATTTGATTAATGGTGGGTGATTTGGTCATATTTAACAAGGAATATTATCTAAATAAGATTTAAATAATTATTCCTAGAAAATAACAAGATAACTAAGGGTTTATCTCATTAATTTCTTTGTTTTTGGGTTAAACATGACGGGGAATAATAATTAAATTATGGTTTAATTAATTATTCCATGAGGAAAATCAAACAAATATAGGTTTGTTTAATATTTCCTTTTGGGGTTTCCTATTTTAACATAGTGAAAGCAGTTTTACTCAGGGTAAAACTGGTCTTACATGGTGTACTTGGGTCCATCTAATGATAAAAGGTTAGATGACCAAAAAATGGTGTAACAATATCCCTTTCTTTCGATGGCCATGGCTGGGAATAGAGTTTTGGCTATGAGCACTACAAGTGTTCATACTCCTCTTTCAGTCGAAGGAGGAGGTACTATTACCATTTCAACAATCACTTCTAGTGCTTCTATGTTTGTCTCTACTTCTATTCCATCTTTGAGTGGAAGCACCCAAGCATATGCTTCTCAATATTTCCCCTTTGGAAGTGGGAATATTCCTCATTCGAACCCTTCCTTAGGATCTCTGCCTTTCACCTCTGAAAATCAAGGATTCAATCCTTTCACCAGAGGTCAAGGCTCTAATGTTTTTTTGAGATGGAACCCTGCTTTGACAGGGTTAGGAGATGAGAGTCAAATCTTCTCTGGTCAGCAAGGGAATATTCCTTTCCCTTCGATAGGTGCTTCTCAAGGATTTTCTCCATTCGCTAATGCTTGGAACCCTTACCAAGGGATTTCTTCATCTTTTAACACTTCGATTGGAGGGAATATCCCTATTTATAGTAACCCTATAATGGGAGGGGGTCCTTCTCCGAATTTTGGGTCACAAGGCTTCTCTTACAGCTCAACATTTTCTACAAACAATATCTGGAAACTTGGTGCCTCAACAAATCCAGGATTTTCTTTTCAAAATGGGGGTAATCCTTCCTATGGGGGATGGAATTCCCAGGCTACTCCGTGCTTACCATTCCTGGCAACTTTAAACTTGCTATATCTATCAAAATTGACAAATGATCATATTCGATATAGTCCGGGTTGGCCTCTGGTCCCCACTAAAATACCCTCAGACAATCCAAATTTTGAAGGGAAGACTGGTGAGGATTCGACGGACCATGTCACCACTTTCCACTTATGGTGTTCATCGAACTCCCTTATCGACGATTCGATTAGGTTGAGGTTATTTCAACAAAATCTAACTGAAGAATGGAGTGAAATGGTACATTGAGCTAACAGGGGGGAGTTTTTCTTATTTTGGTGAGTTGGCTACTATGTTCTTAAACGATTTTCAGTTTCATGTCCATTATGATGTCGGGATTGATCTCTTGGCCAATTTCCAACAAGACAAAGCAACTCACATTTTTTATCATATTCAAGAATGGAGGAGAAGGAAGAGGCTAATCAAAGCCCAAATTCTGAATGAGTTCCTTCTCGAATGGTTTCTGAAATATCTGTAGCTAGAAGTCTCAAAGGATGTATCCCTTTCAGGGGTGTTTTCTGAAGAGCAGGCTATTTTTAGGGCTCGACAGCTAGAACTGATCTATTCTCAATCTGGGGTCCTTAATAAAATATTTCCGGATGCTCCTTACTCCAAGATAGATTTAGCCAAAAACCAAACCTAGTCCTCATGGTAACAGACTTATCGATATGATCGATAGTGATACGACTAACCTGCTAAATCAATTGCAGAATTTTTCTATACAATCTGCTTATTCTGGTTAGGTTACGTCTTCAGTGTCAACTCCTTCTCAGCCCTTGGCTATTAATGTCGTTCCAACTTCTAACCCCAAAGGAAATCAACAAATTGATGGGAAGAAGAAGGGATAGAATAATAAGAATAAAGATAAGGATGGGAAGGGGAACACGAATAGATCCAACGATCATGTTGGAGAGGGTAAGATAGATAATAAAAAGAAGATTAAGTTTCCATGCAAGTTATGCACTAGAGACCATCTTACTCACCTCTTCCCGAAAATTTAGGATGCTCAGCACTTGTTAGCACAGTAGGGTTCTTCTAGCTCCCAGGCTGTACTAACAAACCCTTTTCCCCAAGGGCAACAATTGCTTGTTGGCGTGAATGTGAATATTGGAGCTCCCTCTGAGGGCAACTAGGAAGGGGAAAATCCATAACACATATACATGATCAGTTCTCATGCAGATATTGCTATGAGATCTTGTGATTATGGTGAAGCTATGTCTTTGCAAGCTAAAGTTGCTCCTAGTAATGGTGAGCCACTCCATATAGAGAGGCCTGCAGTTGAGCCTATACCTCGAACTCTGAAAGGGTCCACCAAGCATACGAAGATCAATCCTAATGCCAAGGCTGCCCAAAACTACTCAATTGTAGAAGATCTGGCTCAAGTTCCTTGCGCCATGTCTGTGTTAGAGGTACTCCAGTCGTCTCCTGGACAAAGGAGTGCATTTCTCACTACCATTGGGGCTGTTGATCCAAAGAATTCTCTGATGATCACATTTGACATGTCGACTTTCAAAAGGAGACTTTCTCATCATATGGTTTCTAGATTAAGTCTACATATTGGAATTTTAATATCTTTCGAACAGTTATCGATGAGGGTGCTTCCACATGTGTGATGTCTCTCACATTCTGGAAGGCTATTGGATCTCCTTTAGCTATCCCTTATGCCACTCTTCTGACTGTGTTTGATGGTCATTCTCACAGGCCACATGGCATTGTTATGGATTTACCCATCTATGTTGGGGATAAAACTATCAATATCGAGGTCATGATATTTGATGCAAATCTAGACTACAACCTTCTATTGGGGAGAAACTGGATTTATGAGATGGATGCTATTGCTTCCTCATTGTTTCGCATTTTATGATTCCCTCATGAAGGGGGATTGTCACTATTGATCAAATGGACTATTCTCTCGTAGATCCAAATGCATCCACCGACTCGATTGTTCCCTTGGTGAATGATACCAAGCAACCTGTTGAGAATTTGGGGTTTGGAATGTATACATATTTGATGGGTAATTTTGATTTTCCACCTCCTTCGGTTCATATCAATATTATTTCATCCTCCAGGGCTCCTGCTCGAAGAGAGTTCTTTCGAACTCATTATTTCTTGGACCCTTAGACCTTACCTTCTCCTACCTCCACATTAGAATAAGGCCAAGTGGGTGGAATGGCATTTCCTATGTCTTCAGCTGAGATTTCTTATCGATCTATTGTTTACTTTGCAGAATCCATGCCAGTTTCTCTTTTGTCGAAGGAATTGGATGGAGATGTAGCCTTGGCTTGGACTCTTACTTCATCTTCTGCTCAGTATTTCCTTGATACCACTCTTCCATTTGAAGAGGCCATCCTTGAAGTAATTATTTATGTAGGGAGACTGTGGAATTATTTGCATCATCAGTCCTATTTTCTACCAGACTTGCGAGAAGTTGAAACAAGTTTCTCTAGCCTTCAGTCTTCTGCTCCTATTCACCCAGTTTTGAACCCTTTAGCACCAGCATGGGTATTTGCTGAAGGGAACATGGATGTCATTTCTGCTACTACCCCCGTGAAAATCTCCATAGATCCCAACATTATTGAGAATGTCTTCATTGGAGCTGAATGTTCCCCTGAATAGATTCAGACTTACACTGATCTCTTATGGAGATTTATCGTGACTTATGTCTAGATTACAAAGGGATTTATGAGGTTGTTAAAGAAACGAGTTCCATTTTTCTGGGATGACTTTAATCAACGCTCGTTCGATGCTTTGAAAAAATCATTGACCTCTACTCCATTATTGAGTCCACCTGATTATAGTAGGGATTTCCTCTTATATATCACTACGATAGAATCTACCACAGGTATGGTTCTAGTTTAGGAAGATGTTTCTCTCTGCGAGCGTATTGTATACTACCTTAATCAAGGCTTGGTGGGTCCTGAACTCTAGTATTCTCCGATCGAGAAACTAGCTTTGGCAGTTGTCCATGCTATCCAGCAGCTCAGACATTATATCCTCCTTTGCAAAAATTATGTTCTGGTAGCAGTTAATCCATTTCAATTTGTTCTCATTAGGTGAGTGACTGGGGGAAAATACAGTCGATGGATTCTTATTTTGCAAGATTTTGATCTTGAATTCCTGTTTTCCAAATCAAAGAAATATTTGGTATTTGCGGAGTTGATTTCTGAGTTTCCTTGTGGAGAAGAGATTGTTTATGAAGAATCATTTCTTGATGAACACCTTTTTCTCATTTCTTCACTGGATCCTTGGTATGGAGATGTCATAGTTTATCCCTAGAATGCGTAGTTTCCTTTAGCTTTTTCGAAAGATGAGCGTCAAAATTTGCGTCACTTAGCTAAAATTTATTTGATTATCAGTGACACTCTATACCGTCGCGGGTTGATTTGATCCTTAGACGCTTCTTAACTCTCAAAGAAGGTGAGGATGTGTTGAATGATTGCCACAGTGGAGCTTGTGGTGGTCATTTATCTCGGCTTGCTACAACCCAAAAAATCTTGTGTGCAGGATACTTTTGGCCCTCGATTTTCAAAGATTGTGTTGAGGCAGTCAAAAAGTGTCATCCCTTGGTAAATCGTCCAAAACCCCTTTTAAACCTCTCAAATACCTTTGTTTGGCTTAAAACCCATTTATTCCCCTTACCGAATGCCCTCTTTGGCCTTAAAAAGCATTAAAATAGGCCTAAAACCCACTTTAATCTATGACAGGTTTAGCCCCTTTAGGGCTAGCCCCTTAACCACTTCCCCACATGACCCCAGCGCTAAGACCAAGCGCCAGCCCGTAAGGCGTTTATCGCATCGGAGGATTGGAGCGGAATGCCTTTTTTCTTTTGCAAAACGAACCCCCTGATGCGATAGTGTGTTTGTTATGTTGAACCCCCACCGTGATCTGAGCCATCGATCTCCTGAGATCCGATGGCCCAGCGCTAATTGCAGTGCACCCATCACCCCTTTCCATCCACTGCTCCGATTACGTGTGAACTCTCGATAAAATGGTTGTCTATCTAAACAATCAATTGATTTTTGGATTTCAATGTCATTGCACATGTGTTTTATCTTTGAAGTTTGAACTCTACTCGTCTCTCTCATATATAATTAATATAATATTTTTCTCTTGCTTTATTCATATGTCAATGAATAGGCATCTTCATGATAGACAATTATAATTCCCATCCTATAAATCAGTTTGCAAATGAAAATTTCCAGCGATAAGAGATGGTACACAAGATAATATTTGAAGACAAAAATCAAGGATTACACAAGAAAATATTTGAAGACAAAAATCAAGGATTGGTGGAACATGAAATTGAGAGCCACCTTAAGAATCATGCAAAATAAAATTGAATGAAGTTCTCATATGGTGAAAATATCCATGAAAGTGTTATAAAACCTAATGTAGGGGCATTAGGCCCAAGACAACTTTTGTACATAAATAAATGTAAAGGGGGGTCTCATGTTTAATTTCCTTATGAAATTATCCATAGTTGAGCTAATTTAGTTAATTTGTACAGGAAAATGTAACTGCCTGAATGATTAGTGGGCATAGGAAGAGACAGCCCATCTCTATCTGTCAGAGCGTTAGTCTAATTTGGAACTGTACATAGGAATTTGAAGAGTTTGTGAGTCATTGAGAAATTTGGATCGGTTCATTGTAATTGATATAAAAGTAAACCTCTGTTGTGTAGCATTAGTGTGATAAATATGGGATAGTGCAAAGCATAGTTTTGAAGATTAGTCTAAGTTGACTCATACCTAATCAACTCAGTCAAGTTGATTGTTGGTTGAACGGCTAATTGTTAGTTCAATGGATAGAAGGTCTTGCAGGCATAAATACCAAAGGGAAAAATGGAGCCCATCATGGGGTACTCTTTGTAATTCTCCACCACTGCTACCTTCCATGCTTCCTCAAACTCCTCTCCAACCTCAATATCAGTGCTAGTAGTAGCATGAAAAACAACACTACGCTTAGCAGAACTAGAAGAATGCGTTTTCCAAACTACACGAGAACTACTTCCCTCACGAGTCACCATGTGCCATGCTTGGTCTCGGTGGTTCTCTTCCTTCTACTGCTGGTTCAATTACCATATTTTCATTGGAACCAACACTCCGAACTACACTAGACAACGATTCACCATTTTGTAGTAGTGATTCACCATTTGTACTGGTGATTCGCCACGATTTTACAGGATAATATAATCTCGTGAGAGATTCGCCAAAAAATTATATATACATATTATATTATTAATAAAATCACCTTCCATTTTTCCTATGTATCATGGGGATTCGCCTATTTTTTATATATATAAATTTAGGGGGGTTCTTAAAATTCTCCCTGCAGGGGACCGGTTTAATTTTAACAAATTTTATTAAATTGTGATGTATTATAAAGTCTCAATGACAGTAACCACACACCTAAAAAAGAAAAAACAAAGACTCTCTAAAATCAATCAGCAAGCAGCCAGAATAGGGTGCCCTGTCTGAGTACTACCGTTCGCTGGTGATGAAATCCAGTATCACAATAGTATACAGAGAGGGTTGGTCAAAAGTACAGTTACGGTCACTCTAGAGCTTCGCCCGAACCTCAGACGATAGGTGTAAGCACTCTCGTGAAGACGAGTACCCTCCTAAAGACCGAAGACAGAGTGGGTCCGTCTGTTTCAGGTACCAAGACAGCCCGTCCCAGTCACCTTGTGTAAGTCCCTAAAAAGTATGGCCACTAAGGATACCTCAAATCAAAGACATCATCAGGGGGGTCCACGGTCAAGGACAGTGTGCTATATGGGCAGAATACCTAGATCCCCGATCTAGTTTGGACATCCCCGAAAGGAACCCCAATATATAACACACCCACAGGATGCAGTCGAAGGCGGGCTACCTTCTTGTGCACCCAAGTGTTGTCTCACGCTGAGCTTCGGTAAAGGAACGGTCCCGATAATATGAGTGCAGTAGGATTTCGCTCGTTAATGACTCTAGTTTCAAGTTTTGAGATCTTGGGTAATTTTCTCACTGTTCCTAACCCAAGATCCTAACCTGAACTACTGTTTGTGTGAGTTCAAAAAGGAGTTGATTGATTTTATTATCGCTTTATTCTTAATTTACTTGATTATTAGTCTTGCGGAGGGGAAGTGGACGTATGAAATATAATGAGACTCTGACTCAAGAAACCATGCAAAACATACTCTAAATATTCAATTCGATGAAGAGTATTTCTACAAGGAGAGGTTTCTTTTCAACATCCATGCATTAACATTCAAATAACTCAGTTCAGCTTTAAAGATTCAGACTTCTGTTTACCTCTTCTTAACAGTCTATAGAATGAAAATTTCAGAATTAACTCAGCTAGATGCAGAAAAATGATAAAAAAAAAAAAAAAATCTCCTTTTAAAAAGTGAATGCTTTTAACACTAACTTTCCAAACAAGATATATCCAATTCCATCACTATTAAAGGGTTTTCAAGGATATCCAATTCCATCACTTCTTTGCAAAAGAAGGGTGTAAATTTTGAACTATCACCTAGGTGTCATGAAGAATCCTTTCAACATTTATAGGCTTTTCTAACGAGTGCACCCATATTGAAAATAATAGATCTGAATGAAGACTTTCTTGTGTGCACAGATGCATGTAAGGAAGGATTCGGTGGAGTTCTCATGAAAAATGGGCATGTAATATGATATGAGTCCATAACATTAAAAGAACATGAGAGTAGCTATGTTCCCCATTATTTGGAGCTGTAAGATATCATACATGCTCTAAAAATGTGGAGGCATTAGTAACTCATGGGTAGGAGATTTGAATTGCAGACTGAGTACGGTGGTTTGAGAAATTTGTTTGAAGAACCAAATTTAAATGCCAAACAAATTATATGGTTGTGATATCGGTTGAATATGACTTTGAGATTAAGCACATAAAGGGGAAGGAGAATAAAGTAGTTAATGCACTCAACATAAGGGTGCATGCTATGCATGCTACATCTATAAGAGTTTGCAGGTATGATTTAATAATTAGAATTTTATTGATGGGAATTTAAACTAGCAGTATGTGGAAATTAAGAGTAACCCACACGAGGAAAATTCATAGCCAAAATACAAGGGCTATGAATTGAGCGAAGAAATCATTACTAAAAGAGTATTGCAACAATTAAAATTCAATCCTTTTGGCTAGATCTAAAGAATAAATTGACTAATTACATAACCAGGTGTGTAGAATGTCAAAGAGTTAAGGTTGATCATAAGCACCCAGTTGGTTTGTTAGCGACCAATACCCATTCCTAGGTGGAAACGGATGTAGTGTCAATTGAATTCATTACTATTTTTCCTAGAACAACAAAGAGGAATGATTTTATAATAGTGGTGGTGGATAAACGCACCAAAGTTTCCCAATTTATTCTGCTAAATTCAATGAAAAATATAAGTAACATAGCCAAAATTTTATATGTGGAAAATTTACAAGCTACATATGTGGAAATTTCCCAACTACGGGAAAAATGTGCAGGACAAAGTTGTTCACCTATCTATATATTGGGCTCATCTGTATTGGATTCCCTCGGGAATTGTTGCCAAGATAAACTCTATCATCTCTCGATTCCTATTGATCAGCACAAGTTCTGCCTCTAAATATCATTTATGCAAGTGGGGTGGATTGAATTTCCTTAAGGAATTCGGTGGGTGGGGATTTATGGATCAAAGAATACTTGGTATTTCATTATTAACTAAGTCTTTCTGGAGGGCTCTGAAGGGAAGGGGCCTCTGGAAGGACATTATACATGATAAATATTTGAGCAATATTGACACTGAACTTTAATTTCAGAACATTTCATCCCATACGACCTAGGGGTCGCTAATCTAGAGGATATTTATCAAAATCTGCCCCTGGAATATTTGGTGTCGTCGGGGAGCCTTTTATGAGCCTACAACCTGTTTTCTATGAAATCTGAACTATATTAGATTACTATGGAATTTGACACATGGTGCTCCCTTCTAGTGACCAAGGCACCTCCAACATGTGCAATACAAAAATGGTAATATTCTTCTAGGCACATTTAATACACAAAAATAAGGAATTGTTCAACTGATGGATAATTAATGAAAGATGTCACGTGTGAGCAAAATCAACAGAACAAATTCAATAACATTAGCTATGTTCCACTAGCATTTCACTATTATACCGATAAGAATTGAAGTAAATTTCTTTTTAAAAGGAAACATCTAGATGGAATTCATGAGGAACCTTGTAGCTTATTTATCAGTTTCTTTTTCTAGTTGTGAAGAAAGGGTAAAGTAAGGAAATTTATGGATCAACATGAGTTTTCACAACACGTAACAACAAGTTTTAATTTTAATTCTTAAAATCTTTATTTTTTGAGGCAGAGAATTACTATTTCAGGGTTTCACATGAGCGTGAGTGCAAGCTCCTTTCAAAACACTCTGATTTTTAATTTGTAACCAATAACAAACCACTTGGGAATATAGGAGTGTTGTTATTTCTAATTCTAAGCATAAAATATACCTTCATATGTTATATAAACAAGGCAACAATCTTTGCTTGGGAGGTGAATTTGCTATTGTCTGCCCCTCTATAATTTTTGCATTCTAGTTTAATATAGACTTTGTCATGAATTCTTGTGTTATTTACATATGTGGAAATTTCCAAAGTACAAGAAAAATTTGCAGGACAAAGTTGTTCACCTATCTATATATTGGGCTCATCTGTATTGGATTCCCTCGGGCATTGTTGCCAAGATAAACTCTATCATCTCTCGATTCCTATTGACCAGCACAAGTTCTGCCTCTAAATATCATTTATGCAAGTGGGGTGGATTGAATTTCCTTAAGGAATTCGGTGGGTGGGGATTTATGGATCAAAGAATACTTGGTATTTCATTATTAACTAAGTATTTCTGGAGGGCTCTGAAGGGAAGGGGCCTCTGGAAGGACATTATACATGATAAATATTTGAGCAATATTGACACTGAACTTTAATTTCAGAACATTTCATCCCATAGGACCTAGGGGTCGCTAATCTAGAGGATATTTATCAAAATCTGCCCCTGGAATAGTTGGTGTCATCGGGGCCCCTTTTATGAGCCTACAACCTGTTTTCTATAAAATCTGAACTGTATTAGATTACTATGGAATTTGACACATGGTGCTCCCTTCTAGTGACCAAGGCACCTCCAACATGTGCAATACAAAAATGGTAATATTCTTCTAGGCACATTTAATGCACAAAAATAAAGAATTGTTCAACTGATGGATAATTAAAATGAAAGATGCCACGTGTGAGCAAAATCAACAGAACAAATTCAATAACATTAGCTATGTTCCACTAGCATTTCACTATTATACCGATAAGAATTGAAGTAAATTTCTTTTTAAAAGGAAACATCTAGATGGAATTCATGAGGAACCTTGTAGCTTATTTATCAGTTTCTTTTTCTAGTTGTGAAGAAAGGGTAAAGTAAGGAAATTTATGGATCAACATGAATTTTCACAACACGTAACAACAAGTTTTAATTTTAATTCTTAAAATCTTTATTTTTTGAGGCAGAGAATTATTATTTCAGGTTTTCACATGAGCGTGAGTGCAAGCTCCTTTCAAAACACTCTGATTTTTAATTTGTAACCAATAACAAACCACTTGGGAACATAGGAGTGTTGTTATTTCTAATTCTAAGCATAAAATATACCAGGCCATTAGACAATGCAGGTTGGGTGCTCTATTTGTCGTTTGGCAGAGGCCATTGGATTGACTGGTCGAGGTGCATAAGAATGCAAGGAATATACTAGGAAACTTTGTCTGGACGGAATTTACCACCAGGACACTGGTGACCGATTCATATGTGGTGGTAGATCACTTAACCAATCATTCGTTGTGCACGATGCGTATCAATTTTATATTAGACATGCTCTTGAACTACATAATACTCCCTAGTTTAATAAAATTTGGAAGTGGCAGATCCCTGTCAAGGTTACGGGTCAAAACTATAATCGAAGTTGCAGATTGATGCCAAATTGAGATATGGAAAAAGAATTTGGACCTGTCGCAATTTTCGTCGGAGTTGCGTGGAAACTTTCGCGTGAGAAAACTGTCGACCGAGAAATTGGGTCCATTTTTTATATAACATTCAATAAAACTCTCGGCTGAGAGTTTTTATAACTCTCGTCCGAGAGATTTATTTTAATAACATAACTCCAACATTCTTCATTCGCGCGGCATTCTGCACCAGGTCGTTTTCGCGAATTCCATTTCCCATCTCTGCTTCCGTCAGATTCTGGTCGTTTGAAGGAGCTCCCTGAAGGAAGGAGATTTGGAATTTGGAGAGTGGAGTCGCGGACGTCGTTGTTGAGGAGAGGCAAGACTTGTGGGAGTGGTATCGTTTTTTCCAGGGACGAGGAAACCATTCGCCTCCCGACCATTTTTCTGCTTATTCGCGTGAATTGTAGTGTGGAGTCCCAAATTACGAGCTTATTTTATTTTGGCGGAGCATCCCCTCCGCGGTAGTTATTACAAATTTATATCCGCCCACTGATCGACTCATATTTTCAGCGCTGCTCGGCCACATAAACTCCAACTGCATGCATATGTATTGAAGTGAAACAACAAGAGAAGTTCTTTTTTAGTACTATTGGTTGGAATCTGGGTATTGTTTGATTATGTGGATGTAATAGATTTACAGGGTTAGGTATGAATTATACGGATGGTTTTGAGATTGTTATGATAGTTTTTCTCATAGTCATTGCCATCTATATTCTTATTGCCATATATAACCAACACAAGTCGAATGATTAGCCAGGAGTTACACCAACGCTCTTCATCACAGGGGTCATCAGAGGATTCAAACAATCTGAAATCTACGTGTTTTGCAAGATGGAGTACTCTATGGAGAAAGTGGGTAGATACTCTAATCATATCTAGGCCCTGTAAAGATTTTGGTTTCCGATTATGTGAAAGGTGGTGGACTGTTCCTGGGTGTTATTGTTGCTGTTGCTGTCATTTTTAATGGCATACTATTTCTGCGTGGTTTTTCCGATTGCTGCTTTCCATCCTTGTATTTTCAGTGATACATATTTTTTTCGGGATGACAGTCTGGAGTTATACTTTTAGGGGATGCAATTCGGATGTTGATAATTGAATGCAGCCTGATTGGTTAGTAAGGAGGTGTCATGTGAATATTTTATTGTAGTGGCAGCTTTCTGATTTCATCAGTCTATTAAGTCACTGACAATTTTTTTTTAAGTGACTGACAAATTTGTCTCTGGGTGGTCATTAGGATTTTGTCTAGTCAGAAGATTAGGGGGAGGGTCCCTTGGGATTAGACTTTCCTCTTTCGGATTCTCCCTATCCTCTTCATTTAGTCCTCTTTTAGGTACTCACACAAAAATACCATTTGTTTTGGCTATTTCTCCATCTTTTTGGCCGAACTCCTGAGGAGGGTCCCCTGATGTAGCTGTATTGCAGAATCAATGTAATATTTTTTTACAGTGACGGCACTGATATATCACTCTACTTCTGACGGATTAGAACATCAGGCAAGGTTATTAACACGCTTGGAAGCCTTCACCTAGCAGTAAATGGAGCTAATGTACATTTCCCTGCCCAGCTTTTTGTTTACAGGAAATTTTGACATTTTCTGTGTGCAACAATGGCACTTTTTCCTTCTGGATCAGCTGATGGGTGATTTTATTAGAAGCAATAACACCAGATCTTCTCCACGAGCCGGGTCTTT
The DNA here is from genome assembly GCA_034641835.2 of Pinus albicaulis. NCBI lineage: Eukaryota > Viridiplantae > Streptophyta > Pinopsida > Pinales > Pinaceae > Pinus > Pinus albicaulis. Next base: position 3,249,285 of record MU968381.1, read on the forward strand.
TGTTGGAGGTACCTTATGCTGGATACAATGGTGTATACAACTTCTGGAGGTACCTTGTACTGGGCACATGAGGTACATGCTGTCATGGACCTATTGATCAATTGAAAACAACCCTGTATATACCTTTCGGATGCAACAGAGGGTAACTTTTTGGTACAAGCGAGCCAGCTATATTTGGTTCTCTATGCCTCTGTTATGGTAAATATTAGACAAGCGAGACTGACCTCCCAATTGGAGTCGGGCTAATGATGTTTTGCCCTCTTGGTTCCTCAGTAACGGTGTATCTGTATTATTTGGTCGGATCACTTGGCCCTTTTGTTTTTGGATAATATGTGATTTTGGAGCTCTTTACAAGTCGGATCCTTTCTGTACTCCCTTTAATGGGACCACTTCTATCTGTAGCCTGGGCATTTGGGGATGCCTCTCTGTATTAAGTACGTTCATGTGGATATTCAGTAATTTAAATCTCTGTAATTTTTCAGTTTTCTTATTATCGAATCTTGCTAAGAAGCTAGTAGAATTCAATTGTCTGTTGTTAAGAAGCTAGTAGAAGATGAAGATATGGCTGATTTGTTAATGTGAAGCTTGCTGCCTTACTTTGATTCGTTTTTGACTCATTGCATCTCCTTGGAGAGACTCAAGCACTTCAGTCGAGAAGTTATCAACAATTTTCGAAACCCAAATTTTAGAAGATACTATTTTTAATACCAAAATACTATAATACTATAAAATATAGGTGCAATAAACTATTCTTTTGATCAACAAGAATAAGCATTAATTTGCATCCATTTATATAATTAGATAAACTAAATTATATAGTTGATAATAGGATAGTAGAATATATTATAGGGTACTTTCAGAATGAAATACATTTTGTTCATTCATTGGAAAGCTTCACAAACCACTGTGATAATATAGTTCTCAGCGCTAATACAATTATTTTGTCGACCTGTGCATATATTTCTCAATATCCCCTTCCCATATGGGAAAGGAGTGGACTAGTCACTAACCTCACAAGGTCCTTATGGAGTTGTTGTTCCAGGCCACACGTGCACACCATTTTACCAACAAGACAATTTAGTAGACAACTCGACAAGGCCCTGGAGCTGGGTGCCCCCAACTCCACACAGCCAGCCATCCATCAGGAGACTTTTTCCATGCCTGGATGTTAGGAGAGCTTGCTCAAATTTGGGCTTCCCACAAGGATCATACTGTAGAGCCCTATCAGTCCCAGACACACTCCAAAGGACATCATCCACTAGTCCAAAAACAATTTTGCGGTCATTGAGGACTCTAGCAGGGAGACCCCCCTTGATCTAATTGCTCGTCCTCACCTGTCAGCACTAGCATACCATGACTAGTTCAAACTAAAGTTCCTTTGGTCCTCAGATATCATACATCTTATCTTTTTCTTGTAATTACTTTATCTCCACTCCAAGTCATGTACTTTCTTATCTTCTCTTGTTGTTCTGCTTCTAGCACAATTAAAAATCTGTTTTGATATGATTTTTAGCATCTTTATAGTCCACACTTTCACACTTCCACATTGTATTTTGGCTAGTGATGTACTCTTATAATCCCATTGACCTAACATTTTTCCCAAGGAAGACCTTGTGGGGAAACCCAAGAGATGCTTCCTCATGTTTGTGGATGGCATCCCTAGTAATCCTGTTCACTAAAGTCATAGACTAGTGTGCCTAACCAGGAGGGTTGAAGTAGGCAGATGCCCAACAACAAGAAAAACAACTAGTTGAGCTAACCCTTGGTCTTCCCATTGACATACTCCTTTGATCATTTGCTGGACATTAATAAAATTATATTATCAAACTTTGGTTTTTACAAATACTGCAACAAAAAAGGTGGTTTGACAAACAATGCAACAAATCAGAACTCATATTTTAATAATTTAGACGATAAGAGGTATTCCAAAAATCATTGACAAAGACAGCCATGCTTTTATCTAGATTTTCATTTGAAAAAATTGTCAACTTATCTGTTATATTGTCAACTTGAAATGTGAAATCCAGATATGAAAACTAGATATGAAAGTATTTCAAAAATCACCTCTTGGGTATTAAAATAAGAATGGAGCTGTACAGGATGGCATCAAGGCCAATGAGAAAAATTACAATTAATTTGCTTAGACAGAAGATGGAAGCAACTTCAAGAAGTTAAAACTATGAAATAAATGCAACCAAGAGAAGACAACCTACTAAAGTGTGGAAGAGAAAGAATAAAGAGCAACAAGTGAACTAACTTGATCTCAAGGGGAGTTATTTAAGAAAGAAAAGAAGAATCTGTCAATGTTAGATCAGTAACACTTGAGGGGGAGATCAACCCCAATATTGACAATAAAGCCTTGAATATGTAGGTGCAAAATACTTTTATACTCTGGAAAATATATTGAATAAAATATTGGATAATAAAGGACAATTTAGTGGATGGCATTTCCACTATATTATATCCAACTTGCAGGAAAAGAAAAATCAAATGACCCCACTGCAAAGCTATCTCTAATGTCCTGGAAAAAAAATTGAATGAGTGATGCACCCTTTATCAATTCAGAAATATCTCAAAAGGATTCAAAGAAAGATGATTTTATAATATGTTGGGCCAACGTAATTAGAGGATCTGAAAGTTGTATATAGTAGCTCCATCACAAATTTAATAATGGTGAAGATTTTTGTAAGGAAAAGAGGGTTGTACTCATAATGTATATGTAAAACATTATGGAGCTGAACAAACACCTCTACTAATTGCAAACAAAATCATCACAATTCTCTGGAAATAACTATGTCAAACAAGGTGTTTGTTGCAACAGATGAAAAAGGCAGGCGTTGTGCTTGAGGAAGCACTATCTAGTTTCAAATTATTAAAATCCTCTTCAAATGCAATTATATATATATATATATCACCCTACTCATTCAAAAAAAAGTTTCGAAAGGCTGCAAAGCGGTGAGTGGTTCGAATTTTAATTAGAGATTGATGAGTTCTATGAGGGCTGGGCTACACCAACCGGATTTTAGATCAGGAGTTGATTTTATTCTATCCAAAAATTCATCATTGCATTGGAAAGAAGAATTTTGAAAAAGGGAATGTGTCACTTCTTTGAGAAACTACAATAATAAGTGATATTTGTAGCAATCGAAAGAAAAGCTGGAAGATAACAATAGAATTTTTTTAATGCAAAGAAGTTACTGCAAAATCTGTAACAACTAGAACCATGAAGCTTTAAAATTTGCTAGAATCTCAAGCCAATAATATAAAAATGAAGCTGCAAGAAAGAAAAGGGATCTATGCATTTCCCAAGGTCAGTAATCTAAGTGATCAACTAAATGTACTAGTAACCCTTGTCAAAGAATATGACGAGCAAGCATCACATGCATCTGTATCAGCTCTAGCATAGGAAGTCGAGTAATGGATATGGAAGTGTTATCTCTCGAAGTATGCTACATTGTCTAGCATAGAGAACATTGGCATAATCATGCAAGCAGGTTTCTGTGGCAACATAAACAAACCTGGCATTTCAGATTTGTATTCATATCAGTTACAGGTCCACAGCTAAATTTATGCTGCTATATCTTGCATAAGAGCAAGAAAGAAATGAATATGCAAAATATCCCAACATGAGAAAATTGTCAACCTTACCAACTACTGATCCCCAAGAAGAAATACTTCTCAATTCTTTACAGGCAACCTGTTAGAAGTGAATGTTCATAAACTTTTGCAGGCTTCTAACTTTGTTGAGATAACATAGACAACCTGTTAGAAGTGAATGTTCATAAACTTTTGCAGGCTTCTAACTTTGTTGAGATAACATAGACAATATTTTGTATCATCATATTTGACAGGGAGTGGAAGCCTTCGCCGCAGAGACCTCCAGTGGAAGGAAAGTCAAGTAAAAATAGTGTAGGGTTTCATTCTAAGGGAATAGTGGAAGTTTATTATATAAAAATGATGAAGAATGTGGTAAACAGTTCAATAATTGTGAATGGTATGGAAGATATCACTTATAACTGGCCATAGTACAAAAAGCTTTGCAGAGATGAATGGGCATTGGCATTAAAAGGACAAAATCAACAGAAGCAATATCTGTACTTTGCTTACAGGTATTCTCCTGAACTAGTGAAATAAGAAGGGCAAACAGATGGTTCATTAGGTATTGGACCTTGAAGCTCTGCACATGGCTGGGGATAAACTGCCTCTGAGAAGCCATTTACATTTGAACAGTTCCATGGAGATTCTGAGGTAACATTCAAATAAATATTTGAGAGGCAAATGGCTCTAAATGGAGCTTCTTGAATTCCCTCTATGGTACCTGCAATCATGATACCATCACCCACAATATCATTAAAACTTAATTTATACATGTCTGGGAGGGCACTTGGATCATAGCCATTATCAGGATGATCACCGTAGGATCCTGTAAAATCAAATGCAATTTGCACATTCTTCATTGTCATGTTGGATATGACAACATTCTTCACAAAACCACCTCTGCCTGGAGCTGTTTTTAGCCTGATACCCAATCTTTAATTGTAAACATTTAAGTTTTCCATATGCACATCTGTGATGCCACCAGACATTTCACTTCCAAATGCAAGGCCAGCACTTGTGGGTGTTTCTCCAGTAACACGACGAATAATGATATTGGAGCTAGGATGCCCAAAGGATATGCCATACTGATCCCAGCCGCTTTTGATTGAGATGAGATCATCGCCAATGCTCATGTAGCAGTCCTCAATGCAGACATCATTGCTTGAATCTGGTAAAAGAAAAAACAAGCACAAGGTTATGCCAAATTTCTCTTGGAACATATTAACAAATTGTCATTCCCCTAGATCAAGCAGTGGAAGATAATAAGAAAAGCATCCAACATAAATCTTCTGGTTTGCAAACCAGTGTGTTTATTTTTGAAAGAATATGTAAAAACAAAATAAAGCAACTGATAGTTGGCACTCATGCCTCCTCATCAAAACTGATAAAGACCAACTTGCTACGACAATAAATTCCTGAAGTGTTCTCTCCAATTTGTACACAATGTAAGCTTCAACGGTGGGTTTGGGGAGTTCAACTTTTATTTCATATGAAGTCTTTCATAACTTATCCAAGTTTGGATCCAAAAGATAGTTCAGTTGGACTAGAATAATTTCTAACAGGTAAAGTTAGCCAAGTACCCTCAAGCTTCTCTAAAAAAATGCTTGCACATGCTAGGATTCTATAAGTCAACTAATATCACTTTGTTTCATGTCACAATGGAACATTTTCAAAAGAAAAAATACACAGCATTTTAATAACATCTTCAAATCTGCATTATTTTAGCTTCTATTCAATATTTTTTCTTCTGCTGGAGAATTTAATTCTTACTGGTGGAAATGGAATGTAAATACTTCATGTAATTCTCTCTTTGATAAAATTGGTTTCATTTAGTGACTACTGGACATTAATGTAATTTCATTTCAATAAGGAACCAAGAGAACTGTATTTTGTCATTATCCCCCCGTAATGGCAAAGCTCCCACACCAATACAATTGAGCAAGCTGGTAAAGGTGGCCTTGAGCTGAGATTGGGTGAAGATATCAACGAGTTGTTCAGTTAAAGGGGCAAAGATTGGTACGAGTCATCCTTGAGAATGGAGGTTCTAATACTGAATATAGTGCATCCAGATATCAAATAAGTTGCATGGTGCTTTGATTGTCACTAAAGAGAGTGGTGGGAGTTTCTTGTGGAAGACATAATTGGTCAAAAATCATTTGCATCCAATGTAGGTCCTTACCGGCAAAAAAATGCTAGCATATTCACATTCCATGGAAGACAGATCCACAACTTTCTGCTTTTTGGAACATCAAGACACACGTCCTAAACCTTGAGTTAATAAGTACCTTGAAGTGGATTGCCTCCCTTCTAGATCACCAACCCAGTTAGTATAAAAAAAACCGGGAAAAAGAATCAGAGCATCAGCTGAATAGTGTATGCTCATGTGAATAATGCTTTTGAGATGGTGCAAAATACAGTTGGTAGCTTGCCAATGACTCACTTAAGGCTCCTGCATATATTTGGAGCACATGCTGACAACAAAGACAATGTTTGGATGAGTATGAGTAAGCTCGAGTACATTGAATACTAGAAATCACTAAACAGTAGCATCAAATAAAAGAGAAGGGAAATCTGCCTTAAATTTCATACCATAAGCAAGAAGGGTGTGGACAGGCTTACAATCCTTCATCCTAAAGCTATGAAAAAGGTATGGTATATACTAAAGCTAAGAGAACGATATCCCATGGAACGCTAAGTAAACTGGAGATTGGAGATTGATAAAGTAGTGTAGGCCAAGATTAGTCATCCCAAAAGAGTCCTGAGGCTATATCTTCAATTCTTTAATCATGGATGACCATTTATGATGATGTCATTAATATAAAGCACAACAATGAGTTTCTGACCATCATGATGGTGAATATAGCAAGGGATAACATAATTGAGAGAGAATGTGTGGATTTTTCCCATACCAAGCTTGGGGTGCTCATATAGAGACTCCTTTAGTTTGCAAACCAATGATGTAGGCCCATTTTGAACAAATCTTGGTAGTTTTTGCATATACATTTCCTCTTATAGGTCCCCATGAAGAAAGGGACTTTTGACATCTATTTGATGAACTCTGAAATTTAGTAAAGCAACAAAAGATAGTATCATCTAAATTAAGTGCATCTCAATGTAGTCAACACCCTCCTTGTGAAATACCTTAACTCTGCAATTTAGTAAAGCAACAAAAGATAGTATCATCTAAATAAAGTGCATCTCAATGTAGTCAACACGCTCCTTGTGAAAATACCTTAGCAACAAGACAAGCTTTATGCTTTCACCTTAGAGTCCTCAACACATGCGACTGGGGATCTATATGGCATGGGAGCCCAGAGACCTTAGAGTCCTCAGACACAAAGCTCAAGCAGACTAGGAGCCCAGAGACGTACATTTCAGACTTCTTGAGGATTTCCGTGATGGTGCCTGATCTATCCGCGGCTCGAATGGTCTACATGTTTGTGGAGGGGATGAAAGAGCCACTACGTGGCCTAGTCCGGTCGACTAGACCAGCTACACTTCAGGATGCCATCAGCAGGACTCGGGATTTACAGGATGTCTTGCCCAGGACTCGGACACCTTACCCCCAGAGACAGGCCTTCCAGCCTAAGGGGAAGGACACAACGATTCCGCCTCCCAAGGCGAATCCTAGGCGAGGGCAGTTTGATGATGAGGCCAGGAGAGAATTGAGGAGGAAGCGGTTGTGCTTCACTTGCCAGGAGCCATGGGCACCGGGACATAGATGTGCTGCAGGAAAGGCACATTTCATTGAGGTATTCTCCGAGAGCAGTGGGGAAGAGGATGAGGGGGATGACATGGAGGCAGGAGATTGTTATGCAGCGCAGGGTGCCTTACCACCTCCACCACCTGTAGCAGGTGGAGCATCATTTGTACCTACTGGAGGGGCTCTAGCCGCATTGCGGGGAGTTCCCAAGTATTTGAAGTTGCGCGTATGGGGGACAGTACGTGGACAACGGGTCTCAGTTTTCGTTGATAGTGGGGCCACCCACAACTTTATTGATGCGCAGATGGTTGAGCAGAGAGGCATACAGACTAAGAGTTTTGATGGATTTTCCGTTTTGGTCCCAGGCGATCAGACTATGGTGTGTGCTCGGTATGTTCCAGAGTTATCAGTGACGATGGGCACTTATACATTGACAGATCATTTTTTCGTGGTGGATATCCCGGACACCAACATGATATTGGGTGTTCAGTGGCTCATTACTCTGGGGAAGGTCACGATAGATTGGAAGGCCCTAGAGATGGAGTGGGATGATCCCAAGACAGGGAGGCATGAGAAGATACGGGGACAGCACACATACCCACCTCAGACAGTGTCGGCACATAGGATGGAGGCAACCTTCCGCAAGGGAGACATAGAGTGGGCCGTAGAGTTGCGAGCTTCAGAGGCAGTAGATACAGGTCAGGCAGTGCATCCTGAGTTACAGACTATCCTCGACAGATACGTCATAGTGTTCGGGGGATATTCCACCAGGGCAGCCACCGGATCGGGGGTTTGAGCATACTATTGAGCGTGAGCAGGGTATACAGGCAGTGATCACCACACCGTATAGGCATCCCAAGGCCTATCGGGATGAGATAGAGCGTGCTATTCAGGAGTTGCTGGCCCTTGGTCACATTCTGCCGAGCACGAGTCCTTTTGCTTCTTCCGTGGTGTTGGTGAAGAAGAAGGACGACACATTGCGGATGTGCATTGACTACAGGGCTCTGAATAAGAAGACCTTGAAGAACAGATACCCCATCCCCAGGATCGATGAGCTGATGGACGAGTTGAGAGGAGCACGGTTCTTCTCAAAGATTGACTTGAGATCCGGGTACCACCAGATACGCGTGAGGGGACAGGACATTCCCAAGATTTTGGCATCTGCGCTGGGCCTGGAGGGACAACGTTTTCCTTGAGGAGGGCTTCTGGGGTGTTTTTCGGAGGTGGTCCATTTGCTTCGTGGTTTCTGGGTTTTGTCCGGAGCAGAGAGTACAGGCGATCTACCGATTTTCAGCTCGTTCCGGTGAGGGGATCAACCCCTAGTTCCAGTTCATTGCAGCAGCGGCATCTTACGGCAGATTCTTCCAGCAGCTGGGACGCAGTCTCTATAGCAGCCATTTCCTGTTCTGAGAGGGTTCTCCACTTGCCTTGTGCAAGGATAGGTGCACTTATTCTGATTATCTATTGTACCCATATATATTCTCAGACTAATAAAATGGCTTAGCATTTCTGGTATTTTTATGTGTACTTGCTCTATATTCTATTTCCGGCATTTTTCCTATATAGTTGCATGCTTGTATTGCTGTATATTGCTGTCTATTTCCGATTAGGGATATTACAATTGGGCACAATGACCTGACAAAGAAGATGATGATGTGGCAACACAAGGCACTACTTTCGCTAATGAGGTTAACTAAACGTGAAATCAAGGAAAATCTCAACAAACCCAAGTGAAAACCATGCAAAATTCATTGAGGCATTGGAGAACCAGCAAAAAGGTGCCAATTAAAGTTGTATTAATCATTGGGGTCAAGGAAACTAGTCATTTGAAGTCAAAAAACCTAGTTGTTGATGGGTCAAAGTGGAATGTTGGAGGTCCAAGGGGTCATTGACATTTTTGGTACATTTCTCCTCATTTCTTCGATTTATGGGTCAATTACAAGGGAAACATTGTATTCTCAAGGGATTTGTGAACCAAGTCGACTTCTCGAAGCGGGAAAAAATTATTGTAATAAAATATTTATATAAAAATTATTACTTAGCCTCCGACAAGTGGGAGATAGGTAAATTATTTTCCTAGAGGACCATCAAACTAGCTGTTATCTAGTTCTTTAAGAAGAACTATAAGGGCTAGCCTTTCCTCTAGATGTTGTTGTTGTTGTTGATTTGTGAGATCATATTATGCCATAATAAAGAACTCATTTTACAAGCCTTCGTGTAAAAGCTTTGTGTGAGTTGTATTTTCGTATATTTTTCTTTCTTGATCAATGTTTTTTTTATTTTTTTTTTAACAAGAACGGTTATGGTTTATATTAGAATTTGGCCAAAATGCCTTTCACCGGATACATTTGATCGGGCATAGCCCTTAACCTTTCTTTCACTAACTGATCACAGGCCCCTAAACTTGGAAAACCGGAAGATTTACTCGAGACTATCGAGTCTATCTCCGTTATTTTCCCTATCTTAAAGAGACAAACAAACTGTTTCAGCAGAATGCAGAAAAAACATGACAAAATTTATGGAATGGGGTCCCAATTCTCAATTCCATCTGCCAAGAGACAACCAGCTGGAAGTGAAACTGCCCTGTTGGCTTCCAAGTCAGTAGCTTTATTATTTTCCCTCAAAACATGAAGGAAGGAAGCAGTCCGGAAGGATTTCAGCAAATTTCTGGTTCTTGAAATTACTCTTGCCAGTCTAATGTCTACAGGAGAGGAATCCTCCACTAGAACTTTGATAATGGATTGAGAGTCTCCTATGATACTGATATCTGAAAGACCGAAAGCCTTTGCTTGCTTGAGACCTTGCAGAAGAGCCAAGGCTTCAACTTGCATGCTGGTAGAATGCCCTAAACCCCAAGCGAACTTTTCCACGGTAATACCCTCTTTATTTTTAATAATTCCTCCTGCCCCAGCCAAACCAGGATTGCCTTTCGCTGCTCCATAGAAGAATAAAGAGAATCTGGAATTCCTGAGGAGCAGATCCGAAAGATCATTCTCCTTCCCTCTGAATTGCCACTCTTTTGTGGCCTTGTAATGCCTTATTTCACTAGAGAAATGGAGGTCCATCGAGGCACCCCATTCTAAGTCTTGCTGACTCAGATTTAGATCCGGCAGATGATCCCCCAGACTTTCTTTCCAAAGGCATTTTATTTTGGTGATGATGAACTGAGCATTTAGACTTTCATCTCTGAAAACTCTTCTGTTGCGCTCAAGCCAGATCTGCCAGCAAGCAAATTTCGGCAAAGAGAGCCATGCAGCTGTGAAACTCTCATTTTTTGGAAGCGATCCTGGGTAGGAATTCCGCCAGTTTGCAAAAATATCAGATATGGACGTGGGTAAGGTGAATTCAGAATTCCAGAAGCTCAGAAGGCCATGCCAGATATCTCTTGAAAAGTTGCAGTCCAAAATAATATGCTGAGCGTTCTCCTCACAATCACAGCATAAGTAGCATCGAGAAGGACCGTGAAATCCTTTCTTCTTCAATCTATCTACAGTTAAAATCCCTCTGTGGCATAACAACCAACATAAAGAGTCGACCTTAGGCATGGTTTTGCGATTCCAGATCCTGTTCCAGACTGCAGGATTAGGAGGGACGTTAGGGCGATCATGAAGGCATTTGTATCCCTGTGCAACCGTGTACAGCCCTGGGGCGGCTCCCCATCCTCGGGCATCCTTCTTACCCACGCGCAGAGGCGCCATACCATTTAATAAAGAAAGGAAAAGATCGTGAGCTTGGGACAGCGCAGGAGGGACGGGAGGGAGCCTCCATCGCTGCCAATGTCTGCCTTCCCATTGTGAAATGTCCCAAAGAGTGGTGCATTCAACGTTGTCCAACCACAAACGCAGCGCGTGCAGAGAGCAGTGGGACAATAGAGGAGGTTGCATCATAATGCTGTCATCCCAAATTTTAATTTCTTTGTCGTTTCCAGGGATCCAATACGCTCTGTCTCTGATTAAAGGGGCTGCTTTATGACAGAGCTTGATCAGCTGCGAACCTGAGGAGGGTAGGAGGGCGTCTAGACATCTCTTCCTCTTTCCCATGAAGTATTTCCTCCATAGGGCTTTTTGCGCCCAACCTGGATTTGGGCCAATGATTCTCCAGAAGATATTGGCTCCCATAGCTATGTTTTGGAGGCTAAGATCTTTGAAATTGAGGCCTCCTTCACTCTGGGGCTTGCATATTTTCTCCCAACTGACTAATGGTATTTTCCTGTCATTGTGATTGCCCCCTTTCCAGAAGAACTTTCGAATGAAGGCTTCCATTTTTTTTATGATGCCTGAAGGGGCTAGAATTACAGAGAATTGAAAAATGGGGAGATTGCTAAGAACAGATTTGATGAGAACAATTTTTCCGGCTAGATTTAACCAAGAGAATCCCCAAGCTTGAATTTTGGCCTTGAACTTGTCCAACAGAGGAATCCAATCTCTACTGTATGCCAATTTGCGAAAGATGGGAAGGCCCAAATATGAAAAGGAGGACCAGTTGAGAGTGGCAGTAAAGCCCAGAATTCTTGAGATGGCAGAAAGGGTGGGAGTCGAGATGTTCCAACAAAAAGCTTTGCACTTACCATTGTTTAAACTGCTGCCAGTAGCTTCACTGTAGTCATCCAAGACCTCCTTGAATCTAAGAGCAGATCTGGCAGAGGCAGCCCCTAACAAGAGGGTATCATCCGCAAAGAGGGTGTGATTAACATTTTTTACCCCTCTGGCTATATTGAGCCCCAAGATCTCTTGGTCAACCAGTTTCTGATCCAGGTAGAAACTCAGGACGGAAACATGAAGGACGAAGAGGAGCGGAGAGAGGGGGCAACCCTGCCTAAGCCCTCTTGAAGCTTTAAAAAAACCAGCTGCTCTCCCATTCACCAGGGGGGCGATCCAAGGATCAGCAATACAAGAACGGATCAATTTTAGAAATCCCATTCCAAAGCCAAATTTTTTCAAGACTTCCCAAAGAAAGCTAAGTCTGACCTGATCGAAAGCATTAGCCAGATCTAGTTTGATAACCATACCTTTCTCTTTGCGAACCTGGCTCGAGTGAATCGCCTCTTGCTCTAGGATGAAGTTGTCAGTGAGCTGTCTCCCCTGAACAAATCCACCTTGGTTCTCCGAGATGATGGCTGGAAGAATACCTTTAAGTCTATTGGCAATAATCTTTGTGATTAATTTGTACCCAATATTACAAAGAGAGATGGGGCGGAACCGATTAAATTCTTTAGCACCCTTTTCCTTGGGTATGAGGGCAAGAAAAGCTGAATGGGTGCTGCCCCCAATTTTCTGGAAGTCTTGAGATTTCAAAATCATTTTGTAGAGGTATTTCTCCACAATCTGCCAGAAGGTTTGAAGAAATCTTGCTGTAAAACCATTCGGGCCTGGGGCTTTGTCAGGCTCCATGTTTGAGAGGGCATCCTTTATTTCCTAAATAGAGATCTTTGCTTCAAGCTGCTGATTCATTGAAGGTGAGATCCTAGGGGGAATCGCCTCCAAGAATTTGGAGTTTGGGTCCGTCACTCCCTCTTCTCTATACAGGTTTTGAAAGTGGTTGAAAGCTGCTCTCTTTATGCTGTCAAAATCTTTGTGTGTCAAATTGCTATCTTTGATTTCTGCAATAGAATTGAAGCTCTTTCTGGCTTGAGCTTGCTTGTGGAAGAAGGCCGAATTTCTATCTCCTGCTTTAAGCCATAAGCTTTGTGGAAGACTTGCTGGAGCTCAGCTTCCTTATCTAAAACTTCTTTAGTGATTTCTGCATCTTCACAATGGGCATGGTGTTGGGCAAGATTATCTTGAGCCTGCTTTCTCTCTTTTGCAGGAGAGGGAAGAGCTTTGGCCCAAGATTTAAGCACCGTTTTCAGTCTTCTAAGTTTTTCTTCCCAAATGAAGAAAGGGGAACCTTTCACTGGCAGTTTCCTGCAGTCATGAACCAAGTTCAGGAACTCGGGTTCTTTGACCCAAAGAGGGTTGAATCTGAAGGGGATGGGGCCAAGATCTTTGTGGCCCAGCATCTCAAGCAAGATGGGCTTATGGTCAGAAACACTGCATGGGAGGATATGCAATCTAAAATCTAAGCCCAGCAAAAGAAAGGAACTCTGAACCAAACATCTATCAAGTCTAGCAGCAATGTGACCAGGACCTATTCTTTTGTTAGACTAGGTATACTTACCATTTGCTGGAGGGATGTCAAGCAGATCCCAATCCTGCATGAGGTCTTCCACCCATTCCCTTGCAGGGTCCCTTACGATTGTGCCTCCTCACTTTTCCTCCATGCGCAAGGTGAGGTTAAGATCACCTGCAACAATGATGTTTTCCAAATTTTCTGACTCCGACAGATGTCTGATGGAGTCCCAACACTCCCTTTTCTCCCCTATATTTGTTGGAACATAGACATTGAAGAGACTGACTGCCACCCTCGAGTCCAAAGGCCGGAGCTTCAAAAACAACCAGTGGGTGTTGTGTAGCACGGTGACCAATCTGAACTTGAGAGGGTTCCAAAGGGAGCCCAGTCCCCCAGATGCTCCCCATGCTGAAACTGCATGTCCGCTGCTACCTTTCCAAATTTTTTTACTGATTTGGAGAAACTCCTTGTCCTCCATTTTGGTCTCCTGAATTAGAAGAATGTCTGGACCTTCTCTTCTTATAAGGCTTCTCGTTGCTTCTTCTTTCAATTTGCTCCCCATTCCCCTACAGTTCCAGGAGACAATCTTCATCATTTATTTTTATGATGATGGGCTCCCTTGGAACCCTGCGCTTGGTTTTTTACCATCTTCAGATTTTTGCCAAGAAGTTTCTCTAGAGTGGGCTGACTACCCTGAAGCTTGTCTTTGTAAGTTTCCTGATCTCTCTTTTCTCTAGCAGATTTGCGGCCCCTTGCAGATCTTCTGAACGATATCTGCGTATCTCCTATTTCTCCATCCTCCTCAGACTCCTCCGAGTCATGTTCCTCCTCGGAGGCTTCTGTTTGCTTATCCTTGTTTCTTGCCGTGACGCTTTCTTCAGGTCTTGTTTCTGTTGAAGGCATTTTTTCTAAAGGTTGATCTTGCCTATCTTCCTCCTGAGGAGTCTCTTCAGCAGAGCTTAAGACCTCATACCTGTTTTCTTGGCTTTTTGGCGGGGGAACATTATGGATGGAGGCAGGCTGGGGTCCATGAACCCCAAATTTCTTGTGAGATGTCTTTGGCCTCTTGACCTGGTTCCAGCCCTCTTCCTTTCCTTTCTCAGCTTCCCCTTTGTTCGGGCACCCTCTTGCAAAATGGCCATATATGTGACATTTTCAGCATTTGAAGGGGAGTTGCTCATAGTCCAACACTTGCACATGCGTCCAACTGCCCACCTTTAATTTAATGGCCTCCGAAAGCCCCACCTCTAAGTCCACCTCAACATAGATTCGGGCGCAATCATACTGATCATTATTGTTTGCTCTGTCAATGAATTTTCCCAGAGTATCTCCAATGCGCTTGAGGGACTCCCAGTTCCAACAGTGCACTGGTAGATTGGGGAGCCGAACCCAGACAGGGACTGTCGTTGGGACATCCACAGCTGGATCGAAATCAGGGGTCCATTTGTTAAGGTAGAGGCCCTGGGGTCCCATGAAATAGGGCCCATTCCTGAAGATCAGGTCCTTATCCTCCTTGGAGTTGAACTCGAACAGAAAGAAGCCTCTACCCAGAAAATAAGAGGTGACTTTATTTTTGATCAGCGGAACCCAGTTCTTAACGACCCAATTTTCCGTGGATCTTGGCGAGGGCCAAAGGCCCGTGAATTGACCCATCAGGGCCCGATCTGCCAGGGACCTTGATTGGGCCCTCAGGAGGGAGGTTTACCTCCGGAACATCGTCGAGCCTTTTGACGAACTTAGTAGCTTCAGATTTCTTCTTTTTGGGCAGCGAAGCAAGAAGAGAGGAGAAGGTTGCTTCAGCTTCCGGGATAGCGGCTTGCGAGGGACCGGTGGGCGAGCCTTGGGTCTCCATGGCAAGAAGATCAAAACAGCAAACCCGATCTGCACCAAGCAAAGGAACGAGGCATCTCAAGGCCGAAAATCCAAATAGTCCCTGCAATCAGAAACCCCGAGGGCGCAGACCCAAGCAGAGCTGACAAGAGATCGAGGGGCTTAGCGAGATCTTGAAGCAGGGCAGGTGGAAAGAACTGAGCCTAGCAGAACCGAGAGGCCCAGAGGTCAGGAGGACCTGGGGCAGAGGTAGAAATGGTCCTTTCTTGATCAATGTTGCCACAACTTTTAATATAAAATATATCCATAATAAGTAAGATCACATAGAAATTGGAGGGACAATTCATTGAGGGGATACATAGCCATGCAAAGAAGGTGGACTAGGCTTCATCATTTTGTTGCAGGTGGATTGTTTGGATTAAGGTTGGACCAATCGTTTGAGGTCCAATCAATGATTCCATTCATCATGATGCAATTTTATCTGCTGTAAATATTTTGGGTTGTGCACCCAATGGGGTTTGACCCGATAGCCTCAACAAGGCAATTTCCATATTGCTGAAAATTGTATTTTTTTGCTGGTACTAGGCTTGAGAGTGATCGAAAAATATCTATCCTATATCCTTCAGCCTTCCCATGTCTAGATCTTTGATCTAAAGTGCTAAGACACTACTTGGGTGGCTATTTTCTAGGGGAATTGTGCCTATTTGCTTGTATCTATCACTGAAATGATTTATATTGATGTATATTTTTCTATTTTTGGTTATATACACTGAAAAACCCAGAGTCATTGAGTTTATCAATAATAGTAAGCTCCCTTGAGAGTTTATTGACATTTAGGACAACATGGAACTCACTAACAAGGCTTGTAATCTGCAGCCTTCTTTGTTGTCATTTCCTAATTAGAACAGCCTCCCTCAAGCCTTGTTAGATGCTATAAACCCAAGGAATATACAAGTCACTGGTACCACCTTAGAGTCATATTAAAATCCATCTAAACCTCATTTTGATTTTATTTTTGTTTCATAGATCTGGAAATTACATGAGACTACTTTACTCCATTTCTGCCATAAAGGTCTAATTGTACTCAGCAGTGTATATCTGAAGGCTAGACCAAAATCTAAATGTATAAATCTGCATAATGGGTGTAATAGCAGCATACTTGTACAACATATTTACACATACATATCTTTTCTTTTTGTGTTGGAAATGAAACCTGAAGATTGCTGTCATCAATTGACTTAATTTCTGCTTGCTAAATTTGGAAACTTGTGTTGTAATACATCTGGAAGTCACTGTTTATTGGAGCTGAATTCAGGTTAAAAAGAGCATAAATCTGTGTTTGTTAACCTTATAAACAGGGCCATAAAGGCAGAACTATCTGTGTGTGTCAAACTGTTTTCAAAACAGCCAAACAGTCCTGAAGAAAGTACCTTTTATCTTTGATAACTCACGGCCTATAAAGACCACTGGTCATCTTAATCATCCCACTTAAAAAATGACTGAATAGGCGGATACACATTGACCTATATCCTTCAAGTAAAGACAAATCCATAATAAGATTATTGACCATTCTATCACCAAAAGACAAAGAGAAGCCCCCCTAGTAGTGATCATAAGGTCAACACCTTGTTGCTTAGATTCTAGAATAAGTAATAGAAAGATTGCTTTCTTCATATGATTCTGTAATTTCCAAATTATATTCCACCTCGAAGTTTACATGGCTTCCCTTTTTCTACTAAGTGGTATAGCCATATGATAGCCTTTGTTGACTGTGTATTCACCTTCTAACCTTTTTGCAGCCCAAACCAATTTTACATGATATTAATACTATTTATGAGTATGAAACATATGCTCTCCATTCCTCAAAAAGATCATCCTACAACCCTAACTGATCTTCTCTTTTCCAGTTTGAGACCCAAGCATTGTTTTTATCATAACATTATCTAGGAAAAATAATTTTGAAATTGAATATTGTCCATTAACTCCCTATATATCTAAGATTATTCAGACCCCCAAACCAAGGGTCAGTTTGCAACCTCCCCGACTGACTTTTATCAGCCAACTAAGCCAAATGATCCCCTATGAGATGGTATGTCAATGGTCTCGATCATTTCTCTCCAACTGATTAAACCTTCTATGACAGGTTTTCTTGAACACCTTATAGACTTTTCAATGTTAAGGGGCTCAACATACTTCTTAGTCATGACATATTGTGGAAATCAGTCTCAAGTGATGATTCCTCCAAGTCCCTTTAGCTTCCAAATAATTTGAAAAGGGATTAGATCTTTGATCCCTGTCTTCCCTCTCTCTTTGGTTTAACGATTTTATTCCACTTGTCAAGGGGTATTTCTTACTCTTGACTTTTTTCAACACACTGGGAGTGATAAGTGAATTTTCTAATTGTGTTTAATGGATTAGATCATAAAATCAAAACACAACACACTGAAACTTGACTATCGATCTCAAAGGCAAATTACACAAGTTGATACGTAGGGGTATACCATTGTCATATTAAAATTCATGTGCGTCAAATCTCCATACAGCGTTCATATTTCAAATAAAAAAACCTTTGCGTCTTTGTCATCAATTATTAAAACCAAACGTATTCATTGTGTCACTATTAAATTGGTTTTTAAAAGTTAAATGACTCTCGGACGAGAGTTGGAGAAGTTCTCGGACGAGATTTTTTCCAACTCTCGTCCGAGAGTTTTCCGAGAGTGACACAACTCTCGGATGAGAGTTGGAAAAACTCTCGTCCGAGAGTTTTTCCAACTCTCGTCCGAAACACTTTCCCGAGAGTTTTGTGACCACAACTCTCGGACGAGAAAATGCATAACTCTCGTCCGAGAGAATTTTAACTCATGTTAAACCCGACCAAACTCTCGTCCGAAATATTTAAAATCTCTCGGACGAGAGTTATTAAAACTCTCGGCCGAGAAATTTAGTTGACTTTTTTCTCGGCCGAGAAATTAAAAATTTCTCCCGAATTCTAACCATCCGCCAAAAACTGTTTCCCAACTTCGCGATTTGACCCCATTCCATTCTGACCTATAAATTTATACCCATTCAAATCCAAAGCTCCCAAGGAAATCAAGTTTTTCATTAGTTCAGGTACAATATGCTTAACATCAGATAATGTTTTAATTATATCATCATACATTTTAATTTTTACATTTCCCATCCCAACAGTCTGACGAGATGCATTATTTTCCATAAACATAGAACTACCATTTACAGCTTCATATGAAGTAAACCAACTTTTGTGCGGACTCATGTGATGAGAAGAACCAAAGTCTAATAGCCAATTTTCATCATCTTGAAAGACATTACAAACAGGTAGGGCTTCAGCAGTTAAAACTTCATCAATCATTCTTGAATCAAACTGATTTGCTTCCTTATTCTGGTTTTCCGACTCCTTCCATTTCCAACAGTCTTTCTTGAGGTGTCAAATTTTGTTTCAATACTAGCACTTGGATTTACACTTCTTTCCGCCCTTTGACTTTGATTGGAATAACCCCTTGCTTTCTCCCCTCTTTCCTTTGACCGACCTTTGGCAACCATGGCTTCTGGTGCAGATGTTTCAATACTAGATTTCCTTCGAACTTCTTCATATAACAGAGCACCCACAACTGATTCAAATTTCAAAGAATTGGCAGTGCTCAAAATGATTGAAGTTATGAAGTGGTCTCATGACTCGGGAAGAGAACACAAAAAATTTATAGCCTTGTCTTCTTCCTGCATTTTAACTTCCATATATGACAACTGGAAAATAAGTGTATTAAAAAAATTTAAATGTTCTGCAAATTTTGTACCCTCCTTAATCCAAAGACTGTACAATTGTCTTTTCAAATAGCTTCTATTGGTCAAAGATTTAGTCATATACAAAGTTTCTAGTTTTTCCCAAAAACCTTCAGTTGTACTCTCTTCAATAATATTAAAGAGAACTTCATCTACCAAGCATAACCTAATGGTACTGAGAGCTCTGGCATCCAATTCCTCCCAGTCTAAATTTTTCATGCTTGCAGGTTGTTTCTTTACCCCATCTAATGCTTTGTGCAACCCTTGTTGCACCAGCAAGTCCCTAACTTTCAGATTCCACAATGCAAAATTGTTCTTCCCGGTGAATTTCTCCACGTCAAACTTTGCATTCATCATTTTGGCTATTTCTTCCTACTAATATTCCTGTTTTTCTCTTCTTTATTAAATTTCCAACTAGGGTTTTAAAAAAATAAAATATGATTTTCCCTTCTTTCCTAAAATAAAAAAAATTCCAAAAATATTTCAAACCCTATTCCAATTTTCTCCGCCAGAAAACTTCTCTATTCCAATTTCTATAATTTTAAGCTTTTAAATTTCCAGAATTTAAAGCTTTTTCTTGCCTTTCATTCCTAAAACTCTATTTCATAAAAAAATTGACTCTGAAAAAATTGACTCTTAAATCACCCAAAGGTTTCATAATTTCAGAACCTTATTCAACAAATAACTTTGGGATTGCCCATTTAAAAAATTTCCTCAACATATCTATTTATATAATTCCACATTTCTGATATTGAGAATACAAAATTAAATTACCCAGACTCCTCGCCTCCTTGACAAAAAAAACAGCGTCCTGGCACAATGCAACTCTAGCGACTCTGTCTTCTACCAACAGTGTTGAACAAACCTGACTTCTTTTTTATCGGCTTTGACAGTCAACCTCAACTTCTCTGTGATGGACAGAACTAAGCGAAAAGTCTAGTCTTTGTATCTGCGACAGTTTTCTTAGCATCTGGTACAGTCCCTTGGACTCTTTATTTCTCAACAGTAGAGACTGCTCTAATATGCCCTTTTTCTAGTAATGGCTATGTGCATGAGCACTGACGGTGGTATGTGAGCGGCTCTTATCCTCTCTTTTTATTTTTTCGATGATGGAAAAAGTAGGTTTTTGGGCTCTCTTGCAATACACCAACGATCACATAATCAAAGTTTTCTTTGGCGGCAGAGCCTTCTCTCTAAAACACTAGGCTCTTCAACGAAAATATTTAGCAGTAAATATTTGACTTCTAAATGGCTCTCAAAACATTAATAACCTCTAATACCACTTATTGTACTTAGAAAACATTAAACAAGAAGAAACAAAAACTGAATGAAAAATGGATGTACACACAAAGATAAACACAGGAATTTACGTGGTAAAACCTTGACAGGGTGTCAAGGAAACCTCCACGATGCAAGGGATTGGAAACTCTATTAATCAAGAATGATTCTCCTCATCTTACAATCCTCTCGGGCCATCCAATTTAACTTGGGATATTTGTTATTCTAACTTCATTTCGTTGTACAACCAACTAATAGGTAATAATTAAATTTGCCCAAAATTACATTAATTACATTTGTTGTCATATTTCAACAAATTATGCTAAAAGTAGTTATGCACCAGACAAGTTTGTGGGAGCCATTCAAACACTCAAGGAAATTTTTAGTAATAAGAAGAAGGAGCACACATAAATTATGGTTGAAGAGGGAGTCATGTTTTTTATAATTCAACATCTTCCATTTCTGAAACACTTCGAGTGGTCGAAATTATGGATGCATGTGCTTTGGGTCTCTTGAAATATCTTGCCAAAAACAGCGAGTCATCTTGAAGAACCATCACAGGAAAAGTAGTGATTCCCATTTGCTTCTCCTGAGAAGATGACGACATCTTCACGCCAACAACAAGTTGATTCTTGGTGTCTAAATCTTCGGTCTGGAAGTTTTCCAAGGCTTTTCGCTATGTTCACCCAAGGAAACAATGTGGGCTCTCCTTGAGCTGGACAAAAATTGCACAAATTTCACCTTAGCGTTGTTGTCACCCTATCCTCTAGTGAATCTTTCAACACTTGAAGTTATTATATTTTTGGCATCATGGGATGAGGATTACAGGGATAGGATTGGTGACAAGTCTTGTTTGTTTTGAGGGAGAGGGTAAAAACCCATAAATATTTTTACACTATAACAACTTAGATTAAAACAAAGTAACAACATGTTCTAAAATAGATTAAATAGTAATTGCATAGTAAAACTAGAAATATAAATTTGTGATTGAGGGTTCAACCAAAATATTTTATATTAATATTTCAATATGATGCAAAAAAAATTACAAAGATAAAAATTATACTTTAGCTCATTCATTGCTGTGAAAAACATAAATTTTACACATTATGACTAGTCTCTAGTTATGTGTTGTAACAACCTATTTCAACTAGTGAAAGTGCTATGATGTAACAACTATGTTATAACACATTGTATCATCAAGCCAAACAGCTTTGTCTTTTTTTCTTGTATGCATACCTTCTTGACTTCTTTCTTGGATACTAAATGTTATTCAAACTCAAGCCAAACAGCTTTGTAATTTTCTCTTATTTGCATACCTTATTGACTTCTCTTTTCACTATTGAATGCTACTGAAACTCAAAAAGGCTCATGTCATTATATTAATTCAAAAATCTATAAGCTTCATATGACATGAGTAGTCAACTCACCTTTCTCATGAAAAGACAAAAAATAAATGGGAGGACAATATTTTAAATTAATTCTATGCAATTTCATGTACTATGTAGTAACAACCTAGGCTTAATAATCACCATCTCTATGTTCTTGGGCTTGCAAAAAATTAACTTGACATTCCTTCAGCTTAAAAATAAAATATGCTCCCTACTGTAATAGATTTTTTTCTTGACTTGCCTGCGTACTTTCTGAAAATGGTGGTTTTTAGTTGTTTAATGTTGTGGTTGGGAGTAATTTTCCAACATTCTCCCTTTAATCACAACAACCAAAATTCACTATGCCCAAACAATCTCTGAGACGGATAAAATTATCTCTTTCTAGTGGCTTTGTGAATATGTCTACAAACTACATATGTGACCTGCAATGTTGTAAAACAATTTCTCCATTGTTAATTAATTCTCTAATGAAATCATATTTAGTGTCTATGTGTTTGATCCTTTTGTGGAAAAAAAATTATTGGACAGTGCAATCACAGAATTGTTGTCACGGTAAATTTTTGTGATTCCTTCTTATTCCTGTCATAAATCCTTCAACATTCTTGTCGTCCAAACTGCTTGGCATGTTGTTACTATTGCAGCGACATATTTAGCTTAAGTATCGTTAGTGACATTATTGGCTACTTATTGAATTCCCATTAAATGGCTCCTAAACCCATGTGAAATAAATATCCTGGCATGCTATTTCTATCGTCAACATTTCCTGCCCAATCACTGTCAGTTTAACCAACTAGCTTGAAATCATTTTTTATAGTGTACAAAATACCATATTATTTTTTCCCATTGGCATACCTTAGTATTCTCTTGGCTTTTTTCCAATGTGTCTCCTTTGGTGTCTCCGTGAATCTTGACACTAAGCTCACTGCATACATCATACCAGGCTTGGTTATTATTAAATACATCAAGATTCCAACCATACTTTTATAAATGTCGTATTGGCACTACTATTATAGTATCCCTTGTTGTTTTAGCCCAGTTTTCTATTATAGACATCTTTGCTTAATTTCAACCCCATGACACTTGGAGTTGGTGCATGATTATTGTATCACATATTAAACCTCTTCAAAATGTCTAAGGCATAATTTTTTTTTTCTTCACTTATATACCCAAAAATTACCTTAACAACCCCAAATATATCATTTCAAGCTCATTTTTCTTGACTTCTTTGAAATCAACAATGAGGAGGTCATTACTCCCAAAGAAAATCAAATCATCGACATATAAAACAACAATAAGAAGCTTATTGTAACTCTCTTTGATATAGAGAGTAAGCTCACCATCACATTTGTTAAATCCATTATGCAACAAGTATGCATCTATTATATTGTACCATGCACACAATGTTTGCTTCAACCCATAAAGAGATTTATTCAACCTATACACTTTGTATTCTTGGTGTTTCACCTCATAACTTAGTGGTTTATCCACATATGATTCCTATTTCAACACTCCATTCAAGAATTTTGACTTCAAATCAATTTGGTACACCTTCCATCTATGATGTGCAACTATTGAAAATAATGTCTCCATTGTCTCTATTATTGTGACTAGTGCAAATGTCTTTGCATAATCTCTTCCATGTTGTTGCTTGTATCCTTTGGTAAATAGCCTTGCTTTATGCCTTTCTATATTCCTGCAACATTTTTGGTGGTATTATAGACCCACTTGAAACCTATGACTTATTTTCCTTTCAGAAGTTCCACCAACTCCCATGTGTCATTCCTGAGTCTATTGCTTCCATTTCTTCATTCATTGTTGGAACCCATTTTTCTTTTGTATCACCATCTTCAAAATGAATTGGATCATCTACTTTCAGCTTCATTTTTCTCATAGGTTTCACTTAAATTTCTAAATTTTTGTCTTCTCGTGCTTGCAAAAATATGGACTTGACATGTCACTTGATGTTGCGCTTGGATAAGATGATGTTGTGAGTCTCTATGGTGCACTTCCAGTAGTATTTTATTTACTTTTTGACACTTCCCTATTGCTTACTGATGATGTCACTTGATGACTACTTTTTTGAGCTTGAATAGGTGTAGGAGAAGTCACCAATTAGGAATTACTTGATGTTGTCGATTCATCTTTGTCTTCTTCTGATATGTTAGTTTTTACATTGATTTTATTCTCCAAACATCCATCCCATGCTTCCTCTTCTATGAACTAAACAACCCTGTTGATTATGACCTTCTTGGTTAGAGCTTGTAAGACTTGGATCCATCACTATATCCCAAAAATATGCATTTTTCTTCTTGATTTCCAACTTCTTCCTTAATTCATCTAGGACATGTGCATAAGTCATACATCCAAACACTTTCATATGAGAGACATTATGCTTTATTCTACTCCATGCATCTTTATGAATCATACTATTGACACTTTTGGTTGGACACCTATGTATAATATATATTGTGCAAGTGATAGCTTCAATGCAATAATCATTCGGTAAATTATTTGCTTTCAACATACTCCTTCTTGTTTCCACAATGGTCCTATTTTTATTTTCTGCAACACCATTTTGTTGAGGTGTACATCTTGGTGTAAATATTTGTGAATACAATGCTCCCTAAAAAACTGAAAGAAGTCGTTTGAGATGTATTCTCCACCTTTGTCAATACTCAAAACTTTAATGTGGTATCCACTTTACTTCTCAACAAGTGATTTGTATTTATGGAAGTGCTCAAAAACTTCACTTTTCTATTTTAATAAGTAGAACAATGTCTTCCCTATATAGTAACATATAAATGTCAACAAATAATAGCTACCACCAATTGATGGTGTTTGCACTGGTCCACATAATTCTAAATGGACAATCTATAATGGTGACTTTCCCTTATTGAATTTCCTGTTGTAAATGACTCTATATCATGTTTTCTGAAGATGCATCCTTCACATAAGTTGTATGGTTTTTCTATGAGTGGAAACCCCTTCATCGTGCCTTTCCTATGCAAAAAATTTAAACCTCTAAATTTGAGATGACCAAATCTTAAATTCCATAACCAATTTTCATCCTTAACCTTTGCCTTAAATTTTGTTTTTGTAACAACTGTAGTTTGTGTAACAGTAGATATTTTCTTTTATTTTGTGAATCCATTGACTATTGTGCTTGTGCATCTTATTTTTTCAAATATGGTTTTATCTTGAATGGAAACATATTAGTTCTTGTCATTTGAACTTTTGCAATCAATTGATTACTTTGAAATTATCCAATATTTTTCATTCACCATTTTTGAAGAAGACATTGTAGCCCTTTTGCATGAGTTATCAAATGCTTATCAAATTGTGCTTCAAACTAGGGACAAAATATACACCTAAAATATACTTCTTCTCCCCCCTTATTTGTTAGAATTTTGACTCTTCATTTTCCCATAATAGAAATTTTATTATTAATCGATAATGTCACTTCATATTTCACACTTTCATCTAGATTGGAAAACATTTCTATGTTTTCTATCACGTGGTTGCTATAACATGAATAAAAAAAACCATGCATCCTTTTGTTTCTCTTGTGCTACATTAAATGTTAAAAACATGTTGTCTTGGTTTTGATTTTCCTTTGTCAAAATTAACATTTGGTTTGTTACTAAGATCATGTTGTTCTTCCTACATTCATTTTCATAATGTCCATACTTTTTACAATAATGACATTGAACTTGAGATGTATCATACCTCTAACCTTGTGCTTGACTTTAGCTTAGACTTTGACTTAGATTTTGATTTATGCCACTTCCACTTGAGATTGAAGGATTTCCTTTCCACCTCTTTGTGGACTTCTTCACCTTCCTCTTGCATGTAATCTTCCTCTGCCTCTACCTTGAACAATGGAAACTTGTGTCTTGAAGACATGATCCAATGAAGTATTTTATGTTCTATCAAGCCAATGTTCATGAAAAAATAGTGATGTGTGAAGCTCATCCACTAAAAGTTGTGAGAGATCCTCTATCTCTTCTATAGCCACAACAATAACATCAAATATTGATGGAAAACACTTTAAAATTTTATCAACTATCCTCCTTTATTTAAGTGTATCACCATGAGACCTGATTTGAGTAACCAATCTAATTATTTCTGTGAAAAATGAGTTTATATTCTTAGACTCTTTCATGCATATGGTTTCAAAATATCTTCTTAACATTTGTAGCTTGGTTGTCTGCACTGTTTCCATGCCTTGATAGGTTGTCTAGAGAATATCCCATGCTTCCTTAGACTTTGTTTCTATTGCAATCATTGGGAAAATGCTCTCATACATAACTTGAAAGATGTAGAAGAGGGCTTTGGAATCCTTCCTCCTATTATCTCTCAACAAGTCATTTTCTGCTTGTGACAAAACATTGTATGGTGTTGCATTTGTTGGTTCTAGGAACCCATTATCCACTAAATCAAAAATATCTTTAGAAGAAAACAAGGCCTTCATTTTGAATCCCAATAGTCATACTTTTTTACATTAAATTGAGGTATTTGTGGGTTGTTCAAGCTTGTTCTTGATGTTGCTTCCATATTTAACTGTAAAATTTTTATAAAAAAAACTTCTTGAACCTGCTTTGATACCACTGTTTATTTTAAGGGAGAGGGTAAACACTCAAAAATATTTGTGCATAGTAACAACACACAATAACAACTTAGAGTAAAATAGAGTAACAACATGTTGTAAAACAAATTAAAACAATGGATACATAGTAAAACTAGAAATATAACTCTCTGATTTAGCGTGCAACCAAAATAATTTATATTAATATTTATATGATGCAAAAAAAATTACAAAGATAAAATTGAGACTTAAACTCATTCACAACTATGAAAAATAGAATTTTTGCGCACTCTAACTGCTCTCTAGTTATGTGTTGTAACAGACTGTATCAGCCAATAAAATTGCTTTGTTGTAACACACTGTATCGGCCAACCAAACTGTTATGTAATTTTCTCCTCTTGTCTATGGACCTTCTCAACTTGTGTCTTAGCTACTCAACACTACTCAAACTCAAAAAGTCTCATTTCATTATATTAATTCAAAAAACTAGATATGACTTAAGCATTCAAGTCCCCTTTTTCATGAGAGTCTTTTAAATTAATTCTATGTAATTTTATGTACCGCATAGTAATATATTGGGCTTAATAATCATGTTGGAATTTATGATTATTCCGAACAAACAGGGAGAATAAATATTCTCCTCCACAACACAGAGGTTAAAAAAAACTTTCTGAATGCTAAAACAGAGATGGCACAAAAATTATTTTTCTTTCATTAACATAAAAGAACCTATTACAAACTAATGACTTCCACTGCTGGGAGATTACAAAAAAAAACTATGTTTTCTTCTTCAAGCCTCTGCTACTGTGTATACATGCCTTCAGGCTCACAAAATACACATGCTGCTCTGTGTTTTTCAATTTTTTCTTTCTCTCTGTGTTAATACCCAGCACTTCACTTTCTGCCTTCGAGCTTTTAAAAACAATACACTACACAACAAAAAACTCTCTTTTTATACTCACGGCACATTACAAAACATATATATTATAAATATTCCATATATATATATATATATATATGTTCAAAAAAAACATAAGCCAACGTTAAAAACAAATGTACTGCGGTAAATATTTATTTACCCAAAGTTAAACTTTAAATACATAATACATTATCATAAATAAAATTTATGCTAAAGTTAAATAAAATTTATTCCTTCATACTTTCTGGGGCTGCTTGGAAAACATTCTCCCCAGCTCTCTTATCCCCCTCGGAATGGCTTTGGTGGGTCCATGAGATGGGAGTAATGTCACTCATTCCGGCGGGTGGCTATACTCCTTCACTGCCCATCCTTGCTACCTCCCGAAACTGCTTCCTGTGCTTTAATTCAAAATTTCCATTTGGTTGGTGAGGGCTTTAAGCCCGATTTGACTGTTCTTAATAGAAACTCTGTTGTTGCGTGGTTGAACCACGAAAGTCTTCAATTTCTCTGCAAATTCAGCTACAGCCATAAAAAAATTAATTTCATCTCTGCAATGGTGGTTGCGGCCCATAAACAGAAACTTCATCCTTACAATTTCTCCATGCCTCTGTTAAATGCACAGAAGTGCGCACTCAACCTAAGTTGCCCCTGTTGTACTATATTTCTACCTGCACGGGATTTTTCAGGTGACTTTAATATTTTCAACACTCCCCCTTAAAGTCAGTTGTTGGGTTATCAGTCATACCTAGGCATTTTCTTAAATATTCAAAAAATTTATGTCCCAATGGCCTTGTCAGAATGTCTGCAAACTTCTCCTCTATTCTACAATGTTGTAAAACAATTTCTCCATTGTTCACTAATTCTCTGATGTAGTGAAACTTTGCATCTATGTGTTTCGTTCTCTTGTGAAACATAGAACTATTTGATAATGCAATAGTTGAGCTATTGTCACAATAAATCACTGTCCCTTTTACTTGTTCTTGGCATAAAATTCTCAGCATTCTTCTTATTCACACTGCTTGACATGCTAGTATTGTAGCTACCACATACTCTGCCTCTGTTGTAGATAATGCTACAATGGGATGTTTCTTAGAAACCCATGAAATGGCTCCTGAACCCATATGAAAAACATAACTAGAAGTACTTTTCCGGTCATCAATACTTCCAGCTCAATCACTGTCAGTATAACCAATTAATTCTAAATTTTCTGAAGTAGTATACAAAATACCATACCTCTTAGTTCCTTTTACATACCTCAGAATTCTCTTTGCTGCTTACCAATGTGCATCCTTTGGCCTCCCCATAAATCTGGAAATCAAACTAACAACATGCATAATATCTGGCCTAGTTACAGTCAAATACATGAGGCTGCAAACTATGCTTTTATACAAACTAGGATCAAAATCCTTGCTGCTGTCATCTTTACTCAATTTCAATCCCATTACTGTGGGAGTAATTGCTGCCTTGCACTCCTGCATATTAAATCTTTCTAAAACTTGATTAACATACTTTTCTTGTGATATAAAAATCCCATTTTCATTTTGTTCTACTTCTATTCCTAAGAATTATCTCAACAATCCCATATCAGTCATCTCAAATTCATCTTTCATGACTGTTTTAAAATTTTCAATAAGGTAATTATCATTGCCTATGAATATCACATCATCAACATATAAAACCACAATCAGCATCTTACCATATTTTTCTTTGATGTATAATGTGGGTTCTCCTTCACATTTCTCAAACCCATTCTCCAGTAGATAGGAATCTATCCTACTCTACCATGCTCTTGATGCTTGCTTCAACCCATAAAGAGTTTTCTTCAATCTGCAAACTTTTTATTCTTGGCCCTTTTTCTCATAGCCTAGAGGTTGTTCAACATAAACCTCTTCCATTAACACTCCATTTAAAAATTTTGATTTACATCCATTTGGTAAATCTTCCATTTGTTTTGTACTGCTATGGACAGCACTGCTCTCACTATTTCCATTCTTGCAACTGGTGCAAAATTTTCCTCATAATCTCTTCCATGTTGCTGCTTATAACCTTTGACAACAAGTCTAGCCTTGTGCCTTTCAATATTACCTTCAGCATTGCTTTTGGTCTTGTAGACCCATTTAACTCCAATGAATTCTTTCCCTTCTAGGAGATCTACCAATTCCCATGTTTTTTTCTTCTCTATTGCATTAGTTTCTTCATCCATGGCTTCTATTCATTTTCTATCTTTTATAGCTTCCTCAAAATTAATAGAATCATCAACATGACAATACAAAGCAAATAAGGAATTCATACCTTCATTTTTTGTCTCTTGCTCATAAATTTCATTTAAATTTTTGAATCTTGTTCCTCTTTCATTTGATGTACTTGTGCTTGAAGTAGCACTCAAATCTGCTCCATTTGGTGTGCTTGGAGAAGCACTTTCATTTCTTCTCAAGGGTGTTCTTACTCATGCTTGAGGTGTCCCTTGCTGTCCTTATGTTGGTGGAGGTAGTGCTTTCGATGAGGTATTATTTTCAACCACATTTTCCTCATCTTCATCATGAGACAAACAAATTTTGACATTGATTGTTTTCTCAATGCTTCCATCCCATGCTTCCTCTTCAATGAATTTCACATCTCTGCTTATAACAAATTTCTTTGTGGATGGGTTATATAATTTAAATCCCTTGGAATCTTCACAATATCCAAGGAAGATACACTTCTCCCCCTTACTATCCAACTTCTTCCTCAACTGATCTGGAATGTGTGCATAAGCCACACACCCAAAAACCCTCATGTGGGTGGCTCCCTATTTTCTTCCACTCCACGCTTCTTCTGGAACTCTATTCATTACAGCTTTTGTTGGGCATCTATTTAAAATATACACAGCACAATTTTTTACTTCTGCCCAATACTCATTTAGAAAATGTTTTTCCTTTAGCATACTTCTCACCATTTCCATTATGGTTCGATTCTTCCTTTCAGCAACACCATTTTGTTGCGGTGTGTACCGAGTTGTAAATTGTTTGTGTATTATGTTTTATCTGCAAAAACACAGAAATTATTTTGAGATGTACTCACCTCCTCTATCAGTTCTTAATACTTTGATATGATGTCCACTCTATTTCTCTACTAGAGCTTTAAAGTTGCAAAATTTCTCAAAGACTTCACTTTTATATTTCAATAAATAAACCCATACTTTGCTTGTGAAATCATAAATGAAGGTCAGCATGTAATTGTTGCCTGGAACTGATGTTGTTTGCATCAGCCCACATAAATCTGAATGGATAATTTCTAAGGGTGCTTTTGCCCTTATGCTCTTTCCTGATGGAAATTTTTCTCTGTGTTGTTTTCCCAAGATGCAGTCTTCACATAGGCTGTTCGGTTTCTCTATCAATGGTAGTCCTCTTACCATTCCTTTTATGTGCATCAAATTCAGATCTATGAAATTGAGATGTCCAAATCTCAAGTGCCATAACCAATTCTCATCTTTCACTTCCTTCTGAAAGACCTCTTTAGTTACAACTGCTACATTCTTCCCTTTTCCCTTCAAGTCTGTATTGAGCTTGAGTGGAAACATTCTATTGTTGGTCATTTGTATTTCAGTAATAATATTATTGCTTGGAGATATATCCATTATTGTGCACACATCATTTTTAAAAACTACATTGTAACCTTTGTTTAAGAGCTGCCCAACGCTCAAAAGATTACATTTCAAACTAGGAACATAGTACATGTCTGGCACATATTTTTGTTCTCCATTTCTTGAACGGATACTAACTCTGCCTTTTCCCTTGACAGAAATCTTAGTATCAGTACCTGTTGTTACTTCAGATTTAACTTCTTCATCAAGATTGGAAAACATTGTTATGTTTCCAGTCATGTGATTACTGCAGCTTGAATCTAAGAACCATACATCATCTTGTCTATCTTGTGCTACATTACATGTTAACAGCACATTCTTTGGGTTCTTTTCTTCTCTTGCTACATTATAATTCTGCCTATTATTCATGTCATTTTGATTTTTCCTACACTCATTGGCATAATGCCCATATTTTTTGCAATAATTACATTGGACATTCGATTTGTCATACCTTTGTCCGTGAGCATGTTGGTGTCCACTTGTTGGCTATTGCTTTGGCCTTGGCTTTGATTCTAACTGTTGCTCCTTCCATGTGAATGTTAAGGTCTGTTTCTTCCTCCTCTGTTTTGGCTTCTGCCTCTTCCTCTTCCTTTGCCTTGACCTCTTCCTCTTCCAAAAGGCATCTGGGTCTTGAAGGCATGCTCTAGA
Organism: Pinus albicaulis; assembly: GCA_034641835.2. Lineage (NCBI taxonomy): Eukaryota > Viridiplantae > Streptophyta > Pinopsida > Pinales > Pinaceae > Pinus > Pinus albicaulis. The sequence continues at coordinate 3,280,761 of MU968381.1, forward strand.
GATGGGTTTACTGATCTTCCCAATCTCTGTTCACGAGTCATCAGTGATGCATGAAGTTCATCTACTATGAAATTTGAGAGATCCTTTGTCTCTTCAATAGTGGTTACAATAACATCAAACCTTGAGGGTAGGCTCCTCAATAGTTTCTCCACAATCCTTATTTCTTCAAGTGTCTCTCCATGAGACCTTATCTGATTAACTCTCCCAATCACATGTGTGAAGAATGAATCTATGTTATCAGACTCTTTCATACAGAGAGTTTCGAAATCTCTCCTCAGCAATTGTAGTTTTGTTATCTTCACTTTCTCCATACCTTGATAGGCTATCTTAAGAATATCCCATGCATCCTTGGATCTCTTAGCTACTGCTATCCTTGGAAACACACTCTCATGTACTACTTGATAGCGATAGAAGAGGGCTTTAGAGTCCTTCTTTCTATTTCTCTTCAGCATATCCTTATCTGCCTGTGTTAAGGCATTAAACTCTTGTTCATCAACTGGTTCTTCAAAACCGTCTTCAACAAACTCCCATAAGTCCTGGGAGGAAAACAGGGCTCTCATGGTAATAGCCCAATAATCATAGTTTGTCCCATTAAATTGTGGGAGTTGATTATTTCCAATACTCATACTAGTGCTTGGTCCAGCCATTACTTACTAACTGAACTCTGAAATAAACTTGACTGTGTTTTTCAAACAAACTATCTTTCCTTCTTTAGAAGACAAAACTCTGTATTTTTTTAGAAATACCTGGAATTAATCTTTTGTTGAGCCTTCACGCTTCTGGAGAACTGTTGCAACAAATCTTCCTTCTTCCTTTAGCTTCTTTGACACCTTCAAAAACATTGGATTGGCTCCAATACCATGTTGGAATTTTTGATTATTCCGAACAGACAGGGAGAATAAATATTCTCCTCCACAACACAAAGATTAAAAAAAACTTGTTGAATGCAAAAATAGAGATGGCACAAAAATTCTTTTTCTTTCATTAACATAAAATAACCTATTACAAACTAATGACTTCCACTGCTAGGATATTACAAAAAAAAACTCTATTTTCTTCTTCAAGCCTCTGCTACTGTGTATACATGCCTTCGGGCTCACAAAATACACACGTTGCTCTGTGTTTTTCAATTATGTCTTTCTCTCTGTGTTAATACCTAGTACTTCACTTTCTGCCTTCGAGCTTTTAAAAACAATACACTACACAACAAAAAAATCTCTTTTTATACTCACGGCACATTACAAAATATATATATTATAAATATTCCATATATATATATATATCATCCCGGATGCAGGTGATTTGTGATGGTAACATGGTGACGAGCTGTTGGGTTAGCAAGTGGCATGGCCACATGGCCACCCACAGGCCCCGATTGCGAGCATTAAATTGCTCGAGCCATCACCCCACTCACCATTTATTTCTCTACAGAAATCGATGTTGTTACCATTATTTCAACATGAAGTCCCTTCCTCCCTCGCCTGGTTATGTTTCTCATCTGCCTGATTCCGTGCCTCCCCTGTCTCAACCTCTGAGAAGCTACTACCCCCCTGGAGTCGAGGAGTTGAGCTTCTGCATGCCAACAGGGAGATTTTGTAGCCTTCACTGTTGTATTGAGATACTCCCAGGCCACCACTATTTGCAGAGCGTCCTCTATCATTTGAATTCTTCAACAACAAATTGCTTCACCTCCACCACTGTGCCTCCGACTCCATGGTGCCTCCACCCTGCTTCTTCTTCAGTCCATAGCACCCACCACCCTCACTGTGCCACCATGCCTCGTCTCCGACATCGCATGCGCTGCAGGCGTGGCAACTGTAGAGGGTGGGCTGCTCGTTCGTTGCACTCTACCCATTCTGACACCTCGTCTTCCTCCATGGAGCACTCCGCTGGCCGATATCCCTCTACCCGTAGTGGGTGTGGCCGCTCTATTGTTCAATCTTGTTATTCTACTCAGCCCTCTAACGCCGCGACCATTCCATCGCCTCTACCCCGTCTGGACTCCACAGCCACCCCACAGACCTCCCACTCAGCTCAATTCCAGTTCCATTGTTCCATGGACCACCCCTGTGTCATCGCTACCATTTTAGTTTCCTTCAAGCAAGAGCCCGCCAAGGCTTCTAGCTTTCGCCCGCCCAAACTGTAGAAGCTCCCCCACCATGACGCCTCCTCTGTAGACGTCAAGGGTGACCCCAGTTCTAGTGACCACAGCATGCGTTCGGACAGTAGCAGCAGTTCTGGAAGTAGTAGGGATGATAGGAAGCATGGAAAACAGGCCAAGGGCAAAGCTAGCGAGACTAAGGAGCCCCGGCATGCTGCACATGCCACCTAGGACATGCAAGCCACCAACACCAATGAATATAGGTGTCTCATTGTATAAATGACTCCTCCTACTCCTCATGACACCTAGGCTCTCAGGTTTTTTCTGGTTTACCTTTTTTAGTGTTAAGGCCCTTGGTCACAAGGTTTTGCTAATTTCTGGTATCTATGTATGCAAATAGTTAACAATTTTATTTGTATTACACTAGTTTCCTCTCGCGAGGCAGCGAAAAAAACTCTTATTGGACTAGTTTCCCCTGCATGGGTAGTCCCATTTTTGATGTTTTCTATGAATTATGCCTCTGAATCAGGCTAGAGCTGCTGAGGCTTGGGCCTCCATGTACACTATGTTACACTAATAGAAATCAATCTTACTTAGAAAATATATATATATATATATATATATATATATATATATATATATATATATATATATATCAAACTCTATATAACCAAAATTTAAAACAAGACATTAAAACTTATGTTGCGGCTGTTCAAAAAAAACATAAGCCAACGTTAAAAACAAATGTGCTGCGGGAAATAAATATTTACCCAAAGTTAAACTTTAAATACTAATACATTACCGTAAATAAAATTTATGCTAAAGTTAAATAAACTTTATTCCTTCATACTTTCTGAGGCTGCTTGGAGAACATTCTCCCCAGCTCTCTTATCCTCTCCCCCCCCTGAAATGGCTTTGGTAGGTCCACGAGATGGGAGTGATGTCACTCATTCCGGTGGGTGGCCATACTCCTTCGCTACCCATCCTTGCTACCTCCCGAAACTGCTGGTTGTGCTTTAATTCAAAATTGTTGTTTGGTTGGTGAGGGCTTTAAGCCTGATTTGACTGTTCTTAATAGAAACTCTGTTGTTGCATGGTTGAACCATGAAAGTCTTCAATTTCTCTGCAAAGTCGGTTGTGGCCATAACAAAATGTAATTTCATCTCTGCAATGGTGGCTGCAACCCATAAACAGAAACTTCATCCTTACAATTTCTCCATGCCTCTGTTAAATGCACAAAAGCGTGCACTCAACCTAAGTTGCCCTTGTTGTACTATGTTTCTATCTGCACGGGGTTTTGCAGGTGACTTTAATATTTTCAACAAATCACTAGCTCTATGAATTAGGGCCTTTAAAACATTAACCTGACATTCCTTTAGCTAAAAAACAAAATTTTCTCCCTGCTGCAATTGTTTGTTTGATTTTCTTTTGTACTTTCTGAAAATGGTTGTTGTGAGTTGTTTAACGAGGTGGTTGGAATTAATTTTTGAACAAGTCCCCCATTTTTTAGATCACAACCCTGCTCTCTTCAAAGTGTGTCAAGGTCCAAAGAGGCATTGTGCTTGCAATTCTGGTCATGTTCGAAAACAGAGAGAGTCATGACCTCTGATATTCATTGTTTTGTGTCAGAGGGAATCATATTATCTTCTGTGGGTATGTTACATAATGATGACTTCTTGTGCAGGTGTGATTTGGTAGCATATAATGGATGTTTCTTAATTATTCCCCTTCTAACCTAATTATAAAACACTTGAAAACCCTCCAAATCTAGTAGTTAAATTAGATTCTGTGGAATAGTTGAAATATGCATTTATTTCATTAGATTTCTGATCAGAAAACATGGGAAAATTCGAGCAATATCCTCTAAAAGTGGTAGTGTCACTGATTCTTTCTTTTATTTAAACTTTTTCCACTAATTTGATTAGAATATTATGACAATAACTTTAAATTTGGTAGGTATAATTGATTTACCATAATAGAAATAAGTAATTGAATCTGCATAATATAACAATATGTATTTCTTCCCTAAAATTCCCCACAACCTAATTAAAAACCACTAGCAATAACTTGTAAATATGATCGATATAGTTGAATTGAAAGTTAAAAATATGTATTTCTTCCCTAATTTCGAATTAGCATAGAATAGACATAAACTAGTTTATTTTTTATTTATATAACTTCCTTCAGCCTACATATTAAATTATTAGAGGGTAGAGTTTTACCAAAAATGATAAAGTTTCTACATGTAGCCATGATAAAAATAGAAAAGTAATTTTCACCTAAACTAGAGTTCAATGTGAAATATTTTAGGATGTATCTATGCACATCAATGCATAGATTCATGTTAGTACTAACTTGTTATCTATGTATGTTAACTATGCAACTTTTTCTGTCAAAAAAATAATCTCTAAGCATCGATGATTTTTGGAATTTTAAATTATATCAAATATTTTCTTGGGAAATTTTACGATAAGATTATATCCATTCATTTTAATTTTGATCCTATGAAATAGCAAAACTAATTACGTCCACCCTTTTCTAAAATGTAACATTTTTTTCAAATTTTAATTAACTTTGATATTAAAAAGAAAAACCATTTTATTAAATTTTGAAATGATAGTGATGAGGAAAATCATGTTTGGTTTCTACCAGTGTTAAATTAATGTTTTTGCTGCGACAAACACTCTCCAAATTTTTTCTTATACTCAAATTTTGGAGCCTACCGTGGATCTTGTGATTGGTCGTTCCAAAGTCACTTCTTGGTCAATTTATGCTTTTTGAGCTCCCTCTTGGATTGGAAATGTCGAAGTCACTCACACGCACATGTTGATTCTGAAATAAGTTCATGAGTGCATTATTCTATGCAATATTGGACAAGCAAAGTACGTTTCATTAGGACTAGGCATGTGTGATGTCCAATCCATTTTGACAGTCAGTGGCACTGACAACGACAATTTCTGACATTCTAGTTGCATTCATACTTTTATTTCAGTGAGTTTTACAAATTGTCCCTTTCGCACCTTTTTTTTTGCGAGTGTCATTTTCATGTTTTCGGCTGTCAATTTCACTTTCCTTTACTCTAATTAGTGCCTTTTTCATGTTACCTTTTCTCTGGCATGTGTTACTTTCACTATCATCCACATATCACAAGAGTCGTTCACACTTTAGCAATTGACATTTTTTCGCATGTTATTTGTCGCAAAATGTATGCATGCATGTTCTGGTGGTTTCAAGGGGTTATATTTGTGTGAATTAGTGTTTCTAACCACCTAAACATCATTCACACTCATTCCGAAAGTTTTAAGCATTGTTTCACAAGTGTCGAAACAGTCATCTCAAAGTATATCTTTAGTGTCGCACTTCTTGTAAAGTCATCACAAGGTTTTCACATTGAGGGAAATATGTTGTCAACATGTCTGAGTTATCTACGTTGTTTTTTCATCAAATAGTTTCAATTGTGTGATCACATTCAAGTCATATCATTGTTCACATCAGTCTCTTCGGTCCCACACTTAGCCAATTTTTAGAAGCTCCCCACCAACCTAGCATCATCTGACCTTCCTCAACTTTGCACTACGCAGTACCAACCCTCAAGTTTCATCCTCATCCCTTGACACTACGCAATTCATGGTTCATACGTTCCAGTATACACACTTCACAATTTCATTTCTCAAGCATGACCTTGCCTCCCAGAATTACACAATTCATCTTCTGAGCCTGGCCCCAAATGCGCATTACGAAATATCTAGCCTTTAGCTCATACCTTGAGCTCTTGAGAAACGCAACTACGAAATGGCCCAACCTCTTCTGCCTCCTAGAACTACGCAGTTTTCCCAAGAATTGAAAAACCCTGCAACTAAGCTCATTGAGTTGTGAAACTGCGTAGCTTGTCTCCCTAGTCCTGTCGGAACTGCACACTACGGAATCTCAAGGCTCAAGCTTCATCCTTGAGCTCTTGAACTACATAATTATGCAACCATCTGACCTCATATTCCCTCCAAAACTGATCAATTTTTTGAAACAATGCAAAATCCCTCATTGTGTCACCCTGAGCTCTAAAAATACACAATATTTTTCCTCATTCCAGCCTGAATTACGCATTGCACAGTATCATAGGCCAAGCTCCACCTTGGACTACCTGAGTTTTATAATTGTGCACTCACTGAGCCTCTCCCTTGGCCTACCACCTGGTTTTGGCTAAGTCACTGGATCATAATGCACCATCTTAGACTAGGGTTTTATCAGACTGATGTTGTCTTACCGTGAGAAAATTGCAGATGCAGGAAATTTATCATGCTATGACAATATTATAAAGGAGATGGAGAAGGAGGACATGCAAGAAGAAATACATAGAGATAAAGAGATAATATGATCAGCAGGCGAGAAGGTGAAGGAACACCGGACTATAACAGAAGATGAAGATCAAGATCACACGAAAGACTACTCATCCTCAAGTCATAAGGAGGAGGAAGAAGAGGACATGTATCATCTTTTCAAGAAGACAAGAAGAAAGAAGAAGTAAGAATGACATCTTGGCATTGTCATATCATCATGCATTCCATATAATTAGTGTCATGTCAAGTCTTGTCACAAGTCATTATATTTCATATCATTACTGTGGATCATGTAAATTGTATTCAAATGTATTGTAAAATTGAAGTCCAAAGGACGCACATAGAATATGAAGAGTCATCTAAGTTGAAAATTCATAGGAATTCAAATAATCATGAGGGTAGTCAAATAGTCACAAGGAGGGTGAAGCATCACCCTTTGGTTATATATACACCCTCATTATATGAGTATGGGAATTTTCACCTTGGCTCCACCTGCAAAGCATTAGAGATATAAGCTAGTCCTTTTGTGGAGAAAGGAGTGGCTCCAACTCTCCACTATTAGAGATAGTGATGGTCATTGCATACATGTGTCTTGGGACTTTTACTTAATAACAGAAGCCTTCAATGCATTAATTATGAATGTTTGTAAGACTATTTTTTGGATGTTTTTATATCATGTTTGCTTTCATATGTGCTAAGGTAGTTGAACTATTTCGGTTATTTTTGTAATTATATTATTGAGAACGTGTTTTAATGGTTGTTATTATTGTTGTATCCTTGTGGACTATTCCGTTGGCTATTAGACAGACCTTTCTCATTCATTGGTTGTAATGACCATGGCATCCATTATGGACTATTTTGTTGCATGTTAGAATGATCTTGTTGGTTATGTGTGTCTCTTCTTGGATGGTAGTATTACTTCTCTCTTAGAGAGCCCGCCTTTTTATTTCTCCTTATATTAGAAGGAATTTGACACACATATGATCAAACACTCACCAAGAACACCCCCCTTTCTTTTCAAAGTTGCATGTGCATTCCTCTCTCTTGCTAACAATTAGAGTCAAGTAAAATCTATAAGAATACATGGAAATTGGGTCGATATTCTAGATGGGGCTCCTACTCCAAACTATATGAGGTCTAATTGGGACTTCACATCAAGCAGACCCCTTCCAGCACCGTCAACAATGGCACTAGAAGGAGGGCTAGATGACAAGGTGAGCCCATTGAATCTTGTTTGAACCTCTTATCTAAAATGGCTCATCCTCAAATATTTATCCTAGGGTGTTTCTCAAATTTTTTCATTTATAAATTTTCAATCCCAAATGAGCCTCTCTATCACTTGTCTCAATTAAATTTTGATGGTTAGGACAAAAAATCCATAACCGAGCACATTTCTAATTTTCTTGCTGTGAATCTTACGAAATCAATGATGATGAATTTTCTTGGGTGATTTTCTTCCTCGCCCTTGAAGGTCGTGTTAATCGATGGTGTCATATTTTTCCACCTTCTTCCATTCATTCCCTTCGTCATTTATTCAAGGAGTATCATCAAGCCTTTGGTAGGTATAATCATTGAAATGTTTATAAAAGAATAACTCTTAAAATGAACCCTAATGAATCAGTTGAAGATTTTTCTGACTGAATTTTTTACCTTTGTTATGAAATTCTGGAAGAATATATGAATTGGGATTTCTTGAAACAAGAGTTTGAGCGATCAGTTCTTATCTCTTTACAAGGTAAACTTGAACCCCTTGATTTTCCTACTCCCCCAACTCTTGTGAGCCATGAAACACCTCTAATTTCAGAGGAGGAACCTACTATTCATTTTTTTCCCTTGTCCTCATCCTTTTCCAGTTTTAATGAGGGTACCTCCTTGCGATGATAATAATGTTGGGATATATGCTAATTAAATTCCTAATCCATCTTCTCATTCTTCTTCCCCTTGTCATGACTCAGATACAATGGAGGAAATTATAGAATGGCTCATTAATCCCATTATGAAGACTAACTCCTCCATTACACAAGACAATGTTATTGTCGATAACTATAGTGTATAATATGATATGTATTTATGTTAACCTCCATCATCTATAGGCCATGACTCTTTGTACCATGATCTTCCTCAGAAATTTGTTCCACCAACTAGTTTTTCAAATTCTCTTGATTTTCGTACTACTGGTTCAAATTGCGATTAGATACAAGGAAGTCAAATTACATAGGTAGAGGATAAGGAAGGTGAAAAGGTTTTCGATATTTCTTCTATTTTCAAAAATCCTCATTATGAAGATGATGTGCTTCCATTATCGGATGATTTTCAATATACTAATATCGGCAGTGAATCAAATGCAATCAATTTTTTCAATCAATCAGTAGCCTTAGGAAATAATCATTCCAATGATGACTCTATTTAAGTATAAAATCATGAATTCCCAGGCATAACAGCAGATATTTTAGTTTCTCATGAAGATTTTACTTTATATCCATAAACTAATTAGGTCAAATAAGATGTGCTTATCGAAAATTCCTCTTCATCTCATTATCCCTTGTGCTCTATCGGTTGTGATGCATCTACTTGCAACGAAGATACTCCATGTTATTTAAGTACTTCATCCAATGATTCAACCTCTCAACTAGCACAAGTTGGTGAGATTATCCATGACACAAACGAAAACAATCAAATATTTGAATATTCTTCCCAGCCCTCATCATATCTTTTATCGCATGAAGAGAACTCTTCAAATCAGCTTTCTCATGAAATTTCCCAAATTTATTCACCTTTGAATTTGTGATCAGAAGAATATTTCGACTTGAGTAATATAGTTGTTGAAGTTGGAAAATCTGGTAAAATCAGTGACAAAGATGGCTTCCATCCAATGAGCCGGGGCTTTATTGAATCCAATGGTAGTAGTTATCCTCAAACCATACATGATCTATTTCAAACTTCAAAATTAAATTTTACAATCCTATAAAGTTATGGGACTTTCTAGGGAGTCGAGGCACTTCAACTTCCATTGATGGTTATCTCAGGATCTTGCGACTCTGGTAAGCCCCCTAAACTAAGTCAGATCTAGTTTATCTTTCACAATCCTTCTCTTTGCATGGTTTCCCTTGATGTAAATCTCTTTCTCAAATATGTTTTGTATTTCAGATGTAATCTTTCAAAATTTCGATATTTTACTTTTGACTAGATTCAAGAATATTTTTAGATTCATTAATATTCATGCAAATATCTTATATCAAACTTGGGTTTGGAATGTGTATCTATCATAGAGTCATGGAATTGTGAATTTGATCATTCCAAAGTCCATATTTGGCTGAAGGAATCATATATATCATATTTGTTTCATTATGAGCATCTCCTGGATTTCCTTAGGAATATCGTATCATGAATCTTGTTCTTCGTCGCACCTGAAATCTTCGAGTGTGAATGAATGCATGAGTTATTGTGTGAATCAAATTAATTTTAGTCCATTGCATCCTGACTAGTGTCATGTGTTTGTTGTACTAGAATTCCTTTCCACTTCTTCTGATTATTATGATGTGAGTATAGTGTGTTAACAGTTAAAAGGAAATATGCTATCACATTCATCACATGAAGAAGATGATTCTATTATGAAAATCATTCACAAAACTGTTCAAATTGATTTATCTACATTTATTACAAACTGGGAATCTGATACTTTAATTAGCCCATCTGATCATTACTTTATACTTGATGATTGTCATTCATTTTCCCATTTTCCCACCAGTATATCCAATGATAGTTGTTTTACACCCTTCGATCTTCAAGTTTTAACTTCTCACCATTTGGATTTTTATAGAGAAATTGAGGCACTTCCGCCTTCATTGATGGTTATGTAAGTGATCATGTGCTCAGTTTTATGCTAAAAAATAAAAGTTCTCATAATGGCTCGAAACTTGAACCACCGCGTAGTGCTCGTCGTTATGAATCTGGCACATTTCATTTTGCGCAAAATGGACTCTGTATTCCCTAGAAATGATTTATGTTCACTTTGCTAAACAGCCAAAAAAATGATGATAAGGATCCCAATCAGCAGTTCATACTGCAGACATGGTATGTTGACTGGGCAAGGTCAACTTTTAGTCAATTTCCACCATTGAATGTGGGACTGCCAAGTGTAGCATTTGGCTATAGTTATTATTGGTTGAAGTGTGGGACAATGGGGAGAGGACACATGGCTCAGCCTGGGGCCGCCATGTGCCCACGATGATGTAAAAAAAAATTTATAGTCCAAGCGGAGGCACCAAAATTCAACCTCACGACCTCCTAAGCAGCACGCACATTGTTTACCATTCCGCCTACACACAATATTTTAACCATATAACCATTCCACATATATTTAAAGTTTGAAAAAATTATTGTCGGGGGGAGAGGGGGCCAGCCCCCAACACATATGACCACAACCAGTGACCAGTGAAACACCAGAGGGTGGTAACTCCTAAGCGTAGAGATTAAAACAGCTAATCACATTTAAATAACACTAATTTCCATTACTTAAGCCTAAACCGGATTTGCCACTAAGCATAATTTTAAAAGTAAAACATGCTTAATTAGCACTAACTGTGCTTAATTAAGTTAATGTGGATTAGTTTGGCAGTCCGTGAAATCTGGTGGAACTTCCAGTTTTAGCACTGGCTAACCCAATTTAGCTCCAGTTAACTAAATTTAGGCCAGAAATTGTGGAAAAATTGGAGAAGGTCATAACTTTTGGAGTTTTCAACAAAATTAGTTGCAGAAAGAGGCTAGATGACCATTTTTGTGCATTTTAAACTCATTAGTCTAGGTTTCATGAGCATAAAAGCATTTTAAACACACAATTTTTCAAATTTTAGCATTATATAGATGTCTAAGCCATGGAAGTTGGACCAAGGAGATGTAACTTCATTTACACCATGTCCTTTAACCTGCCATTAGGGGAATTTTGAGGTCTAAAATGGGCCTCCTAAGAAAAATGTACAACCAAAATAAACTTTATAAAATCCAATAGCATTCAAGATAATGATGCCAACCATGGGGGAGGATTCACCTTTTTTGGAGTAAAAAATTAAATATATTAAAAAATAATAAATATATTTTATAATTTTTTAACATAAATCTAAAAAGTCACAAGTTCAAAAACCAGAGAGGTAGAGTATGTATGTCTTTGTAAACTTAGCAACAACAAACAATAAAGTCTTATACACTAATTTGATGTGTGACTTGGCCGTGACCTTAAAATTAGATACTAATAATAATAATAATATAAATATACAATATACAAATTATTAAATCTATTTTCCCTTATATAGACACACTATTTTCACAAAATTAAATTTATATTTGAATATACCATTAAATCTCCTTTAAACTATCTAAAGAGTTAAAATATATATTTTTTCATTTATTTTTATAATAAAAAATATACATTTGGGAGAAAAATTTAAAAGTTTTAAATAGGATTTTTTTATAAAATATAAATTAAATATATTATTAATTTTGAAAATAAAATAATAATAAAATATTTTAATTTTTAAAATATTTAAATAAAATAAACACGTTTCATTTATAAAAAGAGTGTATTATAATAAAAATTCAAGAAATCATATAAAGTTCGGAGGAAATTTAATGCGGTGTCAAATCTTTTAATGTCAAATGGTTGTACATTACATAAATTGTATAAAATACGATGTGCCAATAAATATTGTTGCTTATCCCACATTAATAAAAGGGAAAGTGTCTTTGTAGGCGAGCCTTATTTCAGCTGCCATAGGCTCATTAATGCGCCTAGGCAGGAAATGATGGATCCGATAGCCGTCATTTGCTGCCTGGGCAGATCCGACGGCCGTCATTTCCTGCCTGGGCGCATTAATGAGCCTATGGCAGCTGAAAAAAGGCTTGCCTTCTTTGTATATCTTTGGAGGAAAGCGTTGTTTATTTTAAATAAAAAATTTTAAATTAAAAAAAAATTAAAGTAAAAATGTTGCCATTAAAAATAAAATTCCATAATACATATATAGCTAGGTTTCTAGTGAGTTATGTTCAAGCGCAGAAGATGGAGAGTGATTTTGATTTTAAATGGAAATTAAGTTTATATTTAAAAAATATAACACAAATATTATACATTATTATTAAAAAATATTGTTAGTGACAGGGGAATTCCACAAACCTATCGTAACTAAGGTGAGTGCAGTATACTTTTCTTTGGCTCGTGCCATCTCGAGTATTGTACCTCATACAGTCTCGACCGAGGGAACAGCATGGTTAGGGTTGGAAACCAAGAAGCAAGGAAAATTTTGGGGGTGAATTTAGCCCAAGGGCGAATTTTAAAGGGTTTTAGATTTTGGAGGGGCGAATTTTTTATATAAAATCCCTTTTGTATAGTTTTATATAGTTAGCCCTATAATTATTTTAAAAATAATTAATTATTAGTTGTTAGCCCAAAAAAATAAATATGCATAAACCTGATTCGCCTCCCGATTTTCTGGTTTGGAGCAGATTTGAATGGAATTAACCAGTATTTACTAGGTCGGGGTGGGGGGGGATTGGAGTGACATTCGCCCCCATTTTTACTAGTTGGGGGTTGAAAGTTGGAGGAAGTTGGAGGTGATTGCCCTGGAAATTTCAATCTTCAGGGTTTTAATCATGAAATGTGCCTGGATTATATGCAGGGAGGCTGATGATGAGGGAAACAAGGCTCACGATGGCCAGATTATATGCGGGGAGGCCAATGACGAGGGCCTTGTACGGTTTCAGAAAATCTGGTTCCAGGAGATGCTAGCTCTCGAAAAGGGTGTGAACTATGGATTTAGAGTAACATTTCCCCAGTGCTATGCAGCTAAACCCATGAGGATTTTGGACAACGGTGTTGCAACTATAATTATTATTTTTTGTATAAATTTTTGAGTCTAAATGCTTCGAAGTGTGCTGGTGATTGCTTTGGAGAGTCTAATAGTGCTCTATAATTATTATTTTTTTATAAATTTTCCAGTCTAAATGCTTCAAAGTGTGTTGGTGAATGTCGGTGATTGCTTCAGTGAGTCTAACAGTGCTGTTGAGTGGTGAATTTCGGTGCTTTGTGGGTGATTTGCAAGAGGTAAGCCAAAATTCAGAAGTTTACACTTGTTCCAGCCTTATTTTAAGCTCGCAATCTAAGGAATACATTAGGGTTTATTTTAAATTGCTTTGATGTACTAATGTGAGGCAATATTTAGGCCTCTTTCTCCGCAATAAGTTGTGACTAATTCAATTTTTTGAGGTTAATGTGGTTTTTGAGATACTATTTGGATATGATTGTTCCTTACACTCAAAGTATCATTGGACAAATATAGGTATTATGATCTTAAAATGTCAGATGATAATTCCAAATTTCAAATATTAATGGTATTTTATAACCCATATTATGAGTCTATAGCAAAATACACTTATTAGACTTGAGAGAATAACGGTATCACCTTTCTAAAGGGAGTATTGGGAATATTAGTCATTTCATGCTCAGTGTAGCTGCAGTTTATGGGATAAGTTTGTTTAGGAAGTTGAAGCTTCAGAATAGCTGACTATTGTCTGGAAAAATATTGTGTTGGTAGCATTTTTCAGCCCCACCTAAACCTACAAATAGTAATCCAATTGCACCCAAGGTATAACATTTGGTTAAATTTGAAACAATTTAAGGTCACTATCTCAGTTATTGCCCACAACAAATGTAGACAGCAGGCCTTATCATTCAAGACCAACTGTGTATAGCAAAAGGTTAGACTAGAGCCTTGGCTCTTCTACACACATAAATGTGAAAAGGCCAGGCTAGTCATCAAGTGATGTGGTGGTAGTGGCCATCTTGGACTTGAGTTGTAATACCACATGTTATTATCAAGAAATTGTTGTAGAAAAAATTGGATAAGGATCATGAGTTTTAATGCACATGTTATTATCAAGAAGTTGTAGAAAAATTTGGATAAGGAGTATGATTTGTAATGCACATGTTATTATCAAGAAGTTGTAGAAATTAAAGAGTATAATGGTGTAGAGGGGGCACTACACATCTGCTCCAACTGTACCACATTTTTCAATGCTTTTGGTGGATTTTCCCTTTGTGGTGGAGGCTGAGATTTTAGCGGACACTGGAGATTGGGCTGCTTTGTTCTTTTTTTTATGAAGCGGCTGAGTCTCCTTTGGACTATGCTACATAAAACTTGGATAAGATGCCATTGGAAGGGCTGGAGGAATTATTTGTAAAAGCTATGACTTTGTTGTTGTTATTGAGATCTGGGCAAGATTTGTAATAGCTAGAGTTTACAAGTAAATATGACCTTACCATAATTGTCTTCCTCTTCCTCATGCCCCTCTTCTTTTCTGCTTTCTCCAAAAAAGCCTCAAGATTTGTTGTTTTCCCCATTTGAAAATTCCCCTTAGTCTTCTTCCAATCCATTTCTAGTCCATGATGTTATGAATCTTCTCTTTTTGTTTATGTATGTTGAAAGTCTAGGTTTTTTAGTTCTCATTAATTCTACAATATTTTCTCAGGATTGTAGTGGAAAATTGGCTCAGCTATCAAAATCTCCAGCTTTGACAGTTCATTAGAATAAATTTGTATATGGGCATGATTCGTGATAGTATGCTTGACCAGGCTAATTGGTTGAACATAGTGTGATTTCATAGACTTTGTGATCTAGATGAAACCATCAATGAATTTCCTGTAGAATTCTTGTAATAGAAGCTTTTCTAACACTCTGGAAGGAGGAAATGGGTAGATGATGAGTTTTCAAAGAACTAGACACAATATTATAATCTTTGTGGAAGAAATAATCATCTTTCCCTCTCAATAATTGTTGTGTTTTTTCTGTGGTTCTATGTGATTACTCTTTCAACAAGCAATGCATTTTGTTGAAGAATATATTTGTTTTGTCTTTGATATCAGTGGCTACTAGGGGTGGATTTATATGATGTTTTGATCAATTTTACTTTCCCTTAGGCATTTTGGGGTAGGTAACAGTGTATAGACTACATAAGAAACTAAATGAAATGTGTTGGATTGAGGGAATGATGTTCTTGGTAATGAATTGAATCACTCATTGGTTGTACTTGTCCCTAATAGATCTTGCTCACTGCTTCGAAACTTATGAATTTTCTCAAGCATTATAATGGTACATGGCCTTCATATTGACTTCTCTATAGATTTTACACAGTAACCATACTATCTCTCTAGATGGGGGCTGGAAAATGTCAATTTTGTACTCCTGATGCGATGATGCTTTTGTTTTATGTTCAGTCTTCTAGGATTTTTTCAGTGCATAGGGATGTTGTGGTTGCTTGAGCGATTCCTTTTCTTTGTTGAAGGAGTGGTGAACATGGTACTGATGCTCTAGGGAGTGAAATCTGCCACTACTTGTTGGATGAGAATAATTGATGTGTTTTCAGATTGATGTGTTGGAATAAGATCATATATTATCCCCCACATCCTATTGTCTACATATTCTAGAAAGGCAGCATCCCAGCCTTAGCACTGAACTCTAATGTTCAATATCTGGTCAATATCCTGGATAAAGACTTGGTGGATTCTTATTTTATCATCCTTACAATCCATGTACTTTCTAAATTTGTTCCTTGATTATATCAGTCATCCAATGTCCTCTCTTATCACTATTGAGGGTGCAAGTATCCCAACTTTTAAGCAAGAAATTGAAGCCTTTATTTCCTCCTTTATTTGCCCCACATAGATTGAGGGAGGATATATTCCAGCTTGTTGCAAACCATGGTATCTAAGATGGTAATCATATTGAGTAGATCCTTGTACATCCAATTTTGAAGATTTTTCTTTGATTATTCATACAAGCTTTGAAGTTATCAAAATTGTCCTTTGAGTAGAGATATCACTTAAAACAAGTCCACCCTTATATCTCCAAAGGGTGAAAATATCATGTATTAAGTGTTGATTGCAACATTTAATTGAAATGTCTAGACATTGCAAATTGCAATCTATTGGTTACTAACTTCCAAGTAAAATTCCAAAGTATTTAAGGCATCAACAAAGCATAAATTCAATAATGTTTGTCTAGGAAGAAAGATACCTTTGCTTTGCCATGTAGTTGTGCAATGTCTAAATATTTGCCTTGCCTGTAAGAAGTATAATAGATAAAAATGTGGTAAGTGGGCATTCCTATCTAATATGAACTCAGTAACAACAATGTGAAATACATAAATAAAATCGAGCAAGCAAAGGAGAAATTATGCAAGTAGAAGAGGGTATTTTCAAATGTGTAGAAGTTTTCCAGATAAGATAACGGGATAAGATAAGTTTATTAATGTGCAAAAAATGACCACAAATATGTGTCATGCCTCTGAAAACTGCTGGTAAAGTCATCACTTGCAGAGGTATAGCTTTTTTTCCTATGTTTACCCATATGTATTTTGAAAATTTCTTTCTAATTCCTTCACATTGAAACTCAAATTTAGTAAAAATATAAGAAGTTGCCATAGCATGGGGGCCGAAGCAGCCACTAGTTATAGAAGAGGTGCAGGTGGATCCTCCTCATGCCATGGAAGCCTGCATCAAAATTACCGACACATCACTCTACCAATCTGATATCACATTCTCCATTCATGGGGTAAAATATGCAATGCCATTTCTAGCATCTTATATAACAATAAAACCTTCTTCCCTAACTATCCATCAAATAAATTATTTCAAAGCATTCCCCTAAATTTTTGGCCATGAGGGTGTTGGGTGAGCCTTACTTTCTCATCACCATTGTTGTTACCATAGGGTTTTCGGTTATGAAATGTATAATTTTTTCCAAATATGAGAATGCAATTCATGGTTTACAAGATAGTGGAGAGCATAGGAGAAGGCGTTGCAGATATTAAAGAGGGATATCATGCAATCCCTTTGTTCATTCGTGAATGTGGAGATTATGCGTCCTGTAAATCCAGGAAGACTAATCTATGTGAGAAGCTCAATATTGTTAGAAATGATGTAAAGGAACCGCGTTTCTCAATTAGGAGAAATCTCGTTTACCATTTCATGAATACCTACACATTTAGCGAGTTCACAGTTGTTGACTCATAATTGTGTTGCCAAAATCAATCCAAAGACCCCTTTGGACAAAGCATGCCTATTTGGGTGCGGTATTACCATGGGTATTTGGTCAGTTAGATCTGTTCATTTTATGCATGTGCCCTAACCTAGATATGCTCTATTTATTCATATGCCCTATCATATGTTGATTAATCTATATTTTTTCAGTGTAGGATTTCACAATTTGAATTCATTTCCTATAATAGGTTGTTGCTTCTGGAAAAAACTCTATCATGGCATGTTTGTGTGAGAAAGTTTTGAGTGTATGCTGCATTTATTTTTTATGATGAGTGGAGTGTCTACTCGAAATAGAAGACATTTTACACACATATACACATATACCATTGGAGATAAGTGCCAAACTTTTGAGTGTATGCTACATTTGTCCTTGATAATGAGTAGAGTGTTTACTCCAAACAAAAGACATTTCACACAACTACCATAGTTTTTTCCAGAAGCAACAGCATATGATAATCCATAATTATCTTTATACAAACTAGACTGATCAAACTAGCTACTAGGATCAAAGTTAATGTTTGGCTTACACGAGAGCTGGCATTGTGCTGTCATTAATGGACTTAACACATGTTTTGTAAGCCAAATTGGTTACATAATGCATTATCCTGATCCTTATTTTTTTTTGGCTGGTATTGAATCAGGGGTTGGAGCTATTTTATACACAGCTGATATCAAACCTGGATCAATTGTGGCCATTTTTGGCCTTGGCACTATTGGCCTGGCAGTGAGTACTCTGAGTACCAAGTGTTAATGTTTTATCTATAATGGCCTCAAAATTATTTTTGCTACCATTATTTTACTCTCTAAGTAGTCACAATAATGATAATGAACTGGGCACTGGATATATGTTGTAGAGGGTGCAAGGATGAGAGGAGCATCCAAGGTAATTGGAATTGACACAAATCCAAACAATTTTATCAAAGGTAAAAGTATAAATTCTTCCAAGGGGACTCATGTCCTTTACAGATCAAATAATTAGGTGAGAATTCAGCTACTCACTTTAATTTTTCTGCAGAAAAAGGCTTGGGAGTGACTGATTAGATTAAGCCAAAATACCATGAAAAGCCCATTGAGGAGGTAATGTTAGGCACATATTATTTTTCCCTAGAAGACTTCTATACCAGAATTCTGTGTTTCACGTTTCACAATATGGAGATTTTAAATATCATTTACATTAGGTGATAAGAGAGAAGTCATAGGGAGGTGTGGATTACAACTTTGAATGCATTGGAAACACAGATGTATTGTATCAAGCTTTCCCCTCTACTCGCCCTGTAAGGCAGAAAATTTCTTTATTAAATTTTCCTTCATCTGAAGGGCCCTGTGTAGCACCTGTGAAACGAAATTCTGATGGGATTGCACTACATTACAGGAACTAGGTATGATTTTTTTATTGGGGGTGGATACAATTCCACGTAAGATAAGCCTCCATCCAATCGTCTTGTTTTCAGGGAGGAGAATGGTGGCAGCAACATTTGGTGGTGTAAAGGGGAAAACCCAACTGCTATGCCTAGTAGAAATGTTTATGATAAGGTATTAGAACATAACTCTCAATTCCATTTTATGACCAATTAATCATGGTTTTCTCTTCAATTTTTTTCTGAATATATGCATGTGGTTGCAGGAAATCAGAGTGGAGGAGTTTATTACCCATGAGTTGTAATTTTTAGAGATCAAAAAAGCTTTTGAATTGTTGTTGGCAGGCAATTTCTTGAGATGTGTTCTCCACCTCTATCTCCCACTATAAATTGTTGACTGTTTGTTTTTGACATTTCGATTTGAATGGCATTCGCTCCAATAAAATAATTAGAATGACTAATATGATATGTTGAGCATAGTCTCAGTGTTTGTGGCAGCAGTTGATAAATAAATTATAAATTTGTTTAAAATGGCGGTTGACAAATAAATTATAAACTTCTTAATTGGAGGAATGTACAAATAGTTTTTATAATTGTGTGATAGACCACGACATTGTAACAAATATTCTCTTGTTTGTAAAGGATACGTGGTAGGTTGTTGCCCTTTCAAAATGATATTTAATCACTAAATAACAATTATAAAATTGAGAAAACTTGTTGTAAGGGGGTCCAGTTATGCGACCCTTAGGCTTTTATAAATAATGTTAGACCAGTTATGATAATGACAAACAGCTTAGACTATCTTTTATGTAATATTTTATTTTATTAAATTCTATTATGTTATGGTCGTATGTGGGGATTATGATTTAAATATTTTAGGATGATGATGACCATTTTATTTAAACATCCATTGAAATTAATTATGTTGTTTTTGTGGACTTCTTTTTACTAATATTGTCATATAATTCTATTTTAGTAATTTTATTATAATATGGTTATGGTTTGATGATGGTAGTTAATATTTATTGGAACTATATTTTATTCATTAGATATTAAGAAAGATAAGGTATTATTCTTTTTTTTTAAATAGTAAAAAAAAAAATCTAAGATTCATATAATTTTGATCAATTAGAAAGTTAAGAATGTTGGTATTGTGATAAATATTTTGAAATTGTGATGTACTATGGGTGTACAAAAAATATTTTTAATATAAAGTGTTTTTCATCTTCAACCCTCTTTTTTTTCTTTTATTTATTTTATTATTATTATTTTCCCTCGAAAAAATAATAAATAAATAAACCCTAAATTTTATTAATGATATAAAAATATATATTTTGTAGACACACATAATGTGTATACATATAGGATCAGAAGTACATGATGAAGCTAAAAAGAATTGAAGACAAAAGAAAGATTTTTTTTAATGACTAAGAACTGCAGGGAAAATAATATCAAAAGAAACAAAGAAAATAAAGTATTACAACTAGAGCTAATATTTTCATTTTTTTTTTCCTTTTTTTCACTTTTGCCAACCCTTGGGATTTGGTTCAACAAGAACCAAAGTCAATTCACGTCCCACTTGTGGGACTCCTTTGTTAGAATCCAAGCTCTTAGAGACATGAGCTCTTTTTAAGCCCCTGATTCCATCCAATTTTAGAGAGTCCTTATGATCATTTCCTTCTTGATGAATGGTGGCACTTTCTTGTTGAAACATAGCGTCCACATTCGGTGTTTCTCCCTGTTTAGCCACATCAATCATTTCTTCTATTCTAAGTTGACTTTCCTTGTTATCTTCTTCAATCAATCAATATATCTTCTTCCTTTTTGAGTGCTTGAAGAAAAAAAACACTCAACCTTCCATGCTTCCTCAAACTCCTCTCCAACCTCAATATCAGTGCTAGTAGTAGCATGAGCAACAACACTACGCTTAGCAGAACTAGAACGCATTTTCCAAACTGCACGAGAACTACTTCCCTCACGAGTCACCATGTGCAATGCTTGGTCTCAGTGATTCGCTTCCTTCAACTCCTAGTTCAACTACCATATCTTCATTGGAACTAACACCCTGAACTCCACTAGACAACGATTCACCATTTTTTACTAGTGATTTGCCATGATTTTACAAGATAATTTAATCTCGTGAGAGATTCGTCAAAAAAAATATATATACATATTATATTATTAATAAAATCACCTTCCATTTTTCCTATGTATCATGGGGATTCGCCCATTTATTATACATATAAATTTAGGGGGGTTCTTAAAATTTTCCCTACAAAGAAGGCCTCATCCAACTCAATGGTGTTGTGGGGATTTGTTGTTTAGTTTAGATTATGTGTGGTTATATGTTGTTTTGAATGTTTGATTCAAATTCATTCATGATTTTAAGAATTGTGTTAGTGGTATGATTATAAGAATTATAGTAGTTGTATGAATATGTATATGTTATGTTGAACACAATTTTTCATTTAAATTTGTATTATACTTATTTTGGTAGTAACATGGTAAGGGAGTTTACAACCATATATATCGTACAATGTATTTTTTTCTTCTTTTCATATTTTTGTAGTAACAAACATCCCGATGGTTAAAGAGATCAACATTATCTTTTTCCTTGAGTTCCATCCAAAAATTTTCCATAATAATGCTCAAGCATTAGTGGAAAATGAAACACTATCCTATATCCATTTCACATAAAATTATGTAGCTCTATATTTTGAGTTGGATTATTTTCTACACAAAGTGTATATGACATATGTAATTTTACTTTCAACACAATAATTGCAGCATCACATATGGGTTCTTCTTCTTGATGCCCCTGTTTTGGATCTCAACATTTATCATTTCCTTGGAAAAGAAAACATTGATAAAATGAAAAGACATGTTTATCGCCCACTCCTAACAAAATATATATTCAATAGTAATCACTACTGGCATTGGCACATTCATCCTTTGCACTCTCTAATATTCTCCTCTTTTTGGCATCTCATGTGCAACATATAAAATATTTTTTCCGTTGGGCTCCCTTTCCATCATCATTAATCATAGACTACAACTCTAATGGGAAGATCCTCCATGTAATTAACACAAATGGTTTTTTATTGACTAGCACCAATCTCGCTACAACATCACCTTTATTGCAAGTGAACACTCACCATTAAGGACTCACAAAGTTTTTTTTTTGTGTCTGATCAAAAATCAAAGGGAAGAATGATCTAGCTCCTAACATATTGGAATTATTTAGAAATGTTAAGTTATTCAATCTACACCCTACACCAATAAACATTTTAATAATAGTGATAATAAACATTTTAATAATAGTGATAATTACAAGTTTTTATCAAAGGGGTAAATCTAGAAAAATGATCTAGCTCCTAACATATTGGAATTATTTAGAAATGCTAGGTTATTCAATCTACACTCTACACCAATAAACATTTTCCTAATGTAAGGTTTTTACCAAAAGATAAATCCACATTATAACAGTCACATCAACCACTTAATTTTCCACCATAATAGTTTTTTCCAAGAAACTACACCTCTTCCTATTGTGCGACATAACATTGCTAACAGAATACCTTAACCTTATTTCTTCTCATAAAATAATTTGAGAGGAAAGTGAGATGATTTCAAGCTTAACTTGGCAAAAGTGGAATACACATAATGGCAAACCTTGTTAGAAAGAAATATCTCTAGAAACACCCTCAAAGCATAATAACTAACCCAAAACCCTTAGGGTGGTTTTCCAACTTTCTAACAACGCTCATAAATAGCTGGTTCATTTTTTAAGTTATATGCATATGCATTATTTTTTTTATTTAAACCTTTGAGTTACACACCTATTTAGTATTTATATATTATTTTAATGTTTGAATTATGTACATTTAATTTACTATTTATTTTAATCAAATAAATAGTTCAAATAAACATATTCTAAAATATAATCAAATTAATAAAATTAAACTTATTTTTTATTTTCTTTTCTTTTCTAAATTTTAAATTAGTTATAAGATTTGTCTTTATCAAACTCACACGAGTTGGATGGACTTTATTTGGAATATGATCAGCGAATTCAAAGTTTACTATTTAAAAGACTACCTCCCTATGATCATGATTCCTTGTGAATCATTTCACTTTAAAAAAGTATTATATTTAAATTGTAAATATGAATGAAAAGTTTTGAAACTAACAATATTTTTTAATAATAATGTATAATATTTGTGTTATATTTTTTAAATATAAACTTAATTTCCATTTAAAATCAAAATCACTCTCCATCTTCTGCGCTTGAACATAACTCACTAGAAACCTAGCTATATATGTATTATGGAATTTTATTTTTAATGGCAACATTTTTACTTTAAGTTTTTTTTAATTTAAAATTTTTTATTTAAAATAAACAACGCTTTTCTCCAAAGATATACAAAGAAGGCGAGCCTTTTTTCAGCTGCTATAGGCTCATTAATGCGCCTAGGCAGGAAATGACGGCCGTCGGATCTGCCCAGACAGCAAATGACGGCTGTCGGATCCGTCATTTCCTGCCTAGGCGCATTAATGAGCCTATGGCAGCTGAAATAAGGCTTGCCTACAAAGACACTTTCCCTTTTATTAATGTGGGATAAGCAACAATATTTATTGGCACATCGTATTTTATACAATTTATGTAATGTACGACCATTTGACATTAAAAGATTTGACACCGCATTAAATTTCCTCCGAACTTTATATGATTTCTTGAATTTTTATTATAATACACTCTTTTTATAAATGAAACGTGTTTATTTTATTTAAATATTTTAAAAATTAAAATATTTTATTATTATTTTATTTTCAAAATTAATAATATATTTAATTTATATTTTATAAAAAAATCCTATTTAAAACTTTTAAATTTTTCGCTCAAATGTATATTTTTTATTATAAAAATAAATGAAAAAATATATATTTTAACTCTTTAGATAGTTTAAAGGAGATTTAATGGTAAATTCAAATATAAATTTAATTTTGTGAAAATAGTGTGTCTATATAAGGGAAAATAGATTTAATAATTTGTATATTGTATATTTATATTATTATTATTATTAGTATTAGTATCTAATTTTAAGGTCGCGGCCAAGTCACACATCAAATTAGTGTATAAGACTTTATTGTTTGTTGTTGCTAAGTTTACAAAGACATACATACTCTACCTCTCTGGTTTTTGAACTTGTGACTTTTTAGATTTATGTTAAAAAATTATAAAATATATTTATAATTTTTTAATTCGTACCATATATATTTGTATTATATTATATAAGTAAAAAAGTGTGATTTTTATTTGAAAATTACAAAAAATATATATAATATTTTTATTTTTTTAATAACATAAATTAAATAGTTGTGTTAATATTTGATTTTTAAATTATAATATTCCATTAATATAATTATATAAATTAAATATCTAGTAATAAACATTAAAATATTATCAAAATTTTAAAAATCATAAAAATTAATTAAATTATATTTATAAACATAACAAAATTAAATTAAATTAAATTCTTATTATACACTTAATAACTAATATAGTTATATAAATTAAATAATAGTTATTAATATATGATTAATAAATATTAATAGCAATCAAAATATATATGTAATATTTAGTTTATTAACAATTTAATGTAGCAATAATAATTAGTTGTGTTAATATTTGATTTTTAAATTATAATATTCAATTAATATAATTATATAAAATAAATATTTAATAATAAACATTAATTTATAATAAATATTAAAATATTATCAAAATTTTAAAATTTATAAAAATTAAATAAATTATATTTATAGATATAACAAAATTAAATTAAATTAAATTCTTATTGATGATGATGATGGTTAATGTCCATTAAGACTAATCTTTGGTCTATCCAACCTAAAGAAAAGAATTACTATAATTTTGACATCTTAAAAGGCTAGGAAGGTCAGTATTGCAACAAAGATAATGAAATTGAGCTCTAATGTGGTTGGACGCGGGGCACTCTAAGAGGAAGTGATTTTCATCCATGGTGTTTTAGGAACTATCCAAAGACCTTGTTTCACTATGGAGCTCATGAGAGTTCGTTCTAATCTTAGCTATGTTCTAATCTTGGCTATATTAATTTTCATCCATGGTGTTTTAGGAACTATCCAAATACCTGTTCACTATGGAGCTCATGGGAGTTCGTTCTAATCTTAGCTATGTTCTAATCTTGGCTATATTAATTTTCTTCTTTGAGCTAGTTAAAACAGATAGATACTTTTGATCTTCTAGGGTGGGGTTGATGACCTCCTCATAATATCTTAATTAAGAGGAAGTGATTTTCATCCATGGTGTTTTAGGAACTATCCAAAGACCTGTTTCACTATGGAGCACATGAGAGTTCGTTCTAATCTTAGCTATGTTCTAGGGTGGGGTTGATGACCTCCTCATAATATCTTAATTTTCTTTTAGCTGCTAGATCTTCCTCACACCACATTTTTTCTTTGAACTTAGAAGTAACAATTTTTTTAATGTTATTAATGTTTTCCAATGCAACATTCTCTTCGATCTCCCAATAGTTTAACCAAATATTTAATAACTAATATATAATTAATAAATACTAATAGCAATCAAAATATATATATAATATTTAGTTTATTAAGAATTTAATATAGCAATAATAATTTATAATGATAAAATAAAAATAGAACTCACAATCATAAATGTTTTGAAACTAAAAATTAATTTGAAAATTCTTAATTCAATAAATTGATGATGGTTCACGTCCACAAAGACCAATATACAATAAAAAAAAAAATCTCATTTATTAGTTCTAACTACCCCATATTTTTCTATTTAAATGAAAACTTTGAAAACCTATTCTAAAATATTAATATAAAATACCGCGCACAAGTAAATTAAAATTCTCAAATACTTATTCCAAGTATCAACATAATTATATTATTATTAATTAATATATTAAAATGAATATTTCTTATATTATTATTAATTAATATATTAAAATGAATATTTCTTATGAGCTGCATAGGCCTGGGCCTCCATGTACACTATGTTACACTAATAGAAATCAATCTTACTTAGGAAAAAATATATATATATATATATATATATATATATATATATATATATATATATATATAACCAAACTTTAAAACAAGAAATTAAAACTTATGTTGCGGTTGTTCAAAAAAAACATAAGCCAACGTTAAAAACAAATGTACTGCGGTAAATAAAGATTTACCCAAAGTTAAACTTTTTTTTTTTAACTGTAACGAGTATGCAATTTTATTTATTTGGAAAAGAGAGAATGGGTCTTTGCCGAAGCGGCCCCCATTACAAAGTTGTTATCCATCTAATGCTACTTTTGAGCTATGAAATTTTCAAGGAATTTGAAAGGTAATTTCCCCATTTAAAATTAGCAGCCCTTTCATAAGAGAGCAACCTTTGTTTGCCATCCGATCTGCTTCACTGTTTGAATTTCTGAGGATATGGTAAAACTTGTGAGATGAAAAATCTAATAAGACTCTCTTCAGTCTGCCCAAAATTTTGTTGAGGCCAGCATTACCGAAAATATCCTCCGAGTTTAATTTTTTAATTAAAATCTTTGAGTCTCCAAAGACTTGGAGGTCTTTGACTCCTTTGTCTCTTGCTAATTGACATGCTTTGAGAAGCCCGAGGATCTCAGCTTGATTGTTGGTTTTCAGACCTAATCCCCAACAAAAAGAGTCCCGTGAAGACCCATCCGGGGAGTAGATGACCCCACCTGCACCTGTTGCACTAGGATTCCCTTTGGATGCCCCATCAAAGAATATTGTGGTTAGATTTTGAGTCCTCCACCAATTTCGGAATTTTTCACCAGGATCTCTTTTACGCCATTCCGAATTAACTGATTGGGGTATGAGGAGATACTTGTGAGGATAAGGCTCAAGGGGACCGAGCCACCTCTTCTCCTCAGGCGTGAGCATAGGGTCTTCTTTAAAATACTGTTGTTGGGCTGCTTCCAATAGAAAAGACTTGGCTTTTTCTGCAACTTGCAGCGAGGAGTGTTGCAAGTCATTGAAGATCAGCTGGTTGCGGGCCAACCAGAGCTGCCAACAAACGAATTTGGGGAGAGCTATCCATACTTTGCGCCAAAAGGACTTGGAAGGGATTCGAAAAGGATAGAAGAAACTCCAAGAGGCAAAGATATCCTTGACAGAAGTCTGTGAAGGGACAACAATCTGAAAGTCCTGAAGGATTAGGCCCCAAACATCTTAGGCGAAGAGACAGTCTATGAATAAGTGTTGGGCTGTTTCGAAATTACTTTTGCATAGCACGCATCTATGAGGCCCTTCTATTTTCATTTTCGCTAGATTATCTCCCGTTAGGATTTTATTGTGAACCAGGGTCCAGAAGAAGAAATTCACTTTTGGTAAGGCTAATGGCTCCCAAACATGTTTCCAAAAGGCTGATGTTTGACTGTTGTTCCTTGAATCCTGTAAGACTCTGTAGCCTGCTGCTGTAGAATACTCTCCAGACTGACCCCAGCCCCAGCTGTCTTTCATGGATCGATTGACAGGGGCAGCCTCCTCGAGTAGATTTGCAAGTAAGTGTTGTTAAGGAATTAACCGGGCAGGGACACCATAAAAATCCCAGCCGGACCAGTCACCACTGTGGTCCCATTTCGAAAGATCAAAAATGTTGTTTATACCTGCTCTTTCTAGCCAGTCTCTGAGTTCAGTGATGTCATCGTTTTTTGCTAAGGGGTCCCGTCCCATGATGCGGTCGTGCCATAGGTGAGTGTGTTTGCCATTCCCAGGAATTCTGTAGACGATATTTTTGAAGAATTTGCTGCTTTTGCAACAGAGCCTCCAAACCTACGTGCAGTTTACTGTGTTGTCTAGTTGCATTTTTCTGAGAGCATTATTGTGAGCATATTTTGTCCTCAAAGTGACACTTACTGGATGAGTGGGCTCGTGGATCATCCTCCACAGTGGCTTACCTCCCAGCGCTATGTTGACAAGGTAGGGGTCTCGAATATACAATCCACCCTTAGCAATCGGTTTTTTAACCAATTCCCAGTTTACTAAATGCAATTTTTTTTCATTGCCCTTCCCACCTTGCCATAGGAAATCTCTGAGAAGATTAGAGATCTGCTCCATCACGTTTCTAGGAGCTAAAAGAAAAGCTGCTTGATAGATTAGGAGTGCAGACAACTGAGACTTGATAAGGATGACTTTGCCGCCTTTTGTTAACCAGTGGCCTCCCCAATCAGAGATTTTAGATTTAATTTTTCTGATGATATCGCTCCAGAGCAACCTCTTATTCATGCCAGAAGTGATGGGGAGGCCAAGGTACTTGAAACTGTCCCATTGAGCTTGGCCTTTGAACCTGAGAAGATTTGAAATTCTTGAGAGCTGTTGCTGATCTATATTCCAGCTGAAGACTTCACTTTTGCTCTCATTGACTAAAGCTCCCAAAACCCTGAAATAACTTCTCAGGACTGTGTCGAAAGCTTTCGCAATTCTGATGGAAGCCCCTCCAAGGAGAAGGGTATCATCAGCAAAGAGTGTGTGATTCAAAGGGTATGCTCCAGTGGAAGGTTTGAGGCCCGGGAGGGTACCAGCAATTCTTTCAGCAGAGAGTTTTCGACTGAGGGAATCTGCCATTAAAATGTACAGGAAGGGGGAGAGTGTGCATCCCTGCCTGATGCCTCTCCGGGCTTGAAAAAAAATTGTAGGGCATCCATTGATTAGGGGAGCAATCCACGGGTTGTCGATACATGCTCTTATGAGCTGAACAAAATGATGAGAGAAGCCAAAAGAGAGGAGAACATTGCAAAGGAACGAGCGATTAACTCTATCGAATGTGTTTGCCATATCTAGTTTAATTAACATACCTTTCTCTTTTCGTTGTTTGCTTGAATGAATGATCTCCTGAACTTGAATAACATTGTCCATAATGTGCCTGCCTTCCACGAATCCTCCTTGAGGACCGGAGATCAGTCTTTTGAGCAAAGGCTTGATTCGATTTGCTAAGAGTTTGGCCATGATTTTGTAAGAATCATTACATAGCGATATGGGCCTGAATCTTGCAAATGTTTCAAGATTGGAGTCCTTGGGAATTAAGGCTAGGTAGGTGGAGTTGGTTCCTCCTCCTATCTTAGCTTTTTTCATGAATCCTCTTATCATTTTTTGGAGATCAAATTTGATGATATCCCAGCAAGACTTGTAGAAATGGATTGTGAATCCATCTGGCCCGGGGGCCTTATCTACATCCATGGACCAGATGACGTTGATGATTTCCTCCTCAGTTGAGGGTCTGCAGAGGTCTGTATTATCTTCAGGGCTGATGAGTAAAGGGATGTTTGAAAGGAAATCAGCTGCTTCCTCATCATTGCCATGGGTTCCCTCATTGAATAGGTTCTGGAAGTGTATTTCAACAGCGGCTTTGACCTGATTGAATCCTTTACAGACTTGGCCCTCCACTGTTTTGATTTCTGCTATATGATTTATGGACAGTCGAGCTCTGTATTGTCGGTGGAAAAATGAGGTGTTCCGGTCACCTGCCTTTAGCCACAGACTTCTGGATTTAAGTCTCCAGTATTCTTCTTCCGTTCGAAAGGATTGATATGTGGATCGTTAAGCTTTTGTTTCCTTTTCCAATAGCTCTGTTGTGATATCTTTACTTTCCATATTTGTTTGCAGGGACTACAATAGCTGCACTGCTTCTTTTCTTTGGTTAGTTGGAGTGGGAGCTGGTTTTTTTATCCATTCCTTCAGCGCTTGTTTTGTAGCCTTCAACTTTTGTTCCCAGACGTAGCTTGTGGAACCTGTGAAGGATTTGGCCCATGCTGCCTTAACAGTCTCTGTGAAGCCATCTCTCTCGATCCAAAGAGGGTTGAATCGAAAAGGAATGGGGGCTAGGTCTTCTTCATCTTCCAATAGAAGCTGAATTGGTTTGTGATCTGAGGTCAGTTTGGGCAGAATCTTAGTGATAATGATCTTTTTTTTCATCATTAGGGAGCTTTGCACCAAAAATCGATCCAGGCAGGCAGAAATATGGTCCTACCCAACCCGGTTGTTGGACCAAGTGAAAAATCCACGGACAGGATTGAAATCTAAGAGATCCCAAAGCTAGGTGAGCTCTTCCACAGTGGCCAACATGGGATCTTTGTTGCTGGTTCCACCCCTCTTCTCTTTTGCTTTCAGAACTATGTTAAGATCCACAGCTATGATGATGTTGCTAGGGGAGATTTGCTCTAAAAAAACTGAGAGAGAGTTCCAACATTCTCGTTTTTCAGAGTAATTGACAGGCACATATAGATTGAAGAGAGAGATGGTCAACTTACTTGCACTATGCATCAGTTCCGTCTATATCCAGTGTTGGGATTCATGAGATTTGATCAGCTGAAAAGAGACATCTGACCAGAGAGTTGCCAGCCCTCTAGAAGTGCCCCTTGCGCTGACTGCCTTGCCTGAGCTTTTATTCCACTTTGACTTGCTAATATCTAGGAGGGCTTGCCCTTCTATCTTGGTCTCTTGGAGCATGAGTATGTCTGAGGGATCTGATTTCAAGAGGTCCTTGACTGCTTCTATTTTAGAGGGATTCCCCAATCCTCTGCAATTCCAAGAGACGAGTTTCATTATTTACTTAAGGGGGGGTTGGGGCCTCCCTTGGAAGGCCTTGGTATGGTATTTCGTCCAATAGACATTTCTATTGTGGACTGGCTTCCTTGAATTTTGAGTCTTTTAGCCTCCTCTTCCCTCATTTCTTTGCGGGATTTCCTTCCAGCTCTTTTTGAAGGGCGCTCATAGGTTTCGTCCTCCGAGGAGCCTGAGCTTTCCACCAGTTTTTTCCTTGTGACTTCAGCATATGAGGGGTTGGAGGGACTGCCTTGGGTAACATCGAGCTGAATATCATTCCCTCCATCTTTGCTTGGGGAAGAGATTTCTGCCTGTTCCAGAGTTTCATGGACTGAGTTTTTTGAATTGATCTGGATGCTTTCTGTACCATTTGGGGTTGCTTCCTCTTCTTGATTGGGCTTGGAGCTGCTTGGAACTCCTGTCGTATTGCCTTTGCCTGCTCTTTTTTTTGGATGTGCAAATTTCTGGACTAGAGTCCATTGATCCCCGTTTTGTTTATCTAATTGTTCCTCGGCCTTTTTCTTGCAATGCTTGGCAAAATGCCCGTGTCCATGACAATGTCTGCATTTGAAAGGGAGTTGTTCGTAGTCCAATTCCTGAACATGCGTCCACCCTGCGACCGTGAGCTTGATTGCTTCCGGCAGCCCTTCTTCCAGGTCCACTTCAATGCAGATGCGAGCACATGAATACTAATATTTTCTTACAACTTGGTCTATGTATTTACCCAGTGCATTACCGATGATCTGGAGGGATTTTTGATTCCAACAGAGGAGGGGCAAATGGGGAAGTCTCACCCAAACTAGAACTGCAGAGGGGACATCTTGGGTGGGATCAAAATTTGGAGACCATTTTTTTAGATACAATCCCTGTGGACCCATGAAGTATGGACCGTTTCTTAATATTAAACTTCTGTCTTCCGGGGTTTCGAACACGAAGACAAAGAAACCTTTGCCAAAAAAGTTGCTTCTGACTCCCTCTTTGATCAGTGGAGACCAGTTCCTTTGTGTCCATTCATCTACTGACTTGGGAGAAGGCCAGAGGCCTGTGAACTAGCCTATGAGCCCTCTCTCAGCCAGATTCAAGGCAGCTTTACATGTCTCTTCTTCTGGAAGGGAAACTGAAGGGATCGTATCCATTTTCTTAATGAACTTCTGCTGAATCACTAAGGGGGGACGCTTCGAGCCTGCTGCAATCATAGATCGGAAAGCAAGCACCTCTGGGGGTGGGTTGGGAGGGGGAACGGGGCCCCCGCTGGGCTCCATGAGCAAAAAGAGGATGCCGCAGGGCTAAGCGCAGGAGCACAACAGCCGCAGGGGGCGTGCAAGGTGCACCCAGCAGCCCTAGTGCATGCAGAGCGCGAGCGGGAGGCAGGGGAATGTACCCAAAGTTAAACTTTAAATACTAATACATTGCCGTAAATAAAATTTATGCTAAAGTTAAATAAATTGTATTCCTTCATACTTTCTGGGGCTGCTTGGAGAACATTCTCCCCAGCTCTCTTATCCCTTCCCCCGCGGAATGGCTTTGGTGGGTCCACGAGATGGGAGTGATGTCACTCATTCCGGCGGGTGGCCATACTTCTTCGCTACCCATCCTTGCTACCTCCCGCAACTGTTGGCTATGCTTTAATTCAAAATTTTCGTTTGGTTGGTGAGGGCTTTAAGCCTGATTTGACTGTTCTTAATAGAAACTTTGTTGTTGCGTGGTTGAACCATGAAAGTCTTCAATTTCTATGCAAATTCGGTTGCGGCCATAACAAAATTTAATTTCATTTTTGCAATGGTGACTGCGGCCCATAAATAGAAACTTCATCCTTACAATTTCTCCATGCCTCTGTTAAATGCACAAAAGTGCGCACTCAACCCAAGTTGCCCCTATTGTACTCTGTTTCTACCTGCACGGGGTTTTGCAGGTGACTTTAATATTTTCAACAAATCACTAGCTCTATGAATTTGGGCCTTTAAAACATTAACCTGACATTCCTTCAGCTAAAAAACAAAATTTCCTCCCTGCTGCAATTGTTTGTTTGATTTTCTTTTTTACTTTCTGAAAATGGTTGTTGTGAGTTGTTTAACGATGTGGTTGGAATTAATTTTCGAACAAGTCCCCCATTTTTTAGATCATGACCCTGCTCTCTTCAAAGCGTGTTAAGGTCTAGAGAGGCATTGCGCTTGCAGTTCTGGTCATGTTCGAAAGAGGAGAGAGTCATGACCTCTGATATTTATTGTTTTGTGTCAGAGGGAATCATATTATCTTCTCTGGGTATGTTACACAATGATGAATCCTTATGCAGGTATGATTTGGTAGCATATAATGGATGTTTCTTAATTATTCCCCTTCTAACCTAATTAGAAAACTCTCGAAAACCCTCCAAATCTAGTAGTTAAATTAAAGTCTACGGAATAGTTGAAAATATGCATTTATTTCATTAGATTTTCAATCAGAAAACATGAGAAAATTCGAGCAATATCCTCTAAAATTGGTAGTGTTGCTGAGTCTTTCTTTTATTTAAACTTTTTCCTCTAATTTGATTAGAATATTATGAAAATAACTTTAAATTTGGTACGTATAATTGATTTACCATAATAGAAATAAGTAATTGAATCTGCATAATATAACAACATGTATTTCTTGCCTAAAATTCCCCACAACCTAATTAAAAACCACTAGCAATAACTTGTAAATCTGATAGATATAGTTGAATTGAAAGTTAAAAATATGTATTTCTTCCCTAATTTCGAATTAGGTTAGAATAGACATAAACTAGTTTATTTTTTATTTATATAACTTCCTTCAGCGTACATATTAAATTATTAGAGGGTAGAGTTTTACCAGAAATGATAAAGTTTCTACATGTAGCCATGATAAAAATAGAAAAGTAATTTTCACCTAATCTAGAGTTCGATGTGAAATATTTTAGGATTTCTCTATGCACATCAATGCATAGATTCGTGTTAGTACTAACTTGTTATCTATGTATATTAAATATGCAACTTTTTCTGTCAAAAAAATAATCTCTAAGCATCGATGATTTTTGGAATTTTAAATTATATCAAATATTTTCTTGGGAAATTTTACGATAAGATTATATCCATTCATTTTAATTTTGATCCTATGAAATAGCAAAACTAATTACATCCACCCTTTTCTAAAATGTAACAATTTTTTCAAATTTTAATTAACTTTGATATTAAAAAGGAAAACCATTTTATTAAATTTTGAAATGATAGTGATGAGGAAAATCATGTTTGGTTTCTGCCAATGTTAAATTAATGGTTTTGCTATGACAAACACTCTCCAAATTTTTTCTTATACTCAAATTTTGGAGCCTACCGTGGATCTTGTGATTGGACATTCTATAGTCACTTCTTGGTCAATTTATGCTTTTTGAGCTCCCTCTTGGATTGGAAATGTCGAAGTCACTCGCATGCACATGTTGAGTCTGAAATAAGTTCATGACTACATTGTTCTATGCAATATTGGACAAGCAAAGTACGTTCCATTAGGACTAGGCATGTGTGATGTCCAATCCATTTTGACATTCAGTGGCACTGACAATGAAAATTTCTGACATTCTAGTTGCATTCGTACTTTTATTTCAATGAGTTTTACAAATTGTCCCTTTCACACCTTTTTTTTTTGTGAGTGTCATTTTCATGTTTTCGGCTGTCAATTTCACTTTCCTTTACTCTAATTAGTGACTTTTTCATGTTACCTTTTCTCTGGCATGTGTTACTTTCACTATCATCCACATATCACAAGAGTCGTTCACACTTTAGGAATTGTCATTTTTTCGCATGTTAGTTGTCGCAAAATGTATGCATGCATGTTCTGGTGGCTTCAAGGGGTTATCTTTGTGTGAATTAGTGTTTCTAACCATTTAAACATCAGTCACGCTCATTCCCAAAGTTTTAAGCATTGTGGCACAAGTGTTGACACAGTCATCTCAAAGTATATCTTTAGTGTCACACTTCTTGTGAAGTCATCACAAGGTTGTCGCATTGAGGGAAATATGTTGTCAACATGTCTGAGTTATCTATGTTGTTTTGTTGTCAAATATTTTCAATTGTGTGATCACATTCAATTCATATCATTGTTCACATCAGTCTCTTTGGTCCCACACTTAGCCAATTTTCAGAAGCTCCCCACCAACCTAGCCTCGTCTGACCTTCCTCAACTTTGCACTATGTAATACCAACCCTCAAGTTGCATCCTCATCCCTTGACACTACGCAATTCATGGTTTGTATGTTCCAGTATACACACTTCACAATTTCATTTCTCAAGCATGACCTTGCTTCCCAGAATTACACAATTCATCTTCTGACCCTGGTCCCAAATGTGCATTGCGCAATATCTAGCCTCTAGATCATACCTTAAGCTACTGAGAAATGCAACTACGAAATGGCCCAACCTCTTCTGCCTCCCAAAACTATGCATTTTTCCCAAGAATTGAAAAACCCTGCAACTAAGCTCATTGAGTTGTGAAACCGCGCAGCTTGTCTCCCTAGTCCTGTCGGAACTACACACTACAAAATCTCAAGGCTCAAGATTCATCCCTGAGCTCTTGAACTGCATAATTATGCAATCATCTGACCTCATATTCCCTCCAAAACTGATCAATTTGTTAAAACAATGCAAAATCCCTCATCGTTTCACCCTAAGCTCTAAAAATACACAATATTTTTCCTCAGTCCAACTTGAACTACGCATTGCACAGTATCATAGGCCAAGCTCCACCCTGGACTACCTAAGTTTTATAATTGTGCACTCACTGAGCCTCTCCCTTGGCCTACCACCTGGTTTTGGCTAAGTCACTGGATCATAATGCACTATCTTAGACTAGGGTTTTATTAGATTGATGTTGTCTTACCATAAGAAAATTGCAGATGCAGGAAATTTATCATGCTATGACAAGATTATGAAGAAGATGGAGAAGGAGGCCATGCAAGAAGACATACATAGAGATAAAGAGATAATATGATCAGCAGGCAAGAAGATGAAGGAACACCGGACTATAACAGAAGATGAAGATCAAGATCACATGGAAGACTACTCATCCTCAAGTCATAAGGAGGAAGAAGAGGACATGTATCATCTTTTCAAGAAGACAAGAAGAAAGAAGAAGCAAGAATGACATCTTGGCATTGTCATATCATCATGCATTCCATGTAATTAGTGTCATGTCAAGTCTTGTCACAAGTCATTATATTTCATATCATTATTGTGGATCATGTAAATTGTATTCAAATGTATTGTAAAATTGAAGTCCAAAGGAAACACATAGAATATGAAGAGTCATCTAAGTTGAAAATTCATAGGAATTCAAATAGTCATGAGGGTAGTCAAAGAGTCGCAAGGAGGGTGAAGCATCACCCTTTGGTTATATATAAACCCTCATTATATGAGTATGGGAATTTTCACCTTGGCTCCACCTACAAAGCATTAGAGATATAAGCTAGTCCTTTTGTGGAGCAAGGAGTGGCTCCAACTCTCCACTATTAGAGATAGTGATGTTCATTGCATACATGTGTCTTGGGACTTTTACTTAATAACATAAGCCTTCAATGCATGAATTATGAATGTTTGTAAGACTATTTTTTTGGATGTTTTTATATCATGTTTGCTTTCATATGTGCTAAGGTAGTTGAACTATTTCGGTTATTTTAGTAATTATATTATTGAGAACGTGTTTTAATGGTTGTTATTATTGTTGTATCCTTGTGGACTATTCTGTTGGCTATTAGAAAGACCTTTCTCATTCATTGGTTGTAATGACCATGGAATCCATTATGGACTATTCCGTTGCATGTTAGAATGATCTTGTTGGTTATGTGTGTCTCTTCTTGGATGGTACTATTACTTCTCTCTTAGAAAGCCCGCCTTTTCCTTTCTCCCTGTAGTAGAAGGAATTTGACACACATATGATCAAACACTCACCAAGAACACCCCCCTTTCTTTTCAAAGGTGCATGTGCATTCCTTTCTCTTTCTAACAGTTAGAGTCAAGTAAAATCTATCAGAATACATGGCAATTGGGCCGATATTCTAGATGGGGCTCCTACTCCAAAAGATATGAGGTCTAATTGGGACTTCACATCAAGCAAACCCCTTGATTGATGGATTTCCGACACCGTCAACAATGGCACTAGAAGGAGGGCCAGATGACAAGGTTAGCCCATTGAATCTTATTTGAACCTCTTATCTAAAATGGCTCATCCTCAAATATTTATCCTAGGATGTTTCTCTAATTTTTTCATTTATAAATTTTCAATCCCAAATGAGCCTCTCTATCACTTGTCTCAGTTAAATTTTGATGGTTAGGATGAAAAATCCATAACCGAGCACATTTCTAATTTTCTTAAATGTCGTAATCTTACAAAATCGATGATGATGAATTTTCTTGTGTGATTTTCTTCCTCACCCTTGAAGGTCATGTTAATCGATGGTGTCATATTTTTCCACCTGCTTCCATTCATTCCCTTCGTCATTTCTTCAGGGAGTTTCATCAAGCCTTTGGTAGGTATAATCATTGAAATGTTTATAAAAGAATCACTCTTAAGAATGAAGCCTAATGAATCAGTTGAAGATTTTTCTGACTGAATTTTTTGCCTTTGTTATGAAATTCTGGAAGAATATATGAATTGGGATTTCTTGAAACAAGAGTTTGAGCGATCGGTTCTTATCTCTTTACACGGTAAACTTGAACCCCTTGATTTTACTACTCCCCCAACTCTTGTGAATCATGGAACACCTCTAATTTCAAAGGAGGAACCTACTATTCATTTTTTTCCTTGTTCTCGTCCTTTTCCAGTTTTGATGAGGGTACCTCCTTGCGATGATAATAACGTTGGGATATATGCTAATTAAATTCCTAATCCATCTTCTCATTCTTCTTCCCCTTGTCATGACTCAGATACAATGGATAAAATTATAGAATGGCTCATTAATCCCATTATGAAGAATATGATATGTATTTATGTTAACCTCCATCATCTAGTAGCCATGACTCTTTTTACCATGATCTTCCTGAGCAATTTGTTCCACCAACTAGTTTTTCAAATTCTCTTGATTTTCGTACTACTGGTTCAAATTGCGATTAGATACAAGGCAGTCACATTATATAGGTAGAGGATAAGGAAGGTGAAAAGGTTTTCGATATTTCTTCTATTTTCCAAAATCCTCTTTGTGAAGATGATGTGCTTCCATTATCGGATGATTTTCAATATACTAATATCGGCAATGAATCAAATGCAATCAATTTTTTCAATCAATCAGTAGCCTTAGGAAATAATCATTCCAATGATGACTCTATTTAAGTATGAAATCATGAATTCCCAAACGTATCAACTGATATTTTAGTTTCTCATGAAGATTTTACTTTATATCCATAAACTAATTAGTTCAAATAAGATGTGCTTATCGAAACTTCCTCTTCATCTCATTATCCCTTGTGCTCTATCGGTTGTGATGCATCTACTTGAGATGAAGATACTCCATGTTATTTAAGTACTTCATCCAATGAGTCAACCTCTCAACTGGCACAAGTTGGTGAGATTATCCATGACGCAAACGAAAACAATCAAATATTCGAATATTCTTCCCAGCCCTCATCATATCTTTTATCGCATGAAGAGAACTCTTCAAATCAGCTTTCTTCCCAAATTTATTCACCTTTGAATTTGTGATCAAAATAATATTTCAACTTGAGTAATATAGTTGTTGAAGTTGGAAAATCCGATAAAATCAGTGAAAAAGTTGGCTTCCATCCAATGAGCAGGGGATTTATTGAATCCAATGGTAGTAGTTATCCTCAAACCATACATGATCTATTTCAAACTTCAAAATTAAATTTTACAATCCTAGAAAGTTATGGGACTTTCTAGGGAGTCAAGGCACTTCAACTTCCATTGATGGTTATCTCAGGATCTTGCGACTCTGGTAAGCCCCCTAAACTAAGTCAGATCTAGTTTATCTTGCACAGTCCTTCTCTTTGCATGGTTTCACTTGGTGTAAATCTCTTTCTCAAATATGTTTTGTATTTCAGATGTAATCTTTGAAAAAATCGATATTTTACTTTTGACCAGATTCAAGAATCTTTTTCGGTTCATTAATATTCATGAAAATATCTTATATCAAACTTGGGTTTGGAATGTGTATCTATCTTAGAGTCATGGAATTGTGAATTTGATCATTCCAAAGTCCATATTTGGCTGAAGGAATCATATATATCATATTTGTTTCATTATGAGCATCTCTTGGATTTCCCTAGGAATATCGTATCGTGAATCTTGTTCTTCGTCGCACCTGAAATCCTCTTGAGTGTGAATGAATGCATGAGTTATTGTGTGAATCAAATTACTTTTAGTCCATTGAATCCTGACTAGTGTCATGTGTTTGTTGTACTAGAATTCCTTTCCACTTCTTATGATTATTATGATGTGAGTGTAGTGTGTTAACAGTTAAAAGGAAATATGCTATCACATTCATCACATGAAGAAGATGATTCTATTATGAAAATAATTCACGAAACTGTTCAAATTGATTTATCTTCATTTATTACAAACTAGGAATCTGATACTTTAATCAGCCCATCTGATCGTTACTTTATACTTGATGATTGTCATTCATTTTCCCATTTTCCCACCAGTATATCCAATGATATTTGTTTTACACCCTTCGATCTTCAAGTTTTAACTTCTCACCATTTGGATTTTTATAGAGAAATTGAGGCACTTCTGCCTTCATTCATGGTTATGTAAGTGATCATGTGCTCAGTTTTATGCTCAAAAATCATAATGGCTCGAAACTTGAATGACCACGTAGTGCTCGTCATTATGTTTCCGGCACATTTCGTTTTGCACGAAATGGACTCTATATTCTCCCAGAAATGATTTATGTTCGCTTTGCTAAACAACCAAAAAAATGATGACAAGGAGCCCAATCAGCAGTTCGTACTACAGACATGGTACGCTGACTGAGTAAGGTCAAATTTTAGTCAATTTCCACCACTGAATGTGGGACTACCAAGTGGTAGCATTTGGTTATAGTTATTATTGGTTGAAGTGTGGGACAATGGGGAGAGGACACATGGCTCAGCCTGGGGCCGCCACGTGCCCTGCCCCCCCTCCACGGTGATGTAAAAAAAAATTATAGTCCAAAAAGAGGCATCGAGGTTCAACCTCGTGACCTCCTAAGAAGCACGCACATTGTTTACCATTCCGCCTACACACAATATTTTAACCATATAACCATTCCACATATATTTAAAGTTTGAAAAAATTATTGTCGGGGGGAGAGGGGGCCAGCCCCCAACACATATGACCACAACCAGTGACTAGCGAAGCACCGGAGGGTGGCAACTCCTAAGCGCGGAGATTAAAATGGCTAATCACATTTAAATAACACTAATTTCCATTACTTAAGCCTAAACCGGATTTGCCAATAAGCACAATTTTAAAAGTAAAACATGCTTAATTAGCGCTAACTGTGCTTGATTAAGTTAATGTGGATTAATTTGGCAGTCCGTGAAATCTGGTGGAACTGCCAGTTTTATCACCGGCTAACCGAATTTAGCTCCAGTTAACTAAATTTAGGCCAGAAATTGTGGAAAAATTGGAGAAGGTCATAACTTTTGGATTTTTCGACCAAATTAGCTGCAGAAAGAGGCTAGATGACCATTTTTGGGCATTTTAAACTCATTGGTATGGGTTTCATGAGCATAAATCATTTTAAACACATAATTTTGCAAATTTTAGCATTATATAGAGGTCCAAGCCATGGAAGTTAGACCAAGGAGATGTAACTTCATTTAAACCATGTCCTTTAACCTGCCATTAGGGGAATTTTGAGGTCTAAAATGGGCCTCCTAAGAAAAATGTACAACCAAAATAAAATTTATAAAATCCAATAGGATTCAACATAATGATCTCAACCATGGGGGAAGATTCACCTTTTTTGGAGTAAAACATTAAATATATTAAAAAATAATAAAATAATAAAACTACTTTTTTAACTCGTATTTTCAACTTATCTCACTAATATTTTACTCAAATTTCAATCGGGGGTACTAATTGGATGCAAAATTTAATTCATCATCCAAGGAGTGCCCATGTTGCATACATTCGATGGACCCTGCTACATGAAAAATGGGAAATACATGAAAAAGTGTTATTGCAATCACGTTTTTCATGTATTTCTCATTTTTCGTGTAGCAAGGTCCATCAAAAGTGTGCAACATGGGTACTCCTTGGATGAGGAATCAAATTTTGCATCCAACAAGTATTTCTGCTCAAAATTTGAGTAAACCCGTAGGGAGATAAGTTGAAAATATGAGTTGAAAAAATAGTTTTTCCTTTTTTCCCTCTAAAATTTGATGATGTAATCAAATCTTATTTTATTATTTCCACTATTATTTTATAATTTCCTTACGAGGCCCATTTTGACCTCAAAATTCCCCTAACTAAACTAAATCTGCAATCTGAAAAACATTTACTAAGGTATGGATGTTTCCATATCATTTAATGTGATGGTTGAGATAAATTTTCCAATAGGGTAGCATTATGTGGAATACCTCGGAGTCTCTCCTGAGCACGCACTTATGGGCCTGCAACTGTTTATTTTTATTGTCCAGCAAGAAGGTAATGTTGTGACAGGGGAGGTCCACAAACCTATCGTAACTAGAGTGAGTGCAGTATATTTTTCTTTAGCTCGTGCCATCTCAAGTATTATACCTCATACAGTCTCGACTGAGGGAACGGCATGGTTAGGGTTGGAAACCAAGAAGCAAGGAAAATTTTAGGGGTGAATTTTAGCCCAAGGGAGAATTTTAAAGGGTTTTAGATCTTGGAGGGGCGAATTTTTAATATAAAATCCATTTTGTATAGTTTTATATAATTAGCCCTATAATTATTTTAAAAATAATTAATTATTAGTTGTTAGCCCAAAAAAATAAATATGCATAAACCTGATTCGCCTCCCGATTTTCTGGTTTGGAGCAGATTTGAATGGAATTAACCAGTATTTACTAGGTCGGGGTGGGGGGGGATTGGAGTGACATTCGCCCCCATTTTTACTAGTTGGGGGTTGGTGCAACACAGTTTGAGTGACGTCTGAACTCCTAATTCAAAGGTTTGCATCATGAAATGTGCCTGGATTATATGCAGGGAGGCTGACGACGAGGGAAACAATGCTCACGATGCCCGGATTATATGTAGGGAGGCCGATGACGAGGGCCTTGCACGGTTTCAGAAAATCTGGTTCCAGGAGATGCTAGCTCCCGAAAAGGGCGTGAACTATGGATTTAGAGTACCATTTCCCCAGTGCTATGGAGCTAAACCCGCGAGGATTTTGGACAATGGTGTTTCAAATATAATTGTTATTTTTTGTATAAATTTGCGAGTCTAAATGCTTCGAAGTGTGTTGGTGATTGCTTTGGCAAGTCTAATAGTGCTCTATAATTATTATTTTTTTATAAATTTTATAGTCTGAATGCTTCAAAGTGTCTTGGTGAATGTCGGTGATTGCTTCGATGAGTCTAACAGTGCTAGTGAGTGGTGAATGTCGGTGCTTTGTGGGTGATTTTTAAGAGGTAAGCCAAAATTCAGAAGTTTACACTTGTTCCAACCTTATTTTAAGCTCGCAATCTAAGGAATACATTAGGGTTTATTTTAAATTGCTTTGATGGACTGATGTGAGGCAATATTTAGGCCTCTTTCTCAGCAATAAGTTGTGACTAATTCAATTTTTTGAGGTTAATGTGGTTTTTGAGATACTATTTGGATATGATTGTTCCTTAACTCAAAGTATCATTGGAAAAATATAGGTATTATGATCATAGAATGTTAGATGATAATTCCAGATTTCAAATCTTAATGGTATTTTCTAACCCATATTATGAGTCTGTAGCAGAATACACATATTAGACTTGAGAGAATAACAGTATCACCTTTCTGAAGGGAGTATTGGGAATATTAGTCATGTCATGCTCAGTGTAGCTGCAGTTTATGGGATAAGTTTGTTTATGAAGTTGAAGTTTCAGAATAGCTGACTATTGTCTGGAAAAATATTGTGTTGGTAGCATTTTTCAGCCCCACCTAAACCTACATAGTACAAATAGTAATCCAATTGCACCCAAGGTATAGCATTTGGTTAAATTTGAAACAATTTAAGGTCACTATCTCAGTTATTGCCCACAACGAATGTAGACAGCAAGCCTTATCATTCAAGCAAGGAAAATTTTAGGGGCGAATTTTAGCCCAAAGGCGAAATTTAAGGGGTTTTAGATTTTAGTGGGGCGAATTTTTTATATAAAACCTTTTTGTATAGTTTTGTATAATTAGCCCCAAAATTATTTTTAAAATAAATAATTATTATGCTTTAGCCCAAAAAAATAAGAGCGCATAAAACATGAAATATTAGATTCGCCTCCGCATTTACTGGTCTGGACAGTTTTGATTTGTATTCGCCCCCGATTTACTAGGCTGGAGGGTTTTGGAACTCCATTCGCCCCCAATATCTAGTATGGATGCAGGGTAGAGCTTGCCTTTGCACTAGAGTCGACAATGGAGTATTCTTCTGGGTCTGGATTAAGACTAGGGAGTAGTTTAGTTAGGTCATTTTTGCAGCTTCTGTGAATAAAGTGATTTTCTGTAGTGGTCGTAGCAGAGTTTTATTTCAGATATGGTGTGAAGACAGTAGTGGGTTTGTTGACGGTTAGATCTTGTAATTTATATTTTTTATATGATGGATTGCAGGTTATAGCATACATTTTTTAGAGTTCTCTCTAAGTATTCCATGTCAACTTTCAGGGTTTCATATATGTCTGCGGTGAACTGTTACCATGAATTCAAAATCTTAACAATATCCACATTATCCGTGTTCAAAAGAGAATTTTGGCTTCACGTCAATGTTGGCAGGCTAAAAAGTATGTACAATTTCATTACTACAATTCACATAAAACATGAAATGTTGGATTCGCCTCCGCATTTACTGGTCTGGATAGTTTTGATTTGTATTCGCCCCCGATTTACTAGGCTAGAGGGTTTTGGAACTCCATTCACCCCCAATATCCAGTATGGCTGCAAGGTAAAGCTTACCTCTACACTGGAGTCGACAATGGAGTCTTCTTCTGGGTCTGGAGTAAGACTAGGGAGTAGTTTAGTTAGGTCATTTTTGCAACTTCTGTGAATAAAGTGATTTTCTGTCATGGCCGTAGCAGAGTTTTCTTTCAGATATGGTGTGAAGATAGTAGCGGGTTTGTTGACGGTTAGATCTTGTAATTTATATTTTTTATATGATGTATTGTAGGTTATAGCATACATTTTTTA
Organism: Pinus albicaulis; assembly: GCA_034641835.2. NCBI lineage: Eukaryota > Viridiplantae > Streptophyta > Pinopsida > Pinales > Pinaceae > Pinus > Pinus albicaulis. The sequence goes on from MU968381.1 coordinate 3,324,609, forward strand.
GAGTTCTCTCTAAGTATTCCATGTCAACTTTCAGGGTTTCATATATGTCTACGGTGAACTATTACCATGACTTCAAAATCTTAACAATATCCACATTATCTGTGTTCAAAAGAGAATTTTGGCTTCACGTCAATGTTGCAAGCTAAAAAGTATCTACAATTTCATTACTACAATTCTCAGAAAAATAAGAAAGCTTAAGGCCTCTCCCTTGGCAAGACACGTGCCTAAAAGGCCTTTGTTTGAGCAGCCATAGCCTCTAGGAGGCCTATCCCTCCTATCTACAACCCCTAGAGGGGTTTTTCTTCTAGTCGCAACCGTATTTGGGCATTTTTCTTATTTTTATAGTCTTGTATTAGCTTACTTGTAGGGTTTAACACTTGATTTTGATACTAATATTTGTTTTGCAGGCCTATGGTAAGTTTGTCCAGGGTTTCAAGTGTTTTCTTGTCTCATGGTATCATTGATTTATGCTATTTTGAGCTAACAATTGTTTTTGTAGGCTTTATAACTGATTGACGAAGTTTTCAAGGGCTCAAGTCCTCTCTAGTCTACCAACCAGCCCTATAGCCCCCAACTTCAGTCAATAGAGGTCTGATATATCATTTTGTGAAGCTAATATTTGCGTTGCAGGTATTTGAGGAAGCTTTAGGGCATAATGGAAACTCATTTGTTCATCCACAATGCCCTTAAGCCTAGGGGTTTGCTCTCTAATCCTATCCTTTTCCTCACTGTTTTAAATCAGATCTGAAGGCATCTCATAACAGTGGTAAAATCTCTTAATACACATCACAAAACTCATTAACAAATGCTCATAATCATCACACATTTAATCTCAAGTAATAAGAAATATTTATGTCATTGCATTTATGGTGTTCTATGTGATTTTGGAGGACTGTCATATTGTTTATAAGGTCTGATATACGCTTTTGTAATTCTGATATAAGTCATAAAAGTGGTAAGAAGGACATAATAGAAACCTATAAATTGATAAGAACTCATTTTGCGGCTTTAGTGCATCATCTCTCTTACTTTAAGTTATTGGCAAAGTAATTTTATGGTTGGGCTAATCATTGTGGAAATATTTGAAATAAAATGATTCTTGTCTTGTTGATCATTCCTCGCTTCTCCCATGTCTTGCATTGCATCATTGGCATAGTCTTGCTTTTGTCTCTATTTGCATCTGATGGTTGCATATAAGTTCCCCTAAACTAACAACAAAGTGTTAAAGTGATTTCTTGTATAAGTGGCTCATATTCTAGTTGGTAATTTCATTTGAAGATCGTTGTTAGCAATCTCTATAGATGATAATTGTGCTCTCACAATAGGCATTGGTTAAAATGGTGAATCTAATTGCATATATTTGATGTAAGAATCTTGAATGTTTTCTAATGATCTAAAGTTCTTCTGCCCTGTACTCTAAAGGAAATTAAAAGCAAAAAGGGTAGGATATGGTATTAATTCAAGTAGAGTGCATAGAGCATCCACGATTTGATCTTACAATGCATGATTAAATGACTATCATTGCAGTGATTTGATACAAAACCCTTGTGACAATAACATTTTGTATGACAATAATCCTAAAGTCTTCATGATAGTCCTCCTGTGGGCCTAACTAAAGTATACCTGTGGTGAATAAGTTCTGAAGATAATATAGTTTTTCTAAGCACAAAGATCTTCTAGATTTTGCTGGCATGTTATTATAATCGTTGACACTGTCTTGAATGAGTGGTTTGCATAACAAGACCAACAACCTGAAGGGATCCTAAAAGGCATCAACAATTCTAAACCTTGTGGTATACTGTGGTATAAAATGCCTTTGTTTGATCAGCCACAGCCTCTAGGAGGCCTATCCCTCCTATCTGCAGCCCCTAGAGGGGTTTTCTTCTAGCCACAACCGTATTTGGGCATTTTTCTTATTGTTATAGTCTTGTATTAGCTTACTTGTAGGGTTTTATACTTGATTTTGATACTAATATTTGTTTTTCAGGCCTATGGTAAGTTTGGTTGGGATTTCAAGTGTTTTCTTGTCTCATGGTATCATTGATTTATGCTATGTTGAGCTAATAATTGTTTTTGTAGGCTTTATCACTGATTGATGGAGTTTTCAAGTGCTCAAGTCCTCTCTAGTCTATCAAACAGCCCTAGAGCCCCCAACTTCAGTCAGTAGAGGTCTGATATATCATTTTTTCAAGTTAATATTTGCGTTGCGGGTATTTGAGGAAACTTTAGTGCATAAGGGAAACTCATTTGTTCATCCACAATGCCCTTAGGCCTAGGGGTTTGCTCTCTAATCCTATCCTTTTCCTCACTGTTTTAAATCAGATATGAAGGCATCTCATAATAGTGGTAAAATATTTGAATACACATCCTAAAACTCATTAACGAATGCTCATAATTATCACACATTTAACCTCAAGTAATAAGAAATATTTATGTCATTGCATTTATGGTGTTCTATGTGATTTTGGAGGATTGTCATATTGTTTATAAGGTCTGATATACGCTTTTGTAATTCTGATATAACTCATAATAGTGGTAAGAAGGACATAATAGAAACCTCTAAATTGATAAGAACTCATCTTGCGGCTTTGGTGCATCATCTCTCTTACTTTAAGTTATTGGCAAAGAAATTTTTTGGTTGGGCTAATCATTGTGGAAATATATTGAAATAAAATGATTGTTGTCTTGCTGATCATTCCTCGCTTCTCCCATGTCTTGCATTGCATCATTGGCATAGTCTTGCTTTTGTCTCTATTTGCATCTTATGGTTGCATATAAGTGCCCCTAAACTAACAACAAAGTGTTAAAGTGATTGCTTGTATAAGTGGATCATATTCTAGTTGGTAATTTCATTTGAATATCACTATTAGCAATCTCTATAGATGATAATTGTGCTTTCACAATAGGCATTGGTTAAAACGGTGAATCAAATTGCATATATTTGATGTAAGAAGGTTGAATGTTTGCTAATGATATAAATTTCTTCTGCCCTGTACTCTAAAGGAAATTAAAGGCAAAAAGGGCAGGATATGGTATTAATTCAAGTAGAGTGCATAGAGCATCCACGATCTAATCTTCCAATGCATGATTAAATGACTATCATTGTAGTTTTTTGATACATCACCCTTGTGACAATAACCTTTTGCATGATAATAATCCTAAAGTCTTCATGATAGTCCTCTTGTGGGCCTAACTGAATTATACCTGCGGTGAGTAATTTTTGAAGATCATACAGTTTCGCTAAGCACAAAGATCTTCTAGAGTTTGATGGCATGATATTATAGTCATTGACACTGTCTTGAATGAGTGGTTTGCAGAACAAGACCAACAACCTGAAGGGATCCTAAAAGGCATCAACAATTCTAAACTTTGTGGTATACTATTGACAGTAAGAAGCTTCAGAACAAAAAGGCATCATCACACTTAAGGTAAAATTCTCTTTGACATATGCAAAACAGAGAATAGTAGGCAGGTTGCTTCAGATGCATTTGATCAATGTATGATACTAGCTGATATAACTTGACCAGAGTCTCAAGTTTGTTTGAACAGAGACATTAGAGGCACCATTGAGAGTGATGATGATAATAATCAATAAGATAGTAACTTTGACTTTAATGACTAAGAGAGCTTGATGAGTTGAGCAATAGAAATCAGATAGGCTAATCAACATAGTGTTTTTAGGCAGTGAAGTGTAGGAGGAGTGTAGGCAGTCTGCTCTTGGAGAGCTTTAATGTTGAAAGACATGAAATCCATATGTGGCAGTGAAATATATGCCTTCAGTACCATGGATCTTATCATCAAAGAATATTTAGGTGTTAGTTCCTGTTTAACTACATACATTGTCCTATGGAATATGCTCCTTAAAACTTTGTGAGCTCTCCATATTTTCCAACACTGTGTGCTTATGATTGGCTGGCTGACACAATTTAATTTTCTTTCTACAGTGAGTGTTGGGTTCTGCATTCTACAGCTAAATATGCCAACCATATCATAAGTCAAACAAGCTTAAAGAAGCCTTCAGATGATGTATTGAATTTGGTGAGAAGAGACTTATTCAGTGAATTCCAGAAAACAGTTCCACATATGCCTTCTCCATTTTTTATGAAAGCTCATAGATGGTGAGATTTTGGGTTACATGATTGAACCCTCCATCCTTGTCTATTTGATAACTGGTTTAAATGTCAACCTATAAATTTCTGTCTATCCTAGTCATCATGAACAGACATTTAAGGATGCTTCATAAATGTAGGATAATAAGGAGATGTTTGACTCAATATTTCAGCCATAAGCTTATCAACTTCAAAGAAATTAATCTGGCTTTTCTAATTTCATATTTGTATTGCAGGGGTAGTGCATTACCAACAACGATCAGTGCAAAAGATGACAAGTGTCTGTGGTTAGATAAAAAGCAATTTGTTGTTTGTGGTGATTTTTGTATTGCTCCAGATGTTGAAGGTGCCATATTGAGTGGCCTTGCTGCAGCTTCAAAACTTTCACAAGTACACAATTCTCTATAGCTCCTTAATCACGTCAAAGATATGTTGAACTTAGGACATGTTGTCGACAATTCTTGTCTACCCTAGAGACAGCCTAGAGTTGCTATAGACCAAGGCTCAGGGACATTCAATAAGAAAACAATATATCAATATATTTAATAAACAACCAAAACCCTCTACCTGTCTCTGCAAAACAAGAAAGTGATGGAATGAAACCAAACTTCTGTGGTTTGAGACAAAAGATAAGAATAAGCTAGACACAAAACTAACACAAAAGTACACTGGACAAGAAGATAACTACACTAAAGAGGGCTGTCAAAAAAGAGCAATGCAAATCAACTTTAAAGTGGATATTAATGCAACATAAAGAATGATACTAACAGCACTGAGTGATACCTCAAAGACAACAAATAAAACCACATATACATATGGGCTTATCCAACTAAGAATCCATACATGAAAATGGCGTTTTAAAAGCACCCTCCTCAAGTAACTAATATAGCAGAAAATATGGATGAAATGAACATGGAACAGTATATCATGACTAGGCCTATTTAAAGTGCTTGACTAATCCAAGTATGGGCACCAACTAAGATGAATCCTTACTTAAGACCAGTGAGCCACTCGCATTCTAGAACATGATACAAGAAGATAAATAGCATGAAATGAGATATTATATTAACACATAAGAAGAGATTACATACTGTGGGATACCAAAGACCAGAATCCTCATTACAGTTATAAATCCTCCTCACTGAAACCCTACGGGCTCTGAGCCTTCATACAGAAACTTTACAAGATGTATACAAAAGCCTTTCACTGCACAGTTTGCTGATAGAAATCTGGAACCCTTACAATGTCTTTCTTCCTCATTTTTATAAGAGAAACAGAAAGCTCTAGAGAATGAGGTAGGTGATATACATTTAATGATCTAATTTAAAACAAATTTGAAAGAAAAACCCGCCTATGCTGTTTGACGGTGATGAACTGGTGCAAGTACTCTGCTGTTGTTTTATGAAATAAATGTTGAGGATGAAAATATCCTCATAAATAGGACATAAAGAATAAAATATACAAATGTTCTGTACTTGACTGAAAGAGAAAAATTTGCTGCAATAAAACCTTGAGGTTGCTTGTATTTGTGCATGGTACTCTCGCCCCCTTGAGCCCCGAACTGGAATTTGTATTTTTCAATGCCGGACACTGAGCTCTTCGATCTTCTGTTGATATTCTTCGTAACCTCATTTATGTTTTCAGCTACCAGAATCTGCCCCCTTTGAATTGCTCTGTAGGGTTCAATGGATTTATTTCTATTTCCATTAATGAAGTCATATCATAGCAACTACCCCCAGCTTCCCTCTTAAATTTCTTCCTCGGAGACTGTCAATGGCGGTGCTCTTGACCTCTGTGATGGAGGCAGTGAATAAAAGTAGCTTCTTCTTAATCTAAACCTGCAAAACCCGCAAATACATTAGAGGAAAAACCAGATGCAAGGGTGTTGGAGGGAGACGTGACTACGGAATTGAGGATGAAGACTGGAAAAATGATGAGGGGATGCAGGGTTGCGGAGAAATTATAGTGGAGCAGTGGTGGATGAGCCAAGCGGAGACGAGACATGTGGCAAAACAGTGATAAATGAACGCGGAGGTTTATATCATAAAAAATGATAAAATACAACAAATGAATAAGGTATATGAAAGGTGGAGGTAGGGTGCAGTGAACATGTGGAGCGAATGACGAGGATGCACGGGAAACTGGTGGAAAGATGACGTGGAGCTACAGGGTTGGTGACGCGGCAAGGTTTTGATACAGACCGTTCGATCGTTGGGGAAAATCGACGGTGAAAGCGTGATGATGAACCATGAAATGGTGGGCCAGGGAGAGTGCGGACTATTTTTAACACCCATGCAACTTCGGAGAATAGCCATCGTCGGATGCAGTGCGCAGGATCGGGCGGTGATGATGAATTCTGCTGCCCAACTTTTGACTGAACAATAATGTGCGAAATGGGCAGTTTTCGAAATAGTACACTCAGACACACGTCACCCAGTGTATGGAATCACTGAGTCCGCGGGAAATACCGCCGGATATGGATGGGTGGTGCGGAATGAAACCACCGGTTTTCACACAATGAACGCGGGCGCGGGGACCACCACGAGAAACAGTTCCGCTCTGTTGATTGGTTTTTGATCGGACGACGGAGATGAACTGCGGGGGGCCAAGCTGTACGGACACGAGAATTTTGTAGCAACCCCCCGTAGTGAATGGCAGCCGTTAGATTAAGTCTTCACCCATCCCGAGGAGTCAACTACGGGGGCACCAAGGTTTGACCCTACGGATAGAGTAAAGCCCTCGCGGGGGAAACGCTTCGGTCACGGCGTCGGGTCATATGGAGAGAAAAAGGTGTGGGGCTAGTGGAGAAGGGGTTGGGCCCAATATAATTTCAAATATGGATTCTGGCAATTAAAAATACATTTTTAAAGCAGCGAGAGGGCAACGATAGACAACCAAAGGGTTTTTCAAGACAGGGCAAGGGAATGTGATGATTTAAATCAACTGGCTCATGGAGATTTTCATAAAGAGAGGATAGTGAACAACATTGGCTCCATCTGGGGATGGCATGTTCATCCTTGGACATGTCGATAACCTACAGACCATCTGATCATTTCTTATGTTGATTCTGCATTTCAGCACCTCTAGTTTTCACTCTATAATTCATCAGCACACACATTATTCAAAGAATGATGAAACAAAAAGAAAACTAATGTACAATATAATACACCAGGCTGTCTTTGCCTCCTGGGTCCCATACTCTGCTTTGCTGGTGTCCATTAGTTGCATTATTCTTCAACTATACCCTTCTATGTTTACATATTTTGTTCTGCAACTTGCCTCCAGCTATGCTTTCACATTCTGCTCTTGTTTTTCCTTTGCCAAATTTTTTCCACTTTCTTGTTGCTGTCTTGAACATTACTATCAATGTTGCCTGTCTTGCTAAAAATGTGTCTGCTTCCCAAACTTCCTGAATATCTCTTAGGATAGCTCCCTTTGCAACATTCTCCTGCTCATCATCTGCAGATTTGTCTTTAAAAATTAAATTACCTTTTAGTTCTCTAACTGCAGTAACAGAATCATTCATTTCTCCTTGTGTACTAGTAAGCATATTTAAATTCTGCAAAATAGTATCTACTCCTGTTTCTTTCACAGCTTCAAGCACTTTCACTTCAGTGTCTGCAATTTCATTCCCTTCTCTAAAGGTTTTCGGCAAACGAATTAGCCATTTATTCTCAAGCATTTCATCAATATGCTGCACATTTGTTTCAGCATATTCTTCTTCTTCTTCTTTGACAATCTTTAGTAATTTTCCTCCACCCTCTTGATTTCTTCTGGGAATCAGATCAGGTTCTTCGAATTTTGCACTCTCCTCTTCTATCAGAATGGAACTTTGATTTCCCATCACTGTAGTAGTTCCAAAATTCTGTCCTCCAGTCTCCCCTTTGTCTATCAGACACATCAGCTCCTTCTTGTCATTAACAGTAATAACAAGTTCCTTCCCATGGGGCATGATAGCCTCACCTTCTTCCTTCTGCGACAACTCATCTGTATCTGAAACAACTCCGAAGGATGGGTTGTCTTCTGCAATATCTGTCAACACAGCCGAATTGTCATTTTTGAAATCGTAAGACCCAATGGTCTTGCTTGATGATTCAGTCACCAATTCTTTCCTCAGAAATCCTAAGTCTCCTCTAAGACCCAGGAAGTCTTCACTATCTTCCTGTACTGAATCATATTTATTCAACAAAATCTCCAACAGCCTAATTTCTTCATTCCATGGGTTAAAATCTTCCACCGAATTTCCTTCCTCCTTTCTTTGACTATCAAATGGTGTCAAATTTCTTTCATTAGCATCAATCTCTATGTTGGAGAATTCACCTTCTATTTCTAGGAATCCCGTCATCTGTTCTTCATCCTCAAAGACCTGGCAGTGCTTGATATTATCTGGGGTGAGTGGTGCTTCTGGAGGAAGTATGAAAGAGGTGACCTGAGATTGATATGCTGGTTGTTTCAACAGTTCAGTCAAGGGGACTGGAATCTTAATTTTCTCAAGCTCTTTTTGTAAACTGAAAGCAGGGGAAGGATTTTCTATTACAACTTCTTTAAACTCTTTATTTTCAGCTGGAAATTTGACCTCTCTTAACACTGACTCAACATTGGGAGGACTGACTATTTTTGAAAAAGAAGAGGCTTGGTCGTTAGACTGTGAAGGCTTGTTCAGAGGACTCTTACCTTTTTCTGTAGCTTTTTGTACTGATGGTTCTCTCTGAGCAGGTTCCCCCTTTTGAAGTGGCTCCTGTTCTTCATCTTGAGCCTGGGTCCTCTTCCTTGAGGATCTGAGATCATATTTTACATTGAATTGTGCTTGCATGAAATCAGCAAATTGTTTACAATAATAATCAGCCTTTGCTTCTTCTTCTTCTTGCAAGGGGAATTCTATATCATCATTGTTTGAAAAAGCAAGATTTGAATCTTCTAATTGATAAGCAACATCTTCAGTGGAGTCATCTGCTGGACCTTCCAGGTACAATGGGTGTGGTACCTGATCTTGTTGCTCCTTTGCTTCCCTAGGCAATATCTGCAATGGTGGTATTTTATACTGAGGATTTTATCCTCTGTTTGGAGCATTATAAAAATTCTTGGGGGCTGAATTCCTAGCCTCCAATTCAAGTTTAACCATCTTATTAATCATCTTGCCTATTTCATCCATCTTATCTGAATATTTCTCCTGGTTATAGGAGGAAACCTCTTCTTTACCTCTCCTCCTATCCTGTTCAACTTTTCCCTTTGATTTCCCAGTGGAGGAAAAGTTTGCTTCCAACTCCAGAGCATCTGACTGAGCATCATCTAAGGTGGCAGGTTTTCTTTCCCTCAAGGAGAAACCAAAATCTGAGTCAAAGGCTGCTATGAAAACCACTTTAGCAGCAGTCTGGTGAGGCTTCATCTCAGGAGGCAGGCTCAAATATAAATTTTTAAATCTTTTAATAAACTCTGAGACTCCTTCATTATGTTTCTTCTTAAGAGTATTGAATTCAGTAAGATACTGTCCATGATCTTTCTTTTCTCCCCATTTCCTGAGAAAAGTATTCTCCATGTCATCCCAGGTGGTCACTGAATGGTTTCCCAAGGTCTTGAACCATTTTCTGGCTTCACCATCCAAATATTGCACAAATAATCTTAAGACCACATCTAAATGTTCAACATTAAAGTTCTCTACAAAGGAGCAGAAAGTCTCGAGATGTTTCTAAGCATCAATTTCATTTTCTCCATTGAATCTGGGTAGAATCTTCAAATAATCCTGTGGCATATCATTTAGCACTTGTGGTAAGGCCAGTGGAGTATATTTATTCAGTAGGAAAGCTGGAACATTAGCCATTGGAGGAGGTGGGGGATGAATAACAATAGGAATATATTGTATAGCTGCCTGAGGTGTAGATGGAAACAATTCACGGTTAACAGCAGCTACTTCTGTGATTTCTTTAACTTCTTCGGCCTCAGGGGTGAGATGAAGGTTTTCTTTGGTTCTAGCACTTCCCCTGGGTGGGCTATCTGAGTAATATTTAGGATTTTCTTCAGTAAAGTCAGGATTTTCTACTGGAATTTCTTGAGAAGAAGAGGATGGATAATCTCCTTGAGAAAACTCAGGGATTTCAACATGGGCTGATTGTCTTTCTCTCCAACTTCTTCTATGTATAATATTTTTTGGGTCAGGCACAGAAGATGTCTTTAACTTAGCAGTATCTGACCTCAGATGTGACTTTCGAGGAGCCAGGACTACCAATAGATTTATCAAATAAACAACAGTGGAGTCGCCAAGGTGAGAGATATGCAACTCTTCAACTCTTTGTGCTCACCTGATTAGAGAGTGAATATGATTTGTCAAGGCCCAGGGAAACTGATATTCTTAAATTCGTCCCCGGCAACGGCGCCAGAAAGATGTTGTTGACAATTCTTGTCTACCCTAGAGACAGCCTAGAGTTGCTATAGACCAGTGCCTAGGACATCTTAACATAGCAAGGAGCTCATAATATAGCTTGGGTTGTCAATCCAAAATCTCTCTTACTATCACTTGTAAAACAAGGAAATTAGTTTAAATGGAACCAAACTCTCTCAGAAGCTGATACAAAGATAAGAATAATGTAGGAACAACATGCAAAACTCCAATACAAAAGCATCAGACAGTTAAGAGACAGCTTACTGCAAAGAGGGCCAATTCAAATAATATGCCACAGAAATCAAATATCAGAAAGTGGATGTAGTGAAGCAACATGAAGAAGATACTAGTTAGCATGAGGCTGATACCCAGATACACAACAAAACCACATATGGGCTTATCCAACTAAGAATCCATACATGACAATGGCGTTTTAAAAGCACCCTCCTCAAGTAACTAATATAACAGAAAATATGGATGAAATGAACATGGAACAGTATATCATGACTAGGCCTATTTAAAGCGCTTGACTAATCCAAGTATGGGCACCAACTAGGATGAATCCTTACTTAAGACCAGTGAGCCACTCGCATTCTAGAACATGATACAAGAAGATAAATAGCATGAAATTAGATATTATATTAGCACATAAGAAAAGATTACATACTATGGGATACCAAAGACCAGAATCCTCATTACAGTTATAACTCCTCCTCACTAAAACCCTACGGGCTCTGATCCTTCATACAGAAAATTTACAAGATGTATACAAAAGCCTTTCACTGCACAGTTTGCTGATAGAAATCTGGAACCCTTACAATGTGTTTTTTCATAGTTTTTACAGGAGAAGCAGAAAACTCTAGAGAATGAGGTAGGTGATATATATTTAATGATCTAATTTAAAACAAATTTGAAAGAAAAACCCGCCTATGTTGTTTGACGGTGCTGAACTGGTGAAAGTACTCTGCTGCTGTTTTATGAAATAAATGTTGAGGATGAAAATCTCCTCATAAACAGGACATAAAGAATAAAATATACAAATGTTCTGTACTTGACTGAAAGAGAAAAATTTGCTGCAATAAAACCTTGAGGTTGCTTGTATTTGTGCATGGTACTCTCGCCCCCTTGAGCCCCGAACTGGAATTTGTATTTTTCAATGCCAGACACTGAGCTCTTCGATCCTCTGTTGATATTCTTCGTAACCTCATTTATGTTTTCAGCTACCAGAATCTGCCCCCTTTGAATTGCTCTGTAGAGTTCAATGGATTTATTTCTATTTCCATTAATGAATTCATATCAAAGCAACTACCCCCGGCTTCCCTCTTAAATTTCTTCCTCGGAGACTGTCAATGGCGGTGCTCTTGACCTCTGTGATGGAGGCAGTGAATAAAAGTAGCTTCTTCTTAATCTAAACCTGCAAAACCCTCAAATACATTAGAGGAAAACCCATACGCAAGGGTGGTGGAGGGAGACGTGACTACGGAATTGAGGATGAAGACTGGAAAAATGATGAGGGGATGCAGGGTTGCGGAGAAATTACAGTGGAGCAGTGGTGGATGAGCCAGGCGGAGACGAGACATGTGGCGGAACAGTGATAAATGAACGCGGAGGTTTATATCATAAAAAACGATAAAATACAATAAATGAATAAGGTATATGAAAGGTGGAGGTGGGGCGCAGTGAACACGTGGAGCGAATGACGAGGATGCACGGGAAACTAGTGGAAAGATGACGTGGAGCTACAGGGTTGGTGACGCGGCGAGGTTTTGATACAGACCGTTCGATCGTTGGGGAAAATCGACGGTGAAAGCGTGACGATGAACCATGAAATGGTGGGCTAGGGAGAGTGCGGACTATTGTTTACACCCATGCAACTTAGGAGAATAGCCATCGTCGGATGCAGCGCGCAGGATCGGGCGGTGATGATGAATTCTGCTGCCCAACTTTTGACTGAACAATAATGCACGAAATGGGCGGTTTTTGAAATAGTACACTCGGACACGCATCACCCAGCGTATGGAATCGCTGAGACCGCGGGAAATACTGCCGGCTATGGATGGGTGGTGCGGAATGAAACCACCGGTTTTCACACAATGAACGCGGGCGCGGGGACCACCACGGGAAACAAGTTCCGCTCCGTTGATTGGTTTTTGATCGGACGGCGGAGATGAACTACGGGGGGCCAAGGTGTACGGACACGAGACTTTTGTAGCGACCCCCCGTAGTGAATGGCAACCGTTAGATTAAGTCTTCACCCATCCCGAGGAGTCAACTACGGGGGCACCAAGGTTTGACCCTACGGATAGAGTAAAGCCCCCGCAGGGGAAATGCTTCAGTCACGGCGCTGGGTCATATGGAGAGAAAAAGGTGCGGGGCTAGCGGAGAAGGGGCTGGGCCCAATACAATTTCAAATATGGATTCTGGCAATTAAAAATACAGTTTTAAAGCAGTGAGAGGGAAACGATAGACAACCAAAGGGTTTTGCAAGACAGGGCAAGGGAATGTGATGATTTAAATCAGCTGGCCCATGGAGATTTTCATAAAGAGAGGATAGTGAACAACAGGACATGTCCAAACAATAGTTTTCCTTTCTGCTGTTATAAGAAAGTAATTTTTTTTGAAGAGCATCATATGAAATTTCAAACAAGTTGTAGGTATTCTAATGCTGGAATCTATCGAGTGTTGTCACGTCCAAACTATTTATGTGAATTAGCATTTGATCTCTTGTCATGAGCATTTTTTTTGTTTGTAGCAATGGGTTCTTGTAGCAACAACTCCATATTAAAGTCATTATACATCGTCCGGTATCGTCAATATCGTTCTCTTTTTTTCCATCTATACATTTTAAGTAATAGAAGTGTGTCAAAGCCTTTGTTCACTTACCATGAAGAGCTCAAAAACAATGACAATGTATCATTGATCGAGGAAAGAAATAAGTTGTAGCCTCCCTTGCAACTTGTTACATGAAAATGATTTTGTATATGTTATTGTTTTATTTTTTTCATGTTATTTCTCTTCCAAAGATTATTAGAAAGAACATGTTGCCCCAATAAAATGACATTGGCTGGTGTTAGATTTTAAGCACAAGTACAGGATCTAGTTATGATAAAATGCTACACTAATTACTGCAAGTAGAAAGGGAGACAATAGAATAAATTAACATTAAAAAAGACTAAGTGACTAGAAAGCCAATTTTAATTCACTTGATTGTTTCTTGACTTGAGTATAATTCAATAACCTTTTCATAGAGAAGTCATGTGCTCTAAGTGTAGCTCCAAGTGCATGCACAACCAATAGAAAACAACTTGTCTCTTAATTGTAGCTATCTGGGCCAAAAATTGAGTTGTAGGGTCTCTAATAGAGTCAGGGTCACTAATAGAGTCAAAATATCTACTGAAAAAATCTTAAATATGCTTGCTACATGTCATATGCAATGATTTTTCACCTGTGATATTCATTTCAATGGATGGTTTTGGACTGTTGCAATAGGTTACATTTTTAAATTTGATGGATTAACATATTGGTGCACACAAGGAGAGAGGAATATCACTAAGATGGATGGTATGCATTCTCAGATGCATGCATACTGAACTAAAGGGTACACCTCCATAATTATATTCTTGGCGGCATGCACAGGAATTTTGGGACTTAATGTGCAGGTTTCAAGGAGGAATAGCTTTTTAAAATAAGGAAAAATCATTGCAACGAGGATGAATTCTAGGAGTTTTGATCTCTGCCATTGCAGATTCAGAATCTAAAAGACTTATAAATGCCTGAAAATCTGGAATGAGTAAAGCTTGGGCACTTGGTCGTCTTCCTCATGTATTTTCCATTGTTGGTGAATGCTTACATCTCTATTTTTCAGCCTAGTCAAGTTAATTTTGTGACATGGTGTGGGCCTTTGTCCCCTAGTTTCACTAAGATTATTATGAATTTTCCTAGTGGTCCTTGACCACAAAGATTTCTAAGGTAACAACTTTCCTCTGATTAGGTTTAAACAACAAGAGTATGGTTGTGTCTAGGCATATGTTGTAGGGTTCAAAATAGTGTTACGTAGTGAGATTCATCTAACATAGATGCCTCACTGGAATTCTCTATCTCTTATTTGACTTCAAAACCCAATGGAAAACACCTATTGTTGGATCCTTCCCAAATATTATTACTATTTTCCTTGTTTATTTTACTTGTTGGCATAGTTCATTCTCAGTGATTTATTTGTAGATCATAGGCAGGTGATACAGATACCCCTTTTTTGTTGGGAACAAAAAACCAAAAGTGAGAGGATTTCAAGAGGTGATAGTTATTTTTCTATGAAACATGCACCCAAGGCTCATTTTAGGTGTCAAAACATTCCATGAAAATATTTGTGCAGTCAACATCTCCAATGATCTAAGGAAGTGTACCACATAAGCATCAAGACAAGGTCTAGAAATTCCCATAAGGAAGCTATCTTGAGTGTGAATATCCATCATGGCACAACCAAGGGTTATTAACATATCATAAACCCCCCATCATTGATAAGATGAAGAGCCCCCAAGCATGATTTATACACTTTTGCCTTGCACCTAGAAAATGATAGGCTAGAGTTTTAGATCTTCAACCCACCTTCTCCTTTTATTTTTATGCATTGTTTCTAAAATAAAAAACACTTTTCATGGGAAATCGACACTAAATTGCCTTTTAAGGAGGGCCTTATCATACCCGGATGGTCACAATACACACCAATATGTGGTGTTGTATTCCTGTACTTGTAGTATTCTTGTACTACTAGGTACAAAGTATGAAATATACCAGTACTTGCTTGATGTGCTCTGGGTTTGGGTTTACATAGCCATGATGCATACGTTTGTGGACATCTTGTTTAATATATATACTACATATGAAGTTCTAAAAATGTTCAAATTTCTAAAATTCTGCCAATTGTGGCATGAGTATTCTACCACCATAGGTATATGAAAGTTTCAAAACAAAACTTCCTAAATTTTTCATTCACTTCCATCCGCGCTTAAAACCTATAAACAATATTTTATCTCAATGTTATAATATTACTCCATATTTTCATAATTAATAAAAATATTTCATCATACTTTTAATTCCAAATCCACCTTATTAGCAGCTTGTAATGAATGGCACTAGTCAACATCAACTACAAGTTAGCACAAGCCCCCTTTCATAAAACAAAAATATATATGCTTGCAGTTATTGGTGAAGGTCAATGTGTGATATTTGAGGTTGTTTTCAATTGATGTCTTGTATCCTCAAGCCTTAATTAATATCGAAACATATACTGATTCACACATAAACAAGACTTGGCCAAATGTACGTGTTCCTTTCTTTTTGGTTCACATAATCTCTGATGTTGTTGTTAGACTACGACTATTAAGAGATTGTGAAGCATCCTAGTGAGAAGGTTGGAAGGTGAGTTCATGGAATAATTTTTTGTAACAATATTCTTGAGGAAGCTATAAAATTATTTTAAAAATACTAACATGGTTGTGCTACTAATAATTTTTTGTGTCTATATCTAACACATGTTATCTAAGTAGGATAAATTTATGATGACAGTTTGTACAATAATAACAATTAAATATTCTTTGAATTTCACTAAAAGGAAAGGTATTTTCTTGATTAGAAAATGGAAATGAAAAACATATCTTTGTGTTAAGTTTCCTCATATTCTTTACTTGAATTTGAAAACTATATGACTTGGTAGATGCTTCTTGGTTTTTATGACCCATGCCACCTTCCAACCAATCCTGGTTGGCCACTTCACAACTTTATTCCATTTTCTGTTCTAAGTCTCCTTTCATTCCCACTTTTTCTAAAGGCTCGATGACCTACTAGATATCCTTGATGAGACTTGGAAATCACTCTGAGTCCCAAAAAACCCATATTTCCAACCTTTTAGGGTAGCAGCGAACCTTCACACATGGACTTGGAAACCCTTTCTTTGTTCTAATATTTTTTCTTGTTCCATCTCAGATTTAACCTATTATATATTAAAGTTGGCATTGATGTGGATAATATTTTTCCATTTGGATTAATTTTTTCACGCTAACATCATTATTTGATTATTTGGATAATTTTTTCATATTGTAATTCCTCATTTCTTGTTGAATTATATTTTTATTTTTATTCTTTGCAATGAACTAATTACTATGAAAGTGTAGGAGAAGTCAATATTTAGTGTGCATCACTATTAGTTGATATAATCATAAAGACCTTGTTCATATATGATGATTGGCCATATCAAGTAGTTGTGGACTCTGGAGGATGCCATATCGAAAGCACTAAGAGAACCCGCATTTGTAAAAGCATTTTCTGCTCCACTTTTTAGATGATCATTTAATTTTTAGACGGTCATATCTTGATGTAGGGGCATAATTTAATTTTTTGATTTTACCTTGGTAGTTTCTAGAGAATTTAGTTTGTTAGATTGAACAGTGATGTGTGTCCAATAAATGGCTTTATTTCCAGGTGGAGCTCGAGATCATCTGGAGGATCATGAGATAACTATTGTCATGATAATTTCTGTTCCTATTTTGGGTTGATTGGATCATATATTTTTGGATCTAAAATGAATTGTAATTAATGTCAAAACATATTAATAAAAAAATGTGTTAATTTTTAATTAACAATGGTATTTTCTATGCTTGGAGTAATTTACTTCAATCTTTTAGCCCAATTCAATTTCCTATTTAGCAATCACATTAACATTGACAATAAATGTTGATAGAACATAAGAAAATAACTAGAAGACAAGCCAAGACAAGAGGACACAATATTTTGGCAGATGCCAGGGAAAAACTCCAATGTGAGAAAAACCCTTTGATCAAATCTTCTTATTATTCTTCAAATTCAATAGAGAGAGAAAGTACAAGTTATAGTAGTCAACATGATACAATACATAGGAGTGTTATGGCTATGAAGTTCAATATTAAATAATCTATTGATTGCTCTTCCAATGGCCATTTTTTAGCTATGTGAAGAAGGATTTGTGGAATTTGTATTTACTATAAGATTATGTATAGCTGAGTTGCAGACAACTAAGTAGAATTTGGTAGGAAGTTTGGATTATGTGTAATTCATAATGATATTTTCTTCTCTTCATTGACGACTTTTCAATGTGTGAGTTTTGACCTAAGACATTGCATTATCAATGTGTCAAGGCTCAAAACTCGACCTATATGTCAACTACTTCTTATGATCGTTCCTAGGAACATGAATCCTAATTTTTGTAGGTTTAAAATTTATCACAAGTTTTCTCTATTGTGGTCAAATTTGTGGATGTTTTCTCAAAATTTATTTAAGGTACCATGGATCTAAATTTCTTATGAACTTTCAACACTATAACAAACTTTGGTGCAAATTGTTGATCAATTCTCACTTGGTTAGGGTTATAAATGTTAATGAAAATTTTGTGTGCATGCATGAGAGTTGGGTGCAAATGCTCAATGTTGTGTAGCATTAGTGTGATAAATATGGGATAGTGCAAAGCATAGTTTTGAAGATTATTCTAAGTTGACTCGTACCTAATCAACTCAATCAAGTTGATTTTTGGTTGAACGGTTAATTGTTGGTTCAACGAACAAAAGATCTTGCAGGCCCAACTACCAAAGGGTAAAATGGAGCCCATCATGGGGTTCTCTTTATAATTCTCCACCACGTATACCTTCCATGCTTCCTAAAACTCCTCTCCAACCTCAATATCAGTGCTAGTAGTAGCATGAGTAGCAACACTGCGCTTAGTAGAATTAGAACACGTTTTCCAAACTACACAAGAACTACTTCCCTCACGAGTCACCATGTGCCATGCCTGGTCTTGGTGGTTTGCTTCCTTCAACTCATGGTTCAAATACCATATCTTCATTGGAACCAACATCCCGAACTCCACTAGACAACGATTCACCATTTTTTACTAGTGATTCGCCATTTGTACTGGTGATTCGCCATGATTTTACAAGATAATATAATCTCGTGAGAGATTCGCCAAAAAAATTATATATACATATTATATTATTAATAAAATCACCTTCCATTTTTCCTATGTATCATGGGGATTCTCCCATTTATTATACATATAAATGTAGGGGGGTTCTTAAAATTTTCCCTGCATTCAAGACCAACTGTGTATAGCAAAAGGTTAGACTAGAGCCTTGGCTCTTCTACACACATAAATGTGAAAAGGGCATGCTAGTCATCAAGTGATGTGGTGGTAGCGGCCATGTTGGACTTGAGTTGTAATGCCACATGTTATTATCAAGAAATTGTTGTAGAAAAAATTAGATAAGGATCATGAGTTGTAATGCACATGTTATTATCAAGAAGTTATAGAAAAAATTGGATAAGGAGTATGATTTTTAATGCACATGTTATTATCAAGAATTTGTGGAAAAATTTGGTTAAAGAGTATAATGGTGTAGAGGGGGCACTGCACATCTGCTCCAACTGTACCAAGTTTTTCAACGCTTTTGGTGGATTTTCCCTTTGTGGTGGAGGCTGAGGTTTTAGCAGACACCGGAGATTGGGTTGCTTTGTTCTATTTTTTATGAAGCGGTTGAGTCTCCTTTGCACTGTGCTACTTAAAACTTGGATAAGACGCCATTGGAAGGGCTGGAGGAATTATTTGTAAAAGCTACGACTTTGTTGTTGTTATTGAGATCTGGGAAAGATCTATAATAGCTATAGTTTACAAGTAAATATGACCTTACCATAACTGTCTTCCTCTTCCTCACGCCCCTCTTCTTTTCTTCTTTCTCCAAAAAATCCTGAAGAGTTGTTGCTTTCCCCATTTGAAAATTCCCCTTAGTCTTCTTCCAATCCATTTCTAGTCCATGATGTTATGAATCTTCTCTTTTTGTTTATGTATGTTAAAAGTCTAGGTTTTTTAGTTCTCATTAATTCTACAATATTTTCTCAGGATTGTAGTGGAAGATTGGCTTAGCTATCAAAATCTCCAGCTTTGACAGTTCATTGTAATAAATTTGTATATGGGCATGATTCGTGATAGTATGCTTGACCAGGCTGATTGGTTGAACATAGTGTGATTTCCTAAACTTTGTGATCTAGATGAAACCATCAATGAATTTTCTGCATAATTCTTGTAATAGAAGCTTATCTAACACTTGGGGAGAAGGAAATGGGTAGATGATGAGTTGTCAAAGAACTAGACACAATATTACAATCTTTGTGGAAGAAATAATCATCTTTCCCTCTCAATAATTGTTGTGTTTTTTATGTGGTTCTATGTGAGTACTCTTTCAATAAGAAATGCATTTTGTTGAAGAATATATTTGTTTTTTCTTTGATATCAGTGGCTACTAGAGGTGGATTTATATGATGTTTTGATCAATTTTACTTTCCCTTAGGCATTTTGGGGTAGGTAACAGTGTATAGACTACATAAGAAACTAAATGAAATGTGTTGGATTGAGGGAATGATGTTCCTGGTAATGAATTGAATTACTGATTGGTTGTACTTGTCCCCAATAGATCTTTCTCACTACTTCGAAACTTATGAATTTACTCAAACATTATAATGGTACATGGTCTTCATATTGCTTCTCTATAGATTTTACACAGTAACCATACTATCTCTCTGGATGGGGGCTGGAAAATGTCAATTTTGTACTCCTGATGCGATGATGCTTTTGTTTTATGTTCAATCTTCTAGGAGTTGGTCAGTGAATAGGGATGTTGTGGTTGCTTGAGCGATTCCTTTTCTTTGTTGAAGGAGTGGTGAACATGGTATTGATGCTCTCGGGAGTGAAATATTCCACTCCCTGTTGGATGAGAATAATTGATGTGTTTTTAGATTGATGTGTTGGAATAAGATCATATATTATCCCCCACATCCTATTGTCTACATATTCTAGAAAGGCAGCATCCCAGCCTTAGCACTGAACTCTAATGTTCAATATATGGTCAATATCATGGATAAAGACTTGGTGGATTCTTATTTTATCATCCTTACAATCCATGTACTTTCTAAATTTTTTCCTTGATTATATCAGTCATCCAATGTCCTCTCTTATCACTATTAAGGGTGCAAGTATCCCAACTTTTAAGCAAGAAATTGAAGCCTTTCTTTCCTCCTTTATTTTCCCCACATAAATTGAGCGAGGATATATTCCAGCTTGTTGAAAACCATGGTATCTAAGATAGTAATCATATTGAGTAGATCCTTGTACATCCAATTTTGAAGCTTTTTCATTGATTATTCATATAAGCTTTGAAGTTATCAAAATTTTCCTTTGAGTAGAGATATCACTTAAAACAGGTCCACCCTTATATCTCCAAAGGGTGAAAATATCATGTATTAAGTGTTGATTGCAACATTTAATTGAAATGTCTAGACATTGAAAATTGCAATCTATTGGTTACTAACTTCCAAGTAAAATTCCAAAGTATTTAAGGCATCAACAAAGCATAAATTCAGTAATGTTTGTCTAGGAAGAAAGATACCTTTTCTTTGCCATGTAGTTGTGCAATGTCTAAATATTTGCCTTGCCTGTGAGAAGTAGAATAGTTAAAAATGTGGTAAGTGGGCATTCCTATCTAATATGAACTCAGTAACAACAATGTGAAATACATAAATAAAATCAAGCAAGCAAAGGAGAAATTATGCAAGTAGAAGAGGGTATTTTCAAATGTGTAGAAGTTTTCCAGATAAGATAATGGGATAAGATAAGTTTATTAATATGCAAAAAATGACCACAAATACGTGTCATGCCTCTAAAAACTGCTGGTAAAGTCATCACTTGCAGAGGTATAGCTTTTTTCCCTATGTTTACCCATATGTATTTTGAAAATTTCTTTCCAATTCCTTCACATTGAAACTCAAATTTAGTAAAAATATAAAAATTTGCCATAGCATGGGGGGCAAAGCAGCCACTAGTTATAGAAGAGGTGCAGGTGGATCCTCCTCAGGCCATGGAAGCCTGCATCAAAATTACCGACACATCACTCTGCCAATCTGATATCACATTCTCCATTCATGGGGTAAAATATGCAATGCCATTTCTAGCATCTTATATAACAATAAAACCTTCTTCCCTAACTATCCATCAAATAAATTATTTCAATCATTAATTCCATAAGCTTATATTTGCAGGATGAAAGCCTACAAGCATCCCCCTAAATTTTTGGCCATGAGGGTGTTGGGTGAGCCTTACTTTCCCATCACCATTGTTGTTACCACAGGGTTTTTAGTTATGAAATGTATAATTTTTTCCAAATATGAGAATGAAATTCATGGTTTACAAGATAGTGGAGAGCGTGGGAGAAGGTGTTACAGATATTAAAGAGGGATATCATGCAATCCCTTTGTTCATTCGGGAATGTGGAGATTATGCAACCTGTAAATCCGGGAAGACTAATTTATGTGAGAAGCTCAATATTGTTAGAAATGATGTAAAGGAACCATGTTTCTCAATTAAGGGAAAGCTTGTTTACCATTTCATGAATACCTAAACATTTAGCGAGTTCACAGTTGTTGACTCATAATTGTGTTGCCAAAATAAATCCAGAGACCCCTTTGGACAAAGCATGCCTATTTGGGTGCAGTATTACCATGGGTATTTGGTCAGTTAGATCTGTTCATTTATGCATGTGCCCTAACCTAGATATGCTATGTTTATTCATATGCCCTGTCATATGTTGATTAATTCATAATTTTTCAGTGTAGGATTTCACAATTTGAATTAATTTCCTATAATAGGTTGTTGCTTCTGGAAAAAACTCTTTCATGGCATGTTTGTGTGAGAAATTTTTGAGTGTATGCTGCATTTATTTTTTATGATGAGTGGAGTGTCTACTCGAAATAGAAGAAATTTTATACACATATACACATACACCACTGGCGATAAGTGCCAAAATTTTGAGTGTATGCTACATTTGTCCTTGATAATGAGTAGAGTGTTTACTCCAAACAAAAGACATTTCACACAACTGCCACAGTTTTTTCCAGAAGCAACAACATATAATAATCCATAATTATATTTATACAAATTAGACTGATCAAACTAGCTACTAGGATCAAAGTTAATGTGTGCTTATAAGAGAGTTGGCATTGCTCTGTCATTAATGGACTTAACACATGTTTTGTAAGCCAAATTGGTTACATAATACATTATCTTGATCCTTACTGTTTTCTGGCTGGTATTGAATTAGGGGTTGGAGTTGTTTTATACACAGCTGATATCAAACCCAGATCAATTGTGGCCATTTTTTTCCTTGGCACTGTTGGCCTGGCAGTGAGTACTCTCAGTCCCAAGTGTTAATGTTTTATCTGTAATGGCCTCAAAATTATTTTTGCTACCATTATTTTACTCTCTAAGTATTCACAATAATGACAATGATCTGGGCACTGGGTATAGGTTGCAGAGGGTGCAAGGATGAGAGGAGCATCCATGGTAATTGGAATTGACACAAATCAAAACAAGTTTATCAAAGGTAAAAGTATAAATTCTTCCCAGGGGACCCATGTCCTTTATAGATCAAATAATTAGGTGAGAATTCAGCTACTCACTTTATTTTTGTTGCAGCAAAAGGCTTGGGAGTGACTGATTACATTAAGCCAAAAGACCATGAAAAACCCATTGAGGAGGTAATGTTAGGCATATATTATTTTTCCCTAGAAGACTTCTATACCATAATTATTTGTTTCATGTTTCACAATATGGAGATTTTGAATATCATTTACATTAGGTGATAAGAGAGAAGTCATACGGAGGTGTGGATTACGGCTTTGAATGCATTGGAAACGCATATGTATTGTATCAAGCTTTCCTCTCTACTCACCCTGTAAGGCAAAAAATTTATTTATTAAATTTTCCTTCATCTGAAGGGCCCTGTGTAGCACCTGTGAAACCAAATTCTGATGGGATTTCACTGCATTACAGGAACTGGGTATGATTTTTTTATTGGGGGTGGATACAATTCCACGTAAGATAAGCCTCCATCCAATTGTCTTGTTTTCAGGGAGGAGAATGGTGGCAGCAACATTTGGTGGTGTAAAGGGAAAAACCCAATTGCCATGCCTAGTAGAAATGTTTATGAATAAGGTATTAGAACATAACTCTCAATTCCATTTTATGACCAATTAATCATGGTTTTCTCTTCAATTGTTTTCTGAATATATGCATGTGGATGCAGGAGATCAGAGTGGAGGAGTTTATTACCCATGAGTTGCAATTTTTAGAGATCAACAAAGCTTTTGAATTTTTGTTGGCAGGAAATTTCTTGAGATGTGTTCACCACCTCTATCTCCCACTATAAATTGTTGACTGTTTGTTTTTGACATTTCGATTTGAATGGAATTTTCTCCAGTAAAATAATTAGAATGACTAATATGATATGTTGAGCATAGTCTCAGTGCTTGTGGTAGCAGTTGATAAATAAATTATAAATTTGTTTAAAATGGCGGTTGACAAATAAATTATAAACTTCTTAATCGGAGGAATGTACAAATAGTGTTTATAATTGTGTGATAGACCATGACATTGTAACAAATATTCTCTTGCTTGTAAAGGATACGTGATAGGTTGTTGCCCTTTCAAAATGATATTTAATCACTAAATAACAATTATAAAATTGAGAAAAATTGTTGTAAGGGGGTCCAGTTATGTGAACCTTAGGCTTTTATAAAGAATGTTAGACCAGTTATGATAATGACAAACAGCTTAGACTATCTTTTATGTAATACTTTATTTTAGTAAATTCTATTATGTTATGGTAGTATGTTGGGATTATGATTTGAATATTTTAGGATGATGATGACCGTTTTATTTAAACATCCATTGAAATTAATTATGTTGTTTTTGTGGAATTTTTTTTACTAATATTGTCATATAATTCTATTTTAGTAATTTTATTATAATATTGTGATTGTTTGATGATGGTAGTTAATATTTATTGGAACTATATTTTATTCATTAGATATTAAGAAAGATAAGGAATTATTCTTTTTTTTAATAGTTAAAAAAACATTCTAAGATTCATATAATTTTGATAAATTAGAAAGTTAAGAATGTTGGTATTGTGACAAATATTTTGAAATTGTGATGTACTATGGGTGTACACAAAATATTTTTAATATAAAGTGTTTTTCATCTTCAACCCTCTTTTTTTTCTTTTATTTATTTTATTATTATTATTTTCCCTCGAAAAAATAAAAAATAAATAAATAAATAAACCTTAAATTTTATTAATGGTATAAAAAATATATTTTGTAGACACACATAATGTGTATAAATATAGGATCAGAAAGTACATGATGAAGCTAAAAGGAATTGAAGACAAAAGAAATATTTTTTTTAATGACTAAGAACTGCAGGGAAAATAACATCAAAAGAAACAAAGAAAATAAAGTATGACAACTAGAGCTAATATTTTCATTTTTTTTTTCCTTTTTTTCACTTTTGCCAACCCTTGGGATTTGGTTCAACAAGAACCAAAGTTAATTCACTCCTTTGTTAGAATCCAATCTCTCAAAGACATGAGCTCTTTTTGAGCCCTTGATTCCATCCAATTTTAGAGAGTCCTTATGATCATTTCCTTCTTGATGAATGGTGCCACTTTCTTGTTGAAACATAGCGTCCACATTCAGTGTTTCTCCCTATTTAGCCATATTAATCATTTCTTCTATTTTGATTTGAATTTCCTTGTTATCTTCTTCAATCAATCAATATATATTCTTCCTTTTTCAGTGCAGAAAAAAACACTCAACCTTCCATGCTTCCTCAAACTCCTCTCCAACCTCAATATTAGTGCTAGTAGTAGCATGAGCAACAACACTACGCTTAGCAGAACTAGAATGCATTTTCCAAACTGCACGAGAACTACTTCCCTCACGAGTCACCATGTGCCATGATTGGTCTCGGTGGTTCTCTTCCTTGAACTCCTAGTTCAACTACCATATCTTCATTAGAACCAACACCCCGAACTCCACTAGACAACGATTCACCATTTTTTACTAGTGATTTGCCATGATTTTACAAGATAATATAATCTCGTGAGAGATTCGCCAAAAAAATTATATATACATATTATATTATTAATAAAATCACCTTCAATTTTTCCTATGTATCATGGGGATTCGCCCATTTATTATACATTTAAATTTAGGGGGGTTCTTAAAATTTTCCCTACCAAGAAGGCCTCGTCCAACTCAATGGTGTTGTGGGGATTCGTTGTTTAGTTTAGATTATGTGTGGTTATATGTTGTTTTGAATGTTTGATTCAAATGCATTCATGATTTTAAGAATTGTGTTAGTGGTATGATTATAAGAATTATAGTAGTTGTATGAATATGTATATGTTATGTTGAACACAATTTTTCATTTAAATTTGTATTAAACTCATTTTGTTAGTAACATGGTAAGGGATTTTAGCACCATATATATCGTACAATGTATTTTTTTCTTCTTTTCATTTTTTTGTAGTAAAAAACATCCCCATGGTTAAAGAGATCAATATTATCTTTTTCCTTGAGTTCCATCCAAAAAAATTCCATAATAATGCTCAAGCATTAGTGGAAAATGCAACACTATCCTAGATCCATTTCACATAAAATTATGTAGCTCTATCTTTTGAGTTGGATTACTTTCTACACAAATTGTATATGACATATGTCATTTTTTGAGGATGATGAATTTGTTCTTAATATAGTTATATAGCCAACACACTTTGTTTCCTACTACCATTTTAGGGCACTTTCACCACAATAATTGCAGCATCACATATGGGTTCTTCTTCTTGATGACCCTGTTTTGGATCTCAACATATATCATTTCCTTGGAAAACAAAACATTGATAAAATGAAAAGACATGTTTATCGCCCACTCCTAAAAAAATATATATTCAATAGTAATCACTACTTGCATTGGCACATTCATCCTTTGCACTCTCTAATATTCTCCTCTTTTTGGCATCTCATGTGCAACATATAGAATATTTTTTTCCGTTGGGCTCCCTTTCCATCATCATTAATGATAGACTACGACTCTAATGGGAAGATCCTCCATGTAATTAACACAAATGGTTTTTTATTGACTAGCACCAATCTCGCTACAACATCACCTTTATTGCAAGTGAACACTCACCATTAAGGACTCACAAAGTTTTTTTTGTGTCTGATCAAAAATCAAAGGGAAGAATGATCTAGCTCCTAACATATTGGAATTATTTAAAAATGTTAAGTTATTCAATCTACACCCTACACCAATAAACATTTTCTTAATAGTGATAATTACAAGTTTTTATCTAAGAGGTAAATCCAGAAAAATGATCTAGCTCCTAACATATTGGAATTATTTAGAAATGCTAGCTTATTCAATCTACACCCTACACCAATAAACATTTTCCTAATGTAAGGTTTTTACCAAAAGGTAAATCCACATTATAACAGTCACATCAACCACTTAATTTTCCATCATAATAGTTTTTTCCAAGAAACTACACCTCTTCCTATTGTGCGACATAACATTGCTAACGGAATACCTTAACCTTATTTCTTCTCATAAAATAATTTGAGAGGAAAGTGAGATGATTTCAAGCTTAACCAGGCAAAAGTGGAATACACATAATGGAAAACCTTGTTAGAAGGAAATCTCTCTAGAAACACCCTCAAATAATAATAACTAACCCAAAACCCTTAGGGTGTTTTTCCAATTTTCTAACAACGCTCATAAATAGCTAGTTCATTTTTTAAGTTATATGCATATGCATTATTTTTTTATTTAAACCTTTGAGTTACACACCTATTTAGTATTTATATATTATTTTAATGTTTTAATTATGTACATTTAATTTATTATTTATTTTAATCAAATAAATAGTTCAAATAAACATATTCTAAAATATAATCAAATTAATAAAATTATTTTTTTTTCTTTTCTAAATTTTAAATTAGTTATAAGATTGGTCTTTATCAAACTCACACGAGTTGGATGGACTTTATTTGGAATATGATCAGCGAATTCAAAGTTTACTATTTAAAAGACTACCTCCCTATGATCATGATTCCTTGTGAATCATTTCACTTTTAAAAAGTATTATATTTAAACTGTAAATATGAATGAAAAGTTTTGAAACTAACAATATTTTTTAATAATAATGTATAATATTTGTGTTATATTTTTTAAATATAAACTTAATTTCCATTTAAAATCAAAATCACTCTCCATCTTCTGCGCTTGAACATAACTCACTAGAAACCTAACTATATATGTATTATGGAATTTTCTTTTTAATGGCAACATTTTTATTTTAATTTTTTTATTTTAATTTAAAATTTTTTATTTAAAATAAACAACGCTTTCCTCCAAAGATATACGAAGACACTTTCCCTTTTATTAATGTGGTATAAGCAACAATTTTTATTGGCACATTGTATTATACAATGTATGTAATACATAAACCATACATTGTATTATACAATGTATGTAGTACGTAAACCCTTACCCTTTTCTTAATGTGGGATAAGCAACAATATTTATTGGCACATCCTATTTTGTACAATTTATGTAATGTACGACCATTTGACTTTAAAAGATTTGACACCGCATTAAACTTTCTCCGAACTTTATATGATTTCTTGAATTTTTATTATAATACACTCTTTTTATAAATGTAACGTATTTATTTTATTTAAATATTTAAAAAATTAAAATATTTTATTATTATTTTATTTTCAAAATTAATAATACATTTAATTTATATTTTATAAAAAATCCTATTTTAAATTTTTAGATAGTTTAAAAGAGATTTAATGGTAAATTCAAATATTAATTTAATTTCAATATAATGTGAAAATAGTGATCACGGCCAAGCCACACATCAAATTAGTGTATAAGACTTTATTGTTTGTTGTTGCTAAGTTTACAAAAGCATACATACTTTACCTCTCTAGTTTTTGAACTTGTGACTTCTTAAATTTATGTTAAAAAATTATAAAATATATTTATAATTTTTTAATTCGTACCATATATATTTGTATTATATTATATAAGTAAAAAGTGTGATTTTTATTTTAAAATTACAAAAAATATATATAATATTTTTATTTTTTTAATAACAAAAATTAAATAGTTATGTTAATATTTGATTTTTAAATTATAATATTCAATTAATATAATTATATAAATTAAATATCTAATAATAAATATTAAAATTTTATTAAAATTTTAAAATTTATAAAAATTAATTAAATTATATTTATAGATATAACAAAATTAAATAAAATCAAACTCTTATTATACACTTAATAAGTAATATAGTTATATAAATTAAATAATAATTATTAATATCTGATTAACTAATATTAATAGCAATCAAAATATATATGTAATATTTAGTTTATTAACAATTTAATGTAGCAATAATAATTAGTTGTGTTAATATTTGATTTTTAAACTATAATACTCAATTAATATAATTATATAAAATAAATATTTAATAATAAACATTAATTTATAATAAATATTAAAATATAATCAAAATTTTAAAATTTATAAAAATTAAATAAATTATATTTATAGATATAACAAAATTAAATTAAATTAAATTCTTATTGATGATGATGATGGTTAATGTCCACTAAGACTAATCTTTGGTCTATCGAACCAAAAGAAAAGAGTTATTATAATTTTGCTATGTTCTAATCTTGGCTATATTAATTTTCTTCTTTGAGCTAGTTAAAAGAGATAGATACTAGGAAGTGATTTTCATCCATGGTGTTTTAGGAACTATCCAATGACCTGTTTCACTATGTAGCTCATGAGAGTTCATTCTAATCTTAGCTATGTTAATTTTCTTCTTTGAGCTAGTTAAAAGAGATAGATACTTGATCTTCTAGGGTGGGGTTGATGACCTCCTCATAATATCTTAATTTTCTGCTGCTAGATCTTTCTCACACCACATTTTTTCTTTGAACTTAGAAGTAACAATTTTTTTAATGTTATTAATGTTTTCCAATGTAACATTCTTGTCAATCTCCCAATAGTTTAACCAAACCCTTAATAACTAATATATAATTAATAAATACTAATAACAATCAAAATATATATATAATATTTAATTTATTAAGAATTTAATATAACAATAACCATTTATAATGATAAAATAAAAATAGAACTCACAGTCATACAAGTTTTGAAACTAAAAATTAATTTGAAAATTCTTAATTCAATAAATTCATAATGGTAAAGTCCACAAAGACCAATATACAATAAAAAAAATTCTCATTTATTAGTTCTAACTATTTTTCTATTTAAATGAAAACTTTGAAAACCTATTCTAAAATATTAATATAAAATACCGCGCACACGTAAATTAAAATTCTCAAATACTTATTCCAAGTATCAACATAATTATATTATTATTAATTAATATATTAAAATGAATATTTCTTATCAGGAGTGAATATACATTTTTTTGACATGTTGATAGACTTGCTTGTTCGTATGTTCTCACATGAAGAGATATGTCCCATACATCTCTAAACTGAATAAGGCGAAAGATTACACTTGTCTTTTTCTATCTTTCCTTGTTTAATAAATTCAATCCAGTGTTTGTTTTCCTGCGATGAATTTTATATTTTGGACCCTGTATGAGGCCGGAGGCCGCGTTTCAGAGTGCGAAAGTCGGTATTGGATGGCCATTATGTTACCTGGGAAATATGGTGGGAAACCATCGACGAATCTCCGGAATAATTGTGCGAACCAGAGAAGGGAACCCGGGCAAGGATCGAACCTGGTCGTGATACTCCAAGATGAAGAGAATGGATGCATGCATCAACAGCTGCGCATTACATTTCTCGGCAAATTCATAGACATGTTCAACCTTCTCCACGACAAGGTGTCTGCTCGCAATTCTGAGCTCACAGAGGCGCTTAAGAATTGTCAAACCATAGAGATCAGCAACCCGCAAAATTTCATAAGCCTCGTCAATTTGAAGAGACACGCGACCTGTATAGATGAAATCCATAACAGAAGTTAATGTGGAAGAGTTGATATTGGGCACTTGGATCACTGTATGGTCTGTGTCGCTTTCGGGCAGCATTTCGCGGAATACCTCGGACTCTCGCCTGAGCACAGACTTATGGGCCTGCAACAGCCTGGTGTAATCGTCGAGCAAGAAGCTAATGTCTTGTTTGGGGAGGTTCACAAAAGTCTCGTAACTAGGGTTAGTCGCAGTATAGTTTTCCCCTGCTCGTGCCATCTCCAGTAGGGTAGCTTGTACCGTAGGGTTGACATGGTTAGGGTTTGGAACGCTTTGGTTAGGGTTGCCATCGTTAGGGTTTGGGTTGGCTTGATTAGGGTTTGGATCGCCTTGATTAGGGTTTGCATGGTTAGGGTTTTGAACGGCATGATTAGGGTTGGCAACGAAGAAGGCCTCGTCACGTTCAATGGTGCTGTGGCCATTATTCCGAAACCGGTGCGCGATATTGTGCAGGGCTTCAGCTGCTTCGTGTTGGTCGTCTGGTTCGGCTGAGCTGTAGAGCTCCAGAAGAATTTCCAAGAAGTTGTTGAACACGAAAATGTCATGAAAATTGTATGGGTGGGTGAAGATAGCCAAGGCATGAGCACACCGCGCCTTAACAATAAATTCATCGCACTCCTTCATGGTAAGAATTAGACTCCTGGTTGACCAATGGTCAATTACCTTGCGTGTTTCATCATGTTGATAGTAGTTTGAAAACACTATAGATATCTCAAGCGTTTGCCTAATCTCAGTCCACAAAGCCACTGCGATTTCTTCTCTGCATACATCGTCTCTTAGCTCGGCTTTTCTCAGGAGTCGAAGGCCCCCTATCTTGATGAAGCGAGACACTCCATCAGTGGGCCGGGTTCCATATTTAGAACGGCTGATGCATGACAAAAGCACGTGGCCGAGGCTCTGTGCAAGCAGCCAATCGTTTTGAATCTCGAGTGAGAAGAAGAGATCCATGATAAGCTGTAACCCTCCTTCCATTATAACGATTTGGACGACTTGCTCTTCAAAGGATTCAAGTGCGGTGACTGCA
Source organism: Pinus albicaulis (assembly GCA_034641835.2). Lineage (NCBI taxonomy): Eukaryota > Viridiplantae > Streptophyta > Pinopsida > Pinales > Pinaceae > Pinus > Pinus albicaulis. Next base: position 3,356,118 of record MU968381.1, read on the forward strand.
TCTCTTCGCAAATTGGGCAAGCTGAGCATCTGAACAAGGGTTCTCACGGCGCCATGAGCTGTCAAACGTGAACTCGTCATTACACTGTTATAAAAATTAAATCTCGTCACTAACTGAGCTGGGCAAGCTGAGCATCTGAACAAGGGTTCTCACGGCGCCATGAGCTGTCAAACGTGAACTCGTCATTACACTGTTATAAAAATTAAATCTCGTCACTAACTGAGCTGCGAGCGACCTTTTTCAGCAAACAGAAGAAATGTTGTATTAATTGAATTGACGATAGATAAAAATATGAATAAAGTCGTAACTTCAACGAGAAAATCATAATATAAAAATAAATGATTACAATTCCATAACCACCAAATTTCCAAGTACAAATATAAAGAATGCAGTTCATGAATAACCTAATTTAAAATTAGAATGAATCATAAAAAAATATGGTATTAATCAATGCAAAAACAAAAAATAAAAAGAGGAAAAAATTCAAAAAATGTCAATGTCATGACCACCAATTTTCCCAAAAATAAAAAAAGCTTATTTCAGTTAGAAAGGTGATAAATTATCATTTCATTCCGTTGAAGAGAAGGATGTTAAAGTATTAACAATAATCTAAAGTTTGAAGTTTCTGCGATGTCAACGTCATGACCACCAACTTTCCCAAAAATAAAAAATGCTTATTTCAGTTAGAAAGGTGATTCATTCAGTTGAAGAGAAGAATGTCAAAGTATTAATAATAATCTAAAGTTTAAAGTTTTTGTTATTTGTGATGTCAATGTGATGTTAATTGTTAAATTATTTTTATGTGTTTGTTTAAATATATTATTTAGTTGGAAAAATTTGGTGAAATCTTAATTTTTGTTATTTAAAATGAGTTTTTGATATATATATATATATAATTCGGGGTTAATGATTAAGAGCATGTGTTTAGGTCATATATGTCTTTGTAAATTTAGAGGTAAATCTCTTATTTCATAAACAAGAGTCTCATACACCAATTTGATATCTAATTTGACTTGTAACTTTAAAATTGAATATATATATATATATATATATATATATATATATATATATATATATATATATATATATCTATATAATTTTGAAAAAAAATTATGAAAATTTTTCAACTCCAAAATATTTTTACTAGATTATGTATAATTTAAACCAAAAACATATATCCAAAAACATTCCAAATTTTAAAATAATTAAAATACCTCTACTTTTAATATTAAAAAATTAATTTTAATTAAAATAAATAATATTTAAATTTAAATTTTATTTCAAATATTATTATAAAAAACTCAATTAAAAAAAAAAAAAAATTCACATTCACAATTGTGTCTATTACATTGCCTCTATTTCTAAGTTTGTGTCTATTACATTGCCTCTGTTTCTAAGTTTAAATTTATTTGAGAGTTAAAATCTTAATTACAAAAATATTGTGAAGTGTGATCATTTTTATAACATAGTTGAAATATTGGAATTTTTTTAAATATATTTAGTTTTGAATTTTTAAAAAATTTATTATATATAAAAAAATTTATTAATTTTTTATATTAAATTTGTTTAATAGATACAATTAAATTAATTTTATTAGTTATATTGATAGATAAGTAAGATTTCTAAAATTTTGTGAGTTGTATAGTAGTGATTTAATCTCAATAATATTCTAAAATATTCTTAATAATATTCAAAAATTATGTTAAGATTTATTTTCAAAATAGTTATGTTTTATAATTTATCAATAATTATTAGTTGAATAGTAGGGATTTAATATTTATGGAAAATTCTAAAATAATTAGAAATTAACAAATATCTTCAAAGTAATTATGTTATATATATAAACAAGCTTAATATAAAATGATTATGTTTTTTTGAGAAATTAAGATTTATAACTCATAATATTAGTTCATGTTATTGTAATAAAAATTACTTACAAATTAAAATATTCATTATAAAATAAGAATGCATATTTATAATTTAAATTTAAATGTATATATTTTTTATTTATTTTGCCATTAATAATAAGAAGAAGAATTTAAAATTTAATTTAATTAAGTTTATGATTTTTTATTTTTAATATTAAAATATATTATAATATAAATATTTTGATATCTAAATTTATATTAATATTTACCAATTATTTAATTTATATTTTTATTCTAGTTTATTCTAAATAAAAATTAAGATATCTACTATTTAATATAATAATTAGAATAATTTATTTTAAATTAAAATTAAAATGTAAAAAAAAAAGATTATGGTTTATTTTTAAAATATCATTATACCAATATTAACTAAAAAAAAATATATTAAAATTGTATATATAACCATTAAATCATTTTATTTCCAAATTTTGTATTAATATATTTTTATTCATTTCAAAAAATAATACACATTTTAATTAAATCATAGTTTATTTTTAAAATATCATTATACCAGTATTAACTAACAAATATATTAAAATTTTATATATAACCATTAAATTATTATATTCCTAGATTTTAGATTAATATATTTTTATTCATTTCAAAAAATAATACACATTAGTGTTAACTACGATCAATAAAATAAGCAAAATGATAGAAAGGCTTCAAATGGCTGGAATATCAATGATTTACAATTTGAAAATCAAAGACAACGTTCTTTGGGCACATTGAATCTAATTTTGTGGGATTGGTAAATAAATTTGTAATAAAATATAGATATGTCATTTTACTTACAAAACAAGAATGAGATGCAATAGTATATATTTAGTATTGGATATCTTTGAAAAATAAATGAGAGATCTTACTTAAATTTAGTGAGATTGTAAATTTTAGAAATATTTTAAGACTGATTAAAGAATCAAGTTAATCAAGTTGGAATGTTTTAATTACAAAACAAAAGATGAAGTTGGAATTTTTTAATTACTAAACAAAAGATGAATATTGTTAAAAAAATAAATGAGAGATTTTTGTTAAATTTAATTATATGTTTATTTTAAAATTGATTAACAAAAACAAGTACATATATTTTATTTATAAAATTTTGTATTAGATATTTTTAGAAAAATAAATGAGATTTTCTTTAAATTTAGTTAGATGGTAAATTCTAAAAATATTTTAAATTTATTAACAAAAATAATGTAAATTTTAAACTATTTTAAATTATTAATTTTATTTTTATCTACTAAATTTTATATAGTTTTAACAATTAATTTTGGAGTAGTTTTTTTAAGTATGACTTTTTGGAGTTGTTTTGGAGTTTTTAAAAAATTGTGGCCAAATCTTAAATTTGTCTTGTTTAAACTATGTTTCACTTTAAGGGGATATTTCTCATAAGATATTTTGATGGGGCTAGTCAAGAGAGAATATGTGGATGTGAAGTAAGGGGATATATCCCATAGGATATTTTTTGATGGAGCTAGTCAAAAGAGAAGATGTGAACCTGGAGTTATCATTTTTAATGTGGATATGAAGTAAGGGGATCTATCCCATAGGATATTTTGATGGGGCTAGTCAAAAGAGAAGATGTGGATCTAGAGTTATCATTTTTAATGTGGATATGAAGTAAGGGGATCTATCCCATAGGATATTTTGATGGACTAGTCAATAGAGAAGAGTTGTCATTTTTCTGATTCTACCATTTCTGTCCTCAACTTTGCAAAATGGTTGGGATTGGAAAACATCTTCGTTCATGGAGATGCCAAGAGTATACTTTATTTGGATCTGGAGTTGTGATGCCAGGAAAAGAACGAGGTAGTTGATCTTCTTTCAAAGAGGGGAGGGGTATATTAACACCAATTAGGAAATTTTGATGTAAAATGTTGTTTGGAAATTTTGATGTAAAATGTTGTTCTTTACTAGGTTAGTGAAAGTTGTTTTCTATTTTGTATGAATAAGTAGAATTATATGCATACAGAGACATTGGTTTGAGAATCTAGTGACAAATTTTGTAAAAAAAATATAATTTGAGAATCTAGTGACAAATTTTGTATAAAAAAAATATGGTAAAGAAGAAATCCAAAAAATAATATATGGAAATCTATAAAAAATGTACTCTCCTTTTATAAATTTATTAATAGAAAGAAAATATTTTTTTATTTGAAAAAAAATATGAAACACTGATTATACCAAAAATAAAAATAAAATAAAAATAAAAATAAAAATAAAATATATATATAAAAAATAATTTACTCTTCACAACTATAATTTTAATAAGTTCCTACCGAATTTTAAAAAAATAAATCAAAAAATATACCAGACACTTTCCAAAAAAATCTTACCTACTCGATTAATTTTACTTCTCCCTATCCAATTCTAAAGTATTTAGAAATTTACAATCCCCAATATAATAATGAAAATTTTAAAATAACAAAAGAAATCTCCAAAAAAGTTACGTTACTTATTAAAAAAAAATACAATAAATTAAAGAGACCTGAGTTTGAAGTCCGAACTCTCTAGCATATCCACTATGTTTTCCACAATTCCCTCGCTGACGAATTCCATTATCACATCCTTAGATCGATAGTCTAAATCTTCAAATTGATGCCAGGGTTGAGACCAGGCCAGTATAGCAGAGGCACTGCGCAACTGAAGCTCGACGTCCTTGGAAGAAAACATGGCCATGAGCTGAGCAGGGAGGGTTTTGTTGGACCAATAAAATCTACGCATGTACTCCCAACTCACTGATAATAATGCGCTTATGATATGAAGCGCTGAGAGTTGCACCCGACGATCAAACGACCACAACAGTATTGAGAATTCGCGGCCGAATCGAAAGTTGTCGTGGCCCTGGATAAAAACGAGAGCGTTCGCCACCTCCCGGGGCGGTAACGCTTCGAAAATTTTCAGAACAACGCGATGGATGTGAAGGGGCAACTCGTCGTCGGCACGCCGGTGTTTTCTGTTTAACAAACGAAGAAAGTTAGGTATTGCATTTCCCTGCATTATGGTTCTCTGGGCTAACTCGTTCTCTCTGACAAGAAATTTCAAGAGGCCCAATACACAAATCTCCAGTTCCTGGACACCTGGCGGTACACCGTCGGCAGGATTGGCCGGAAGCTGAGAAGTTATTTCAAGTTGTTGAATTAAAACAGGAACGGTTCCCTCTCCCACCATGATTCCTGCGAACTTCTTGTCAATCTTGAGAAACCCCTTAAGAGCACGAATGGCTGCCACCTTGTTATGCAATTCATCGGAGTCTTCAACGTTTTCTCTGATGAATTGGACAGGTTTCCTGATATTTTCTATCTCCCCCATAGTTACGCGATTCCCAAAACACACAAGTACAGTACCTTAATGATTTGCAGAGTGGAGTTTGTGTTTTGGAACTGCACAATTTAACATGGTGGATAACCAGGGGTTCTGGTTTTGCACCTGGTAGGCGCCCTTGCAGCCTCCAAAGAATGCACCGGAGGAATCCATTCTGATAAAAAGCTGGTGTGTTTTTCCTAACTTCCTCCAAGGCCGTTAACAAATTTTCTTGGCCTTATGCCAATTTTCCACCTCTTAATAATAATATCCATTTTTTTAATAATAATAAAAACCTATATGTGATTCTTAAAAAATCACTTAAAAAAAATGTTTTTAACAACCAGGTAAAGAGATATACATATTTTTAGGCATTAGGCTCACGTTTGGTTACTTTATAATTATCAATTAATTAAATTTTGATTACAAATATTTTCCATTTCTTCAATAGGATAAACTAAATTATTTTTAATAATATTTAAATTAGATTGATTATGTCAATTTTCCACTTCTTGATAATGATATCCATTTTTAATAATAATAAATAAATATATATATATATATATATATATATATATATATATATATATATATATATATGATTCTTAAAATATGTGGTGTATGTAATTTACTTCTTCCTATATCATTTTATCACTTCTTAAAACCTAACCTACAAAAATGGTTTTTAACAACGAAGTAAACAGGTAAAGAGACATACATATTTTTAGGCATTACACTCACATTTGGTTACTTTATAATTATCAATTAATTAAATTTTTGGTTACAAATATTTTCCAATTCTTCAATAGGATAAACAAAATTATTTTTAATAATATTTAAATTACTTTATAACAATGGGTTAACAATTTTGAAGTTTAATTACCAGTTTAATGTAATTCTTTAATCTCAAATATTTTAAGTTATCCCAAATATTTTTAATATTTTTTTAATCTCACATATTTGAAGTTTTAAATCTTAATTATAATGTAAGATTTAACTAATGTAATTTTATAATTTTGAGAGTTTTCTAATTTTTTAAAATAAATTTTATGATGTTAATATAGTGAGAAAATAATGTGAATTGTAAATTAAAAATTATTCCAATATAATATTTTTTTCTCAAAATTTATATTACTTTAATCATCAATTAAGTTGTTCCTAACACAACAACTATAACATTCTCTATTAATATATATTTATTATATTATGTATGTGGAATATATATATATATAATTTTTTCTTAATAACTTTTCTCATTCAACTCATTGGATTTTTGATACTGTAGATCTTGTTCACATATCAGTCAAGATAGGTATTGAAAGCCCTCTAGAATATACATATTTTTGTCTTTCAAATAGTTTTTTATAAGCCAATGTAAGACCTTCTTGGGACATCACTAGTGGTACTTATTTGAATTTTGTTATTGATTGATGTATATCAATCATTTTCAATTACGTGGTTGTGCTAGTTGATGGTCCACATGGGTGGAGATGATTAGTAAATTTGTGAATTGAAAAGGCAATATAATTAATGTTTAAATATCTATGACTTATGTTGATTATACTAGAATATAGTTTGTCATAGTTAACTATGGTTGAACATATTTGGTTAAATTAACAATGGTTGACTACTAAACTTTTATTTGCCATAGCTAAATTTGTTTTACCATGTTTGACTATGGTTAGCCATGTGTTTTGTGGTTAACTTTGGATGACTATGGTTGAACAGGGATGTAATGGTTGAGAAAAAGTAACCATAATTGACCTGTTGATATTTATTTTAAATTATTTTTGGAGAAAATCTCATGATTGTGACAACAATAGGATTTGTTGCTAAATTGACTCCATGTAATCCTGATGTGGAGTTATTGCATCCTATATTTGTTGTGAGTGAATTTATGATTCAGTTTCTACTCCCAGCTATAAAATGTAAGCCCGTAGAGGCAAATGAGTATGAGGGATGTGAGGTGAGTGGAAGAGATGTGCAGATGAAAAACTCTGTTGTTGTAATACTGATGATAGTGTAGATCATGAACAAGTTTCAGATGCAGATCATGAACATGTTTCAGATGCAGATCGTGAAGAAGTTCCTACAGATAATAATTAGCAAATTGTGGAAGAACCAAAAACATCTTTAAGGAGGTCCACGAGAATCAGACTTCCTCCTAAAAGGAAGCTGTAGAAGGTTCTAACAGTAATAAGTGGAAAGAAGCTATGAACGATGAGATGAAGGCATTAGACAAGAATGCCACATGGGATCTGGTGGAACTTCCTAAAGACAGAAAAGTTGTGGGATGTAAATGGGTTTACAAATTGAAAAGGGGTGCTGATGATACAGAAGAGAGGTACAAAGCAAGGCTGGTCGCAAAAGGTTTTTCTCAGAAAGCAGGCATTGAATTTCATGAGATATTTTCACCAGTAGTTAAAATTGTTTCAATTCAGATTGTGTTAGCATTAGTTGCTTTACTTGATTTAGAATTACAGCAACTAGATGTTAAAACTGCATTTTTACATGGAGATTTATATGAGGAGATTTATATGGAACAACCGGAAGGGTTTGTTCAAAATCGCAACAAGAAACTTGTCTGCGGGCTCAAGAAATCATTGTATGGTCTGAAGCAGTTGCCTCGACAATGGTACAAGAAATTTGATTCTTTCATGATGAGTCAAAATTATATAAGAAGTGAATTTGATCATTGTGTTTACTGTAAGAAATTAAGTAATGGCATGTTCATTATCTTAGTGTTGTATGTTGACGATATGCTTTTAGCAAGCAAAAGCATAACAGAGATCAACAGGTTAAAGGCTCAGATGGCTAGGACATTTGATATGAAAGATCTAGGAGCAGCAAGACAGATTTTGGGCATGGATATTTTCAGAGACATGAGCAACGGTAAGCTGTGGCTATCACAACAGAAGTATATTGAGAAAATACTCTTGAGGTTTGGTATGAACAATGTGAAACCAGTTTCAGTCCCTTTTGCTTCCCATTTTAAGCTTTATTCAAGTTTATGTCCTAACACTAATGAAGAAAAGGAATATATGTCTCGAATTCCATATGCCAATGTAGTAGGTTTTTTGATGTATGCGATGGTCTGTACTCGACCAGATATTTCACATGCAGTTGGGGTTGTCAACAAGTATATGGAACATCTAGGAAAATAACACTGGTCAGCAGTGAAATGGGTGCTTCGGTATCTGAGAGGCACAAGTGATTATTGTATCACTTATAACAGAAGTAGTGAATTTGTTTGCGGTTATGTTGATTCCGATTTTGCAGGTGATTTGGATAAGAGAAGGTCAACTTCAGGATATGTCTTTACTCTTGTAGGTGGAGCTATAAGCTGGATGTCAAAGCTACAAAACATTGTTGCTTTATCCACTACTAAAGCAGAATACATAGCTGCTTCACATGCTTGCAAAGAAGCGGTTTGGTTGAAAGGTTTGTTTGGTGAGTTTGGTAGGTTGCGGGACAGCATCAAGTTATTTTGTGATGGTCAAAGTGCAATTCACTTGGCTAAAAATCCGGCCTATCATAGTAAATCAAAGCATATACCTATAAAGTACCATTTTGTAAGACAGGTTATCACTGAACGGGGAATCTCTCTTGAAAAAGTGCATATAAAGGAAAATTGTGCAGACATGTTCACGAAACCAGTTTTGTTAGAGAAGCTATGATCGTGTCTAGCTTCTCTTGGCTTACAGAAAAGATAAAAATAATAATGGAACAGGGTATCAGGCTAATTGTTGTCAAGGTGGATATTGTTGAGATTTCTTTTAAATTATTTTTGGAGAAAATCTCATGATTGTGATAACAATAGGATTTGTTGCTAAATTGACTCCATGTAATCCTGATGTGAAGTTATTGCATCCTATATTTGTTGTGAGTGAATTTATGATTCAGTTTCTACTCCCAACTATAAAATGTAAGCCCGTAGAGGCAAATGAGTATGAGGGATGTGAGGTGAGTGAAGAGCAAATGAGAAACTCTGCTGTTTTAATTCTCCAATTGATGAATGAGATTGTCGATGCCCTGTTTGGTGGACGTAGCCCAGATTGGTTGGGTGAACCACGTTAAATCTCTGTTGTTTCATGTTTGAGATATGCTGTGTGTGTTTATTTAATTGTTTTCGCTGTGCTAACTCAACATGACCATGGTTAACTATGGTGGCCTTAATTAATTGTACTTTACTTACTAAGGTTGAGTATGCTTGACTTTGGTTTATGTTTCGTCTACTATAGTAGACTTATAGTTGAGTTTAGTTTATGTTCAGCTTACTATGGTTGAGTTTAGTTTATGCTTGGCTTACTATAATTGACTTTGATTTACTATGGGTTTATTATGGTTGAATTTGAATTATTATGGTTGACTTAGGTTATTATGGTTGACCATGTTCGATCATGTTTAACTATCATTGACTATGATTGACTATAATTCACTTTGGTGACCACGGTTGGACATGGTTAGTCATGGTTTATTGTGATTAACCATATTTATTATGTTTAACCTTGGTTTATTATGGTTGAGCTTGATTGACTTCGATGTACTATGGGTTTATTATAGTTTATTTTTGGTTACTACGATTAACCACATTTAACTATGTTTTACTATCATTCACTTAGATTAATTATGATTCACTTTGATTTACCATGGTTGGATATGGTTAATCCTAGTTAATTATGGTTAACGATGTTGATTATGTTTAAACATGGTTTACAATGGTAATGTGGCATTGAAATGTTCATTGTGGTTGAATTAAGCGAGATTATTATGCTACTAAATATTTGCATCATAATACAAAATCCATTAAGGGTTATGTCATATTGTAATGGTCCCTAAAGGTTATAATGGATTGTGAAGTTCCCTAATGATTATGTCACATTTCAATGTTCAACTTCCCTATGTTGTTGAATTTATATGTTCCCCAATGTTAATATCAAAATATGACATTCATTAATGGGTAACATTCCTTAAGGGTTGTGTTTGTGTGATGTGCCTTAATGGTCATGATGCATTATGATATTCATTTTAGTTAGCTTATATGGAATAACTATTTAATATCAATTTTTGTGTCACATTGAAACATTCATAAAGGGTTATGTAATATCTCTTGTGTTCTTTATTATTTATGGTACATAAAAACGTTCATATTGGTGGACTTATGTCAAATTGCATTGTTTTTGAAGGGTTATGTCAAATTGTGATGTTCATGAAAAGATATGTTGGATTGTAATGTTCCTCAATGGTTATCTAGCATTACAATATATCTTGGTTAACTTCTGTCAAATTTTTATGTTCCTCAATAGTTTGTCATAGTGTGATGTTTCTCAAGGGTGTTGGGTGTGGAGCCTAATCATCTTCCTCATTCAAAGGTCTTGTTTCAATCGCATTTGGATTCCAAACACTATGAGTGTCGCTAGGGGGGTCCAGGTGGGGCAGTAGAAATTATTTGGAGCCCCTCATGGTGAGGCTTTAGGAGAAGCATCCCCTAAGTGAACATTAGATTAAAAATTTCCTTGTAAAATATTGTAATCAATTTGGGTCGTTCATTAGGTGGAATATATGATGGTAGAAGTTATGTCAATTTAGAATTTTTTACCATAGAAGGCAACCCTCAGTTTATATGAGAGGATTGTATTGTGGTTGTGTATTATTTTGTGCGCAAAGAAAAGAGGAGAGATTGTGTGAGGGCGAAGAGGAAATTACATCGAATTTATTATACGTTGTATCTCTTCATCTTGTTCGATAATATAAAATAAAGGGTTGGTTGTTTCTTTGTGGATGTAGCCCAAATTGGGTGAACCACGTATATATGTGTATCTCTTATTTTATGTTTCATGGTGTTTGTTTTTTCTGCAATATTTTATGTGTTCCATTAATATGATATTTAATTTCTAACAATTGGTATCAAATTCAAATATTTATTTAGTTAATAAACTCGCATGAAATCGGGGTTCTTAGTTCGAGTAGGAGCAATGGCTAAAGATGTTAGGTTTAGGGTTGAGAAATTCAACAACCAAAACTACTATTTATAGATGATTCCAATGGAGGATTATTTTTATTGGAAATATTTTTACCTACCATTGAGTGGAAAAGAAAAGAATCCGACAAGTATGACAGATGAAGAATGTGTGATTCTCAACGTAAAGGAACTAGCAACAATACAGTTGTGCCTAGCAGCATCGATGGCCTCAACATTTCAAAGGAAACAACAACAGAGGGTCTACTGAAGGTATTGGTCAGCCTATATGAAAAACCTTTGGCCTCAAACAAATTATTTCTTATGAAGCACTTATTTAATATGACGATATTAGAAGGTGTATCTATTGTTGATCATTAAAATTTTTTAACATGTTACCAGTCAATTAAGTTTTGTAGGGGTAAATTTTGATGATGAAGTTAGGGGTCTATTGGTTCTATGTTTATTTCTAGAAAGTTGGAATGGCTTAGTCATGGCTATCATTAACTCAACTCTGGATCTATTACTTTAAACTTTGATGATGTTTTTGGTACTATCCTTAATGAGGAAATGTGACAGAAAATATCAAGTGAGACATTAAGTAATGTTGTGACTACAGAGACTAGGGGAGAAAATAGTAGAGAAAATAAAGATCTCGGGATATTTCAGTAAGTCAAGGAAAGGTAGATTCAAATCCAGATCAAGGATATTATGTTGGAAATGTGGGAAGAAAGGACACCTAAATAAATAATATAAATCTCGGAAGGGAAGAGAAGGAGATGGACAGCAAGAGAACAATCATGAAGTGAATGTAATAGGTGATGTGTTCCAAGATGCTTTGATTCTTTTACTATAAAATATTATTGATGCCTTGGTGGTAGATTCAGGGGCTTCATTCCATGCCACACACCTAATAGGAAACATTTTCATTACTATGTTCAAGGATATTTTGGACAGGTTCATCTGGGTGATGTTAAACCCTATAAAATCATTAGAATGGGTAAGGTTTTTATAAATCAATAGAGCGACAACCAATGGATATTAAAGTAGGTAATGTATGTTCCAGATCTAAAGAAAAATATAATTTGGGATGTGAAGGTTTTGTAACAACATTTACAGACATAACCTAGAAGTTCAATGTTGAGCTAGGGTCCCCTAGGGTCAATTTAAGTCAATTTTGTTGTTTTGTTAAAGCGCAGCGCGCAGGTCAAGGGGCTTTGGGGTGGGTCAAAGCTCCTTATTTTTGTAACGGTTAAAAGGGTAAAACATGGGGCTCAAACCATGGTTTGAGTCCATGGTTTTAGCGCGTCTAAGCTATATAAAAAGGCATGTAAGAGTCAAGTCAAACAATCAATCCTAAGTTGAGTCATGAATGAATGATATGTTTTATGTGATTGTGCAATTTTTGTGATAAGTATGAGAAGAGATAGGCTCCTGCAGCTGTGTGCGTGGAGACCTAGGTCCTAAGCTGTGTGAGGACTCTGTGGCGGTGTGCGCAAGAGATAGAATTTCAATCATTGAAGATCTGCTAATAAAGATAAGTTTTGACGAAAGCACTTTTTTACTTGCATGATCTATGTTTATGTGTTGATGTCTTGATTTGCTTATAGATCTGTTGTAGTTTACATTATTGATGTGTATTTGTACGATTTGACTATATAATTGTGCAAGATATGTATCTATTTTTGTTAAGGGTTTCCATGAAGTTATATCTAGGTAAAATATATCTCTATGTTTGTGCAAATCTGCATCTATGTTAATGGTTTTACTAAAGTTAGATATGAATCGGGTTAACAAGAACTTGCGCAGAATAGTAGTATTTCGATCGGATTAGAAGGGTTAGACCCATAGCATATTCCTCCCTCAAGGTGCGGAAACCTGGTTCCAACACCCCCCATACTGCTTCGGGTGAGACTTTGGTCTGCACAAGCAGATCACTGCCAAAAGGGCTAGTAGTTGGAGGGTTTTGTTGGTTGCGCAGAACACTCTGAACCTGGGTCAGGACCCCTTGAGCCAATAGTCACTAAAGTAACTTTGGTAATAGAAAAAGGAGGAAAGGTTGGTACATTGTATTTATGCAACGATATTTATAATTATGTTAATGCTTTAACCTCCAAAGGAGAAAATAAGGAATTGTGGCATCATAGGCTTGGGAACATGAGTGAGAATGGGATGTAGATTCTTCATTAAAGAATATTTTTGTTAGGTTTGAAGCACATTGTTTTGGATTTTTGTGAGAATTATGTTTATGGAAAACAGAAGAGAGTCATATTTCTCAAAGTTGGGAAAGAAAAGAGTGAAAAATTAAAGCTTGTGCAAATAGATGTATGGGGACCTGCTCAGATATCATCTCTCAGTGGATCTCATTGTTATGTCACTTTTATTGATTATGCAACTATGAAAGCTTGAGTTTATTGTATTCAAAATAAATTTTATGGCTTTGATACTTTTAAGAAATGGAAAGGTTTAGTTGAGAATGAGACATGAAATAAGTTGAAGTGTCTCAGATCAGATAATGGAGGTGAATATTGTAGCAAGAAGTTTTAGAACTAATATTCATAGTATGGATTTCATAAAGAGAAGACAGTTCCAGGAACACCACAAGAAAATGATGTGTGAGAAAGTATAAATAGGACAATCATGGAGGGTGCAAGGTTAATGAGATTGCATGTAAGGTTACCCTTACAATTTTGGGTAGATGTTGTAAATATTGTTGTTTATCTAACAAACAGAGGTACTTCAAGTTCCTTAGATGGTGGAATTCCAAAGGAGGCATATACAGGTAAAAAGGTAAACTACTCATTTCTAAATACTTTTTGTTGTGAAGTATTTGTCCACATTAATAGAGAAAATAGAAAAAAATTGAGAAAAAATCAAAGAAGCGTACCTTTATTGGATATGGTGTTAATGATTTTGGTTATTTCTTATATGATTATGATAACCATAAAATCATTACGAGTAGATATGTGGTATTCAATGAAAGGGTCTTGAACAAATATTAGTTGCAAGGAAAGAAACATGAAAAAAAACACAGAATACACAGTGCTTGATGAGATCACATGAAATTTAAAGTCAAAGGTTCCAGGAAATCATAATGATTAACAACAAAGTAGCAAAAACAACAACAATAGGCACCTCAAACTCCTACTAGTGTTGTTAAAATATCTACAAGGTTAAGTAGGACCCCTAAACAATATTCTCCTTAATTATATTATGTATTGTTGACTGATTCTGGTGAACCAGAAGGATATGAAGAAGAAATGTAGGTAGAAGAAAAGAATAAGTTAGATAAATCCATGAAATAAAATATGGAATTCTTGGTGCATAACTAGACTTGGGACTTAGTTAGGTTTCCTATAAGAAACACATCATTGCAGAATAAATGGGTTTACACGTTGAAGGAAGAAGATGGATAAAAACATATGTAGAAGGCTATAGTTGTGGTGAAGAGGTTTTCACAAAAGAAAGGATATATTTTGATGAAATATTTTCTCCTATTGTTTAAATCACTTCAATCATAACTATTTTAATTCTAGTGGCAGTAGAAGATTTGGATCTTGAACAGTTAGATGCCATGGGGATTTGGAGGAAGAGATCTATATGCAGCAGCGACAAGGATATGAGGTAAAATGGAAGGAGAAATTATTGTGCAAGTTGAATAAGATCTTGTATGGATTGAAACGGGCTCCAAGGCAGTGGTATCTAAAATTTGATAGGTTTATGTCTGAACAAGGTTATACTATATGTCACTGACCATTTTGTTTATCTTAAGAAACAAAATGATGGTAGCTATATTATATTACTATTGTATGTAGATGAAATGCTTGTTCTAGGGTCTAACATGCAGGAAATAAATGTGCTCAAAGGAAATTTGGCTAATTCATTTACAATGAATTATTATGGTCTGCAAAACAAATCCTTGGTATGAGAATAACTCGAGGAGGGAAAAAACACAAATTAACATTGTCTCACAATGGGTACATACAAAAGGTGTTGGAAAGATTTAATATGCAGAATGAAAAACTGGTTTGTACACCTTTATCTACCTGTTTCAAACTAAGTAAAGGGATGTGTCCCAAGACCTAGAAAGAGATGAATTATATGTCTAAAGTTCCATATGAATTAGCAGTTAGAAGCTTAATGTATGCAATGGTGTGAACAAGTCCTAATATTTCACATGTAGTGGCAATTGTGAAAAGGTATATGAACAATCCAAGAAAAGAGCATTGGATGGCAATGAAGTGGATTCATATTTATTTGAGAGGTACCATTGATCAAGTGTTATGATTTGGAGGTTCAGACATTGTTTTGCATGTATATGTTAATGCATATATGGTAGGTTATAGAGATAATAGGAGGATCACCATAGAGTATGTGTTTACTGTAGGTTGAACAACTGCTAGTTGGGTTTTAAAATGTAAAACATTGTTGCACTTTCAACAACGAAAGCGGAGTATGTTGCTACTACAAAGGCTAGTAAAGAAATGATTTGATTACAAAGGTTTATGGATGAATTGGGTAAGAAGTGGGAGATTTTAATATTATACAGTGAAAACCATAGCTCCATTCATATTGTAAATAACTCAACATTTCATTCCATGACAAAGCATATATAACTCAGGTACGATTTAATATGGTCAATTTTGGAAGATGGAAAATTGAAGTTGGAAAAGATACACACTAGCCAGAATCCTACAAATATATTAATAAAAGTTGTAACTACGGATAAACTTAGTTTATACTCAATTTCAATTGGTATTCAAGTACAATTTTGAAGATTAGAAACATCCAGGTCCAAGTGGAAGTGTTCTCCAGTAATTGAAGTAGCGGTAGAGTTGTTATAATCAATCTCTAAGTGTGATATTGTTGGGTGTGTAGCCTGATTATATTTCGGGTTCATAGGTCTTGTTTCGGCCACGTTTGGATCCTAGTCCCAATGGGGTGTTGTGCGGGGGCTCCCCCCCCCCCCCCCCCCCCACCCCCCACTAAGAACATTTCCATAGGGGTCCAAGTGGGGTAGCACCTTCAAAGCGAAAATTAGATGAAAATTTTCATTGAAAATATTGTAATCAATATGGGTCATTCATTCAGTAGAATATCTGACGATAGAATTTATGCTAATTTAGGGTTTTTTATCCTAGAAGGCAACCCTCGGTTTATATGATGGAATTGTATTGTGACAGTGTTTTATTTTGTGTTTGAAGAAAAGAGGAGAGATTGTGTGAGGAGAAGAGGAAATTACAGTGGATTTGTTGTATGTTGTATCTCTTTATTTTGCTAGATAATATAAAAGGAAGGACTATTGTTTCTTAGTGGACGTAGCCAAATTGGTTGAGCCACATATATTTGTGTCTCTCTTGTTTTATGTTTTTCGGTGTTTGTTTTTTCTACAATATTTTATGTGTTCCAATGCTCTATTATTTAATTTCTAACAAAGGGTTAGGTTAGATTATGACATTATTTAATAGATATTTCATATTGAAATGATTATTATAATATTTTACCATGTTTATTGTGGTTATCATTGGTTAACTATATCTAAACATGTTGATTATGTTTAACCATAGTTTAATATGGTAATTTTGTGTTTTGATGTTCATATTGATATAATTATGCCAAATTATTGTGTTCCTTACTGGTTGTCTCATATTGCAATGCCCATAAAGGGTTATAACACATTATGATCTTCCATAAGGGTTATGTAGGATAATGTTACTTGATTATTATGTCACATTGTGACATACATCTTGACTTACTGCAAAATGCACCATTTTTAAGTGGTTAGGTTTCTGAAGGGTTCCTAATGGTTTTGTCAGAATGTGATGTTCCTCAAGGTTTAGGTTATATTGTGACATTCCTCAATGGTTATTTAATATTGCAATGTTTTTCATGGTTGAACATGTTGATTATGATTAGCCATGGTTGATTATGATTAACCATGATAAATATGTTTTAAGCATGGTTAACTATGGTCAAATTTATATTTTCTTCAATGGTTATGTTACAATGCAATGCTCCTTAAGGGTTAGGTTATATTGTTATGGTTGATTATGGTTGACCAAGTTGAATATATCAATAAAGGTTTATGTCATATTTTGACCCTCCCTATGGTTTATGTCACAGTTATAACCTTCCATGATTCATATCACATTGCAACCTTCCATTGTGACCTTCCTTGGTTTATCTCCCATGGTGACCTTACATGGTTACATCACATTGAAACCTTCCATGGTTTATGTTGATCATTTCAGCCCCCATTAAATTTTTGACAAACAATCCCCTTTTGTTGGGCCTGAAAAATCCATTTTCCGCCTATCGTTACCTTTTCCTAGCCTCAAAATCGTATTTAAAATGGCCAAAACCCGCATTTGAAAATATGAAAAGTTTGGCACCTTTCGGCCCTAGCCCCTTAGTATTATTCTCCATGTAACCTGGGTGCCAGACCAAGCGCTAAAACCGGAGACACTTATCACATATGTATATCGGGCACATTTATCACCATCAATCTGTACAGATCCGACGACATTCGCAAGTCTTCATCGCGCCCGTGGCCCACTCCGTTCATCGCCCAAGTCACCTGTCTGTCGTCTGATCAAACCATAGATCAACGACTCGCGGTACTCCCACCCCGGTGGACCCTGCGCTATGCACTGTTCAAAACCCGCCGGTTTTCATCGCACCGCCTTTTGGAGGCAGGCGGTATTTCTCAATTCAGAGCGATTCCATACATCGTGTGACACGTGGCTTCATCACTATTCCAAAACCACTACCTCATTGCGCGTTATTGTTCGACTGAGGATACAGAGCGATATGCATTATAGCCATCAGATCTGGAGGTCTCCATCCAACGGTCGTCACACTTCGAAGCTGCACGAAATTTAATTACAGCATAATCGACCCCTGGCCCACAGTCCATCGCCCTCTGACGCAATTTCAACCGTCGATCTCGTCTTGGGATCGGACGGTCCAGATCATTTGCATGCCCCGCCATTGACCCAGTCTCTTGCCCCATCATCATTTCACGTGTTTCCATCCTACATTCATCTGTCACTCTTGTATGTGCATTCAAAGGTCAATATTCGAAGGTTTTTTGTAAAGTTTTTGCTGCGTCCACATTCACCAGTTCATCCTCCATCATTACGCTGCATTTTCCGCCACCCTACATTGTTCCACCATTTCACCATGTCTGCACCACCATTTTCATTGACACCGCCACTCCACCATCCCCGTGCCTGGTTTTCCTAACAAATTTGCGAATTTTGCAAAGTTTCAGTGATGGAAGATTGTTATGATTTACAGTCTTGATTGCAGTAGCAGAGCACATCAAAGGACTATTTTTTCAGAAGCTGCAATTATGGAAAAAGGCTTGGGAGACTGTTGCGACATGATTTCCATTAAAGAAGCAGGGATAGAATCTATCAAACACTCCAAAGTAATTCAAAGCACAGATTGCGCAGATGGAGGCATTAATGGAGCAGATAAAGAATATCAGTGAAAGGTAGAGAATTAAAGGCATGAAATTGAAGATTTTGGAGCCTTTACCTAACTTTTGAAGGCAAAGTACCAGATCGAAGACCCTACAGATCACTCAAAATATTTTTGCATAGAAAGCATTACCCTCAAGGTTTTATTTCAATAGGATTTTCTTTCCAAGAAAGGACAAAATGTCCATGTGATTTTAATTCTAAGTCGTGTTCCTGAAAAGACTTTTACCCATTGCATTTACTTCAGAAAGCAGGCCACAGAGTACATACAGCACTACAGAGCCGTCAAGCAGTATGGGTGGGCACTTATTCACCATCCTGCTTTGATTAGGCAAATTAAATGTTCATCACCTACCCCCTATTGGGGCTTTCTTTTCCTCCTATAAAGCTCCCAAAGAACAGATAATTTAGGGTTCCAGATTTTATTAGAAATTATGCAGTGAAAGGATTTTTGCATACATTTTTTTGAACTCTTGTATGAAGGCTCAGAGCCCATAGGGTCTCAGTGAGGAGGAGTTCTATCTGTTAAAGAGGATTCTGGTCTTTGGTATTTGACAGTGTGTAACTTTCTCCCTTATGTGTTATTTTGATATATCATTTCATTCATCCATCTTTCCTGTATCATGTTTTGGAAAGCGAGTGGCTCACTGATTTTTGGTATGGATTTATCCTAGTTGATACCCATGCTCGGATTAGTCAAGCGCCTTAAATATAGCTCATGCATGATATTCTGTTCCACTATCCATCTAAACCGTATTTCGGCTATATTAGTTTCTTTGGGAGGGTGTTTTTTAAAACGCTATTATTGTGTATGGATTCTTAAATTGGTAAGCCCATTACATGATGGTATTGTGTATCTGGATATCAGCTCAATGACAACTAATATCCTCTTAATATTTCATTCACTACATACACGTTCTGATAATTTATTTCTGTGACATATCACTTGAATCGGCCCTCTTTACAGTAAGTTGTCTCTGAATTGTCTGTTGCTTTTATATCGGATTTATGCACGTTGCCTCTGCACTATTCCTTTCTTTGTGTCAGTTTCTGTAAGTTTTGGTCCCATTCCATTATTTCCCTGTTTACAGGAGATAGCATGAGAGCCTTTTGTTGATAACTCCATGTGTTATATTGTATGCTCCTTGCTATATTAAGATGTCCTAGGCACTGGTCTATCACAACTCTAGGCTATCTCTAGGAACTACAAAATCTTTCTGGCAGCGTTGCCGGGGATCGAAGTTAAGAAAATCTGAATCCCTGGGCCTCGACAAAACCTAATTCACTCTTCAAGTAGGTGAGTATGGAGAGTTGAGAGTTGTAGATCCCTCACCTTGGCGACTCCACATTTGTTTATTAGATAAATTCATTTGCAGTCCTGGCTCCTCGTAAGCCACACCTGAGGTTAGATACGTCTCAGCCAAAGACACCTTCTACGTCTGACCCTGAAAATATCATACATAGGAGAAGTTGGAAAGAAAGGCAATCAGTACGCACTGAAATCCCTGAATTTTCTATAGAAGACTTTCCATCCTCTTCTTCTCAAGATGCCCAAGTAGAAAATCCTTACTCCACTGTGGGAGATACAGATTATTATTCAGATAGCCCACCCCCGAGGAGGTGTCAGAAATAAAGATAATTTTCACCCTACTCCTGAGGTCAAAGAGGTCAAAGAAGTTACCGAAGTAGCTGCTATTAACCGTGAACTATTCCCATCAACACCTCAGGCTACTGTACAATATATTCCTATTGTTATTCATACTCCACTTCCACCTCCTCCTCTTCCTCCATTGACACATCAGACTGTTGCACTACCTCCACCTCCTCCAATGGCCAATGTTCCAGGGTTTTTGTTGAATAAATATGCTCCCCTGGCATTACCCCAAGTGTTGAATGATATGCCACAGGATTATCTAAAGATCTTACCCAGATTCAATGGGGAGAATGAGATTGAAGCTCAAAAACACCTTGAGGTCTTCTTCTCTTTTGCAGAGAATTTAAATGTGGAACACCTAGATGTGGTCCTGAGACTCTTTGCGTAATCTCTTGATGGTGAAGCTAGAAAATGGTTTAAGACATTGGCAGACCGTTCTGTCACAAATTGGGAAGCAATGGAAAATAATTTTCTCAAGAAATGGGGAGAAAAGAAAGATCATGGGCATTATCTTACTGAATTCAATACACTCAAGAAAAAATATAATGAAGGGGTGTCAGAGTTTATCAAGAGATTTAATAAGTTGTATCTAAGCCTTCCTCCTGATATGAAACCACATCAAATTGCTGCTAAAGTTGTTTTCATAGCAGCCTTTGACTCAGATTTTGGTTTCTCTATGAGAGAAAGAAAGCCTGCCACCCTGGATGATGCTCAGGCAGATGCTCTAGAGTTAGAAGCAAATTTTTCCTCCACTAGTAAATCAAAGGGAAAACCTGAACAAGATACTAGAAGAAAGGGCAAGGAGGAGGTATTGACCTCTAATCAAGACAGAGACCCAGCTAATGACAAAATTGAAGAAATGAGCAAAATGATTAAAAACCTTTCTGGTAAGTTGGTCAAGCTTGAATTGGAGGCCAAGAATTCAACCTCCAAGAATTTCCACAATGCTCCAAACAGAGGTTACAATCCTCAATATAGGAAACCACCCCTGCAAATATTTCCAAGGGAAACAAAGGAGCAACAAGATCAGGTACCACACCCATTGTACTTGGAAGGCCCAATAGATGATCCCACTGAAGATGCTACATATGAGCTGGAGGATACAAATCTTGCTTTTTCGAATAGTGAGGGAGAGGAATGCCCCTTGCAAGGGAGTGATGGAGCTGAGTGCCCATTGCAAGAAGAAGAAAAGGCCAGAGACATAGAAGACACAGAAATTGATCATTATTGTAAACATTTTACTGATTTCATGCAAGCACAATTCAATAGAAGATATGATCTCAGATCTTCTAGAAAAAGGACTCGTACTCCAGATCAAGAAGAAGAGGAAGAGCTACCCCAGAAGGAATCAACAATGCAAAAAGTTACAGACAAAGGTAAGGGGACCCTAAACAAACCCTTGCAGTCCAATGATCAAATACCCTCCTCTTCAAAAGTAGTCATTCCCCCTAATAGCAAGTCTGTGTCAAAAGAAGTCCAACCCTCAGCAGAAAATAAAGAGTCAAAAGAAGTTGTAATAGAAAAGTCCCCTCCTGATTTTAGTCTACAAAAGGAACTTGAGAAGGTCAAAATCCTAGTTCCTTTGACTGAACTGTTGAAACAACCAGCATATCAATCTCAAGTCACCTCTTTCATGCTCCCTCCAGAAGCTGCACTCACCCCAGATAGTCTCAACCTTCAAGAAGAAAGACCCATGGTTGTCTTTGGTCCACATGTTGAGGAATTAGATGCTTCTACTCCTCACTTTTACGTGTCTCTAGTGATTCATGACCTGCTATTACACAACTGTATGTTAGATTCCGGAGCTTCCCATAATCTACTACCTTTGTCAGTCATGGAACAACTAGGATTATAAATCACCTGTCCATACAAAGATCTCTATTCATTTGATTCCAAAAGAGTTAAATGCTTGGGGATGATCAAGGATTTGGTGGTCAATTTGGCCCAAATCCCAGCAAAAAGTGTGGTGATGGACATAGTGGTGGCTGAAATCCCAGCTCGCTTTGGCATGTTGCTGTCAAGGTCCTGGGGAACAAAAATTGGTGGGTCAATTAATTTGGATTTAACATATGCCACTATCCCAGTTTTTGGTGGCCAGGAGAGGAGGTTTTATAGGGAGACTATATTTTTCAAGATGGTGACTAAGGCTGACAACTCTATTAATTCACCAGTCTATGGTAAAGAAGGAGATTTCTCATGCTTGATGCTGGAAGAAGATCAAGATTATGCTCATGAACCATCTTTCTGCCAGATCAATACTGATCAACCCTCAGAAAGCAATGAAACAGGAATCTGGACACTTCATTTTGATGGAGAAAATTCAAGAGAAGGTAATGGAGCCGGAATATTATTGATTTATCCTACAAGGAAATGGGTCCCATTGTCCTTCAAGCTTAAATATGAAGCTAATAATAATGTGGCTGAATATGAAGCACTCATGTTGGGATTACAGACAGCCAAGAGCATGGGTATACAAAGTTTAAAAGTTCTGGGAGATTCTGAGCTGGTGGTCAAACAAGTCAGGAATCAGTGTCAAACCAAACATCCTAGGTTGAGGGCATATAGGAATGAAGTTTGGGACATGGTGGAGATTTTTTTCTTGGCATTTAATATCCAGTTCATGCCCCGAGAACAGAATAGGATGGCTGATTCCCTTGTTGTGGCTGCTAGTACATTTCGTCCACCTCAGAACCCACTCCTAAAATATGAAATTGAGGTACGTTATCGGCCATCAATCCTAGATAACATCAAGCACTGGTAGGTATTTGAGGATGAAGAACAGATGAAGAGATTCCTGGAAATAGTAGGAGAATTCTCCAATATGGAGGTCGATGCTGATGAAGAAGAAGAGACTGAAGACACTTCAAAAAGGAAATGGGAGGAGAAAATGGAAGGTAATAAAGTGTTGCAGTTGAAGGGAAACACCATACCTAGAGGGCTGGTGCCTCTAGAGAGATTATTTGACAAGAATGATGTCCCACTGCAGCCAAGCAAAGTGGTAGAAGAGAATCAGGTACAAGACTTGAATATTGGTACTGAAGCTAACCCCAAAATTGTAAAATTGTCAAAGAAGATTCCAGAAGAATATAAAAAGCTATACCATAAATTATTTCAGTCCTACAAAGATGTGTTTGCATGGTCCTATCAGGACTTGAAAACTTTTGATGTCAGTATTATGCAGAACAAAATTCCATTAAAAGGAGATGCAAAACCTCATAAGCAGAAGCTTAAACAGATAAATCCCCTGCTGCTTCCCTCTATTGAGAAAGAAATTAAGAACTTGTTGAAGGCCAAAATAATTTTTCCATTGAGGTACTCTGAGTGGGTGGCACACCTGGTCCCTGTCCGAAAGAATAATGGAGAAATAAGGTTGTGTGTTGACTTCCAAAATTTAAATAGAGCATCCTTAAAGGATAATTATCCATTGCCTAAGATGGATCACATCCTGCAGAAGGTGGTTGGAGCTTCTAGGATGTCAATGATGGATGGATTCTCTTGTTATAATCAGGTGGTTGTACTGCCAGAAGATCATAAGAAGACTACCTTCACCACACCATGGGGTATGTTTATGTATGCCAGGATGCCTTTTGGATTGATTAATGCAGGGGCCACTTTTCAAAAGGCCATGGACATTGCTTTTGTTGGGGAGCAGGATAAGTTTCTGGTGATCTATCTCGATGATATCACTGTGTTCTCAAAGGATGATACTGAGCACATTAAGCATCTGCGTAGAACCTTTGAAAAATGTAGAAGGTATGGTCTCTCTCTTAACCCTCAGAAGTCTTTATTTGCATTAGAATAGGGTAAACTTTTGGGACACATTGTGACTAAAGACGGGGTGAAGATAGATCCTAAGAGGGTAGAGGTTATAAATGGCATTTCTTTCCGCAGAAATAAGAAATAGGTGCGGGTTTTCCTTGGGCGTATTAATTTTCTAAGAAGATTTATTCCTAACTATGCTGAAATAGTTAGGCATATAACAGACATGCTGAAGAATAATAATGAGGTAAAGTGGTCCCAGGAATCACGAGAGGCATTTACCAGGATAAAAAATGCTTTTGCAGAAGCTCCTGTGCTAGCCGAACCAGATTATGACAAACCTTTTATGATATTTTCCTTTGCATCACCTCATATAGTGGCTGGAGTTTTATTACAAAAAAATGAAGAAGGGTATGAGCAGCCTATTGCCTTTTTCAGTCAGGTGCTTCGTGATGCAAAATTGAAATACAACACATTATAAAAGAAAGCATATGCCCTAGTGAAGTCCCTCAAAGCATTTCGCATGTATATCCTACAATCCCACATCACTGCATTTGTGCCTATAGCTGATGTAAAAGATATTCTTATCCAAGGGGATAGTGAAGGAAAAAGGGGGAAGTGGATTGCCAAAATACAAGAGTATGAATTAGACATCCACCCTACCAAGCTAATCAAAGGTCAAGGGCTTTCCAAAATATTATCTGAATCAAACTATCAGGCTCTGGGTATAAATTTTTCCACAATAGCAGGTAGGGAAGCTGAGGAGAAAGAAGAGCGATAGGGAATTGGGGTAGCTACTCCGGAGACACATATAAAGTACCTCACCAATCAGTGGTACAAAGAGATAGTAGAATATCTCCTCACACTCAGATGCCCTCCAAGTTGTGATAAGGCTAAATACAGAGCATTGAGGTTGAAATCACAGAAGTATATAGTCGCCAATGGCCGGCTGTACTGGCGAGATCCCTCAGGTATTCTACTCCTGTGTCTCACAGAGGACGAGGTAGAGAATATAATGGCTGAATTTCATGAGGGAATCTGTGGGGGTCATTACAGCTGGAGGGCCACTGCTCACAAAATCCTGAAGGCTGGTTTTTATTGGCCCAAGCTTTTTGGAGATATTTTTGCCCGGGTCAGAGCCTGTGAAAAATGTCAAAAATTTGTTGAAAGACAAAAGTTGGCACCTCTACCCATGATTCCCGTGCACGTGGACGAACCATTCTGACAATGGGGAATTGATTTTATAGGTGAAATACATCCTCCATCAAGTGGTCAGCATAAGTGGATTTTAACGGCCACTAATTATTTCACCAAATGGGTGGAAGCTATACCTGCAAGGAATGCTACTGATGTTGTAATAATAAAATTCATGGAGGAAAACATCATATCCAGGTTTGGTTGCCCTGCCAGAATAGTAACTGATAATGCCCAGGCTTTCAAGTCTGCAAAGTTTGTGAGTTTCTGTCAGCAGTATAACATTACACTAAGCCACTCCACAGCCTATTATCCACAGGGAAATGGCATAGCAGAGTCTTCCAATAAAACCCTGGTAAGAGCACTGAAGAAGGCTATAAATGAAAATCAGAAAAATTGGGATTCACAGTTGAAATTTTCTCTGTGGGCAAATAGAATTACTAGCAAAAGAGCAACTGGAAAATCCCCATACGAATTGGTATATGGGAGAGCAGCAGTGTTCCCTATACAGTTAGCCTTACCAGTAGCCTGATTCATGCAGGAAAGTCAAGAAGAGCCTAATGATATGACCAGGAGGATAAATCAACTGGTGGAATTGGAGGAAACGTGAAATCAGGTAAGTCAAAAGCTGACTGAATATCAAGAGAAGATGAAATACCTCTTTGATCAGCATGCCAAAGATAGGAATTTGCAGATTGGTGATTTAGTTCTCAAGTGGGACATCCAGAGGTCTGAAAAAGGAAAACATGGTAAATTTGACCCCCTTTAGTTCAGTCCTTTCAAAATTGTGGAACAGGGAGGTAATAACACTTTCAAGTTGGAAAAATTACAGGGTGACTTGCTTGACACCCCTGTAAATGGTCAATTTCTCAAGCCATACTTTTAGTTCTGATTCAGGAAAAGACTGCCTGGTGTATTATACTGTATATTAGTTTTCTGTTGCATTTTTGTTTGAATAATGTGGGTGTTTTGATGAATCATGAAGTAAAAAGCAGAAGTGCTGAAGAGCAGAATTCACATAAAAATATTATCAGGTGGTCCGCGAAGTTCTCGACACATCCAGGGATGAACTTGCCGTCCCCAGGTGGAGCCAATGTTGATCATTTCAGCCCCCATTAAATTTTTGACAAACAATCCCCTTTTGTTGGGCCTGAAAAATCCTTTTTCTGCCTATCATTACCTTTTCCTAGCCTCAAAATCGTATTTAAAATGGCCAAAACCCGCATTCGAAAATATGAAAAGTTTGGCACCTTTCGGCCCTAGCCCCTCAATCTTTTTCTCCATGTAACCTGGGTGCCAGACCAAGCGCTAAAACTGGAGACGCTTATCACATGTGTATATCGGGCGCGTTTATCACCATCGATCTATACAAATCCGACGACATTCACAAGTCTTCATTGCGCCCGTGGCCTACTCCGTTCATCACCCAAGTCGCCTGTCCGCCGTCCGATCAAACCACAGATCAACGACTCACAGTACTCCTGCCCTGGTGGACCCCGTGCTGTGCACTGTTCAAAACCCGCTGGTTTTCATCGCATCGCCTTTCGGAGGCGGGCGATATTTCTTAATTCGGAGCGATTCCATACATCGCGCAACACATGGCTTTGTCACTATTCCAAAACCACTACCTCATCACGCGTTATCGTTCTACTGAGGATACGGAGTGATATGCATTATTGCCGTCCGATCTGGGGGTCTCCATCCAACGATCGTCGCACTCCGAAGCTACATGGCATTTAATTACAGCATAATTGACCCCTGGCCCACAGTCCATCGCCCTCCGACGCAGTTTTAACCGTCGATCTCGTCTTGGGATCGGACGGTCCAGATCATTTACATGCCCCGCCATTGACCCGGTCTCTTGCCCCGTCATCATTTCATGTGTTTCCATCGTACATTCGTTCGCCACTCTTGTATATTCATTCAAAGGTCAATATTCGAAGGTTTTTCGTAATTTTTTTGCTGCGTCCACATTCACCTGTTCATCCTCCATCGTTATGCTACATTTTCCACCACCCTACATTGTTCCACCATTTCACCATGTCTGCACCACCATTTTCATTGACACCGCCACATCCACCATCCCCGTGCCTGGTTTTCCTAACAAATTTGCGGATTTTGCAAAGTTTCAGCGATGGAAGATTGTTATGATTTACAGTCTTGATTGCAGTAGTAGAGCACATCAAAGGACTATTTTTTCAGAAGCTGCAATTATGGAAAAAGGCTTGGGAGGTTGTTGCGACATGACTTCCATTAAATAAACAGGGATAAAATCTGTCAAACACTCCAAAGTCATTCAAAGCACAGATTGCGCAGATGGAGGCATTAATGGAGCAGATAAAGAATATCAGTGAAAGGTAGAGAATTAAAGGCATGAAATTGAAGATTTTGGAGCCTTTACCTAACCTTTTGAAGGCAAAGTACCAGATCGAAGACCTTGCAGATCACTCAAAATATTTTTGCACAGAAAGCATTACCCTCAAGGTTTTATTTCAGCAGGATTTTCTTTCCAGGAAAGGACAGAATGTCCATGTGATTTTAATTCTAAGCCGTGTTCCTGAAAAGAATTTTACCCATTGCATTTACTTTAGAAAGCAGGCCACAGAGTACATACAACACTACAAATCCGTCAAGCAGTATGGGCGGGCACTTATTCACCATCCTACTTTGATTAGGAAAATTAAATGTTCATCACCTACCCCCTATTGGGGCTTTCTTTTCCTCCTGTAAAGCTCCCGAAGAACAGATAATTTAGGGTTCCAGATTTTATCAAAAATTATGCAGTGAAAGGATTTTTGTATACATTTTGTTGAACTCTTGTATGAAGGCTCAGAGCCCATAGGATCTCAGTGAGGAGGAGTTCTATCTGTTAAAGAGGATTCTAGTCTTTGGTATTTCACAATGTGTAACTTTCTCCCTTATGTGTTATTTTGATAGGTCATTTCATTCATCCATCTTTCCTGTATCATGTTTTGGAATGCGAGTGGCTCACTGATTTTTGGTATGGATTTATCCTAGTTGATACCCATGCTCAGATTAGTCAAGCGCTTTAAATATAGCTCATGCATGATATTATGTTCCACTATCCATCTAAACCGTATTTCGGCTATATTAGTTTCTTTGGGAGGGTGTTTTTTAAAATGCTATTATTGTGTATGGATTCTTAAATTGGTAAGCCCATTACATGATGGTATTTTGTATCTGGATATCAGCTCAATGACAACTAATATCCTCTTAATATTTCATTCACTACATACACCTTCTGATAATGTATTTCTGTGACATATCACTTGAATCGGCCCTCTTTACAGTAAGTTGTCTCTAAATTTTATGTTGCTTTTATATCAGATTTATGCACGTTGCCTCTGCATTATTCCTTTCTCTGTGCCAGTTTCTGTAAATTTTGGTCCCATTCCATTATTTCCCTGTTTACAGGAGATAGCATGAGAGCCTTTTGTTGATAACTCCATGTGTTATATTGTACGCTCTTTTCTATATTAAGATGTCCTAGGCACTGGTCTATCACAACTCTAGGCTGTCTCTAGGAACTATAACAGTTTATGTCGCATACATAAAGAGTTATGTGACATTGTGACCTTTAATACTTTTCTATGTTCAAATTGTTATGTTCTTAATGGTTTTTCACAATGTGATGTTCCTAAAGTGTTGTGAAATATACAAGAAGGTTTATCAAAATACACTAATTTAGAAGCTATGATAGAACACACAAAAAAATGTGAGAATAAATTAGAAAACATAGATCTAAAGAAAATAATCCATCCTAAAACACATGATATTTAGTAAACAAAAAAAATTAGCTATATAAAATAAGTAACAATGGAAAAAAAATATGAATGAATGAATTATTATATCCTCTATCACATCAATGGAAGACCTTTACAACACCTAGGGAGAAATACTTTGAGTATATTGCATGCTTGGCATCCTTCTTGAGAGGGTTATTTTTATTCCCAAGTGTTTGGTTATAGTTCTCCCCTTTCCCTTTGGTGGCTGAAAGTATTGATGGGTTGAAACAAATGATCTCCACAAGAACTATGTGTAGCTTGGTTGGATAGAAAAATCTAGTAGTATTGTTTTACTCTTAATAGGGTTATAGAAAAATGGGGGAAACCTCTTGAATTTATAAGTAAATTAGTAGTTGTCTTTAATAGGGTTAAGAAAATAAAATATGATTATTTGTTCAAAATAAATATTAACCATTAATTTTATATTTTATATTTTTTGATGCCCACTATAATGTTTTCCCTTCCATTCAGCTTGGAATATGTGTCCTGTGACCTTGGTCTTATTTTATTTACATGGAAAATCAACCAAGGGTTGTTAAAAACCCATCTCCCTTGGTGGAACATCGTCCTCGGTGTTCAATGATGTTATAAGTAGAAAAACATGTTTCCCATGGAGCTTTATAAAATAGCTCGATGCAAAATTTACACCATACCAACTGTTGAAACCATGAACAACATTTTTCGTATTAGAGCTTTATAACATAGCTCGATGCAGTATTTATAATATAGTGCTTATTAAATATTTATTACATAGTTCATTGCAGTATCTGCAATACACATATGCATATATATAAACATAAACCAAAATGCATATACCAAACACATCTGCTCAATCAAAAAATAAGGAAGGATACATAGATCACATATGATCATCCATCTCCCATGTAGCTTCATCGGGCTCAAAGTGCTTCCACTGCACCTTAACTTGAAAAATTGATCTTTTCTAGAGTAAGATTTTTTTCATTGCAATATGCATTGTGGTTCTGGTGGAAGTTAAAGTCTATAAGTCATTGTTCCAATCCTCTCAAGGATCTCAAAAGGCCCACAATATCATGGTACTAGCTTGGCACATGACCCAAGCCTTAAGGATATCCTCTTGGGCTTGATGTGAAAATACACATACTCCCCAACCTAAAACTCCTTGAATGCTCTATTATGATCTGCATAACTCTTTTGTTTGTCTTACGTTGCCTTTAAATTCATTTTAATAACATGTATCTACCACTCCAGCTCAGCCGACATGTCTGGTCCAATCAACACCCTCTTCATTGGATCACTCCAGCTGATGGGAACATTACAACTCTACCCATAAAGAGCCCCAAATGGACTCACCCTCAAATATTCTCGATACCCATTATTATATGCAAACTCTACCTGTGGAAGATACTCCTCCCACTTCATCTACTGATGCATGACATACATCCTCAACATTTCCTCAAGAATCTATTTGACCCTCTCTCTCTATCCATATGTCTATGGATGATAATTTGTACTAAAGTGTAACTTTGTCCCCAATCCTGCAAACAACTCCTTCCAAAACCTAGATGTGAATTTGGCATCTCTATCTTATATAATATTCTTTGGAACACCATGCGATCTCAATATATCCTTGATGAATATCTGAGCTACCTCACTAGATGAATTTGTAGACTTCCTTGTAACGAAGTGAGCTGCCACAGCTCAGCCTATCAACCACAACCATGATGGAATCATGTTGTTTCGATTTCCTCGGCAATATTGTAATGAAATCCATGGAAATTACCTCCCATTTCCATTTGAATCATAATATGCTACAATAAACCAGCTGGTTTTTTATAGTCAGCTTTCATCTGCTAATAATCCAAACATCTAGCAACAAACTCAACCACTTCCTTCTTCAATATTGGCCAATAATAAAACTTCTTAATTGTTGTCATTTTCTTTTATATCTCGTGTTACCTAAACACAGCTTGACATGAGACTCCCTTAAGATAATCTTCTTCAATTCACTATTATTTAGCACATAAATCTTGTTCCTAAATCTAACCAAACCGTGTGTCGTGAGGTGATACTCCTCATCCCTATCACCTTCACCCTATTGTTGCAACCTATGCTTTAGTAGTTGGTACCTATCATCAAGTTGTCCTGCCTGCAATATATTTTCTTGCAAATATGTCCCATAGGAGCTCATAGTTGCAATATGAGTTACCTACACTCTCCTACTAAGATCATCTACAACATTGTTCTCCTTTCCCTTGATGTACTTGATCTCAAAGTCAAAATCATTGAGGGCAGCCAACCATCTATTTTGCTTGGAATTTAGGATTGGGTTGGTCAAACAAGTACGTCAGTGCATCGATAGGATTCAAGGAGGAAAATTGGGAACTAGAAATGTTCACTCCACAGTTGTGGAGGAAGACTGCACAGTTATGGATTACAAGGAGTTGGATGTGGAATATATATTCCCGATGTGTAGTATCAACTGGGAGAGACAAATCCTGGATTGTACAGTGTGTATTTTAAACTACCATGCAAAGTCACTGCTAACTTTTCTTTCATAGTTGGGGAAGGCCAATGACTACACAGTGCATATTTGCAGCTGATAGGGAAGGTCTCTTGTTGCTTGTTATTGTGCAATGCACAGTGGGAGAGGCTAGCAAGGCTTGAAGATTGTGAATATTCTTTTGAGAGAGAGGAAAAATCTTCATATATGAATGAGGGGGGGAAGGATGTAGATTGTTCTTGGAATCCATCAAACCAATCACTAACATCAATCAGACAATATTATTTAAAGACAAGAACATGCATGCATAAATACACCCAGCAGCAGTAATTGTTGGTACACAAAGAGACAAAGAAATGTCATGCGACACTTGTAAAGAAGCTCAAAATATTGAAGCAACACTTGTAAAAGTTAATAATAACATAAATTCCACTTATTAAAATAATAATTAGGAAATGTAACACTTTTAAACACAAGAGTAACAAAAAAACGTCAAAAAGCAACACTTAAGAAACTTACCTAAAAAATCGGCACAAATGTCAAATGTCAGAATGAAATTTATGAGCCTCTGTTATATAGATTATCTCTCATGATATTAGGGTTCAGGTTTTTGACATGCATGTCTAAAATAAAAGAGAGATTAACACTTTTCTTCATATCAGAAATAGAAACGTGTGCCACACTGTCAGATAAGAATGTTAACTTTCTATATTCTAGAAGTGAACAACTTGATGATCTAGGGGACTACACAATTCATTGGATGAATAGACTGTGTAGTTCCCAGTGACAAGGGATTGTGCAGTTCAGTGGCGCAGTGAGTTTCACAATTTCATCTTGCAATGATGATTGTCTAGTCTATTGTCTCAATGGTTGCATGTCTCACAAGGTTTTTCATTCCATTTTCACAAGTAATTGTGTAGGTCCCTATGACAGAGGATTTCATAGTTCCTCAAGACAATTCATGCAACCAGTGCTTGATCAGGATAGGACTTAGCTTATGTTTGAGAAGAAGTTTACTTGTCTTAAAAGTTTGTGCGACTATTGTATACAAGACCTAGTCATCATCACGGCAAAACAATTAAGACATCACAATCCTTACATGAAATAATAAGTCATTGTGACACTAAATAAATAAGAAGAACACATGATTCCAGCTAAAACAATAGTTCTTATGATCAAAGTAGGCTCCAAAATTAAAGCGTGGGAAAAATTTTAGAGGGGTATTATAGCAGCTACAATAATTTCTAGTATAATCGATGCTCCTTTAATGTTTGTATTTAGTTCAAAAAATTATTTAGTTTCCCTCAATGTACTGAATGGTTCAATAAACAGAGGTCTAATACATAAAGTAGCCTCCAACGCTTTTATTTCTTTTTTAAGGTAATAATTTCCTTTTCTTGCTCAATTATTAAATATTTTAAAGCATCCCCTATAGATTGTTGTATCTTTTGAACTTATAAATTTATTATTTCTGTAATATTGAATTCATAGTTCCATTTTCCCACCACTTTATTATTTTTAAAATTACCTTTTCGATTTGTATATTTTTTGAATTCTTATCGAATTATGCCTTATGCAATGTTATTGATTCTTTGACAAAAATGTTATTGATTCTTCGACAAAATTAATAGGGTCCTAAGTAGTGAGTTATGTTGGCATTGATTTCAACAAGCTATTGGTGTTGTTGGTCATATGCATGAGTGATGAATGTTGGTGATGATTGGTTGATGGTCTTGTTAGTTGGCATTGATTTCAACACCCTATGACTAGACCTAGTGGCTACTGAGGAGATGGATTCCATACATGATATGTTGATTGGAGATGCTATTGCTGCAAGAGGTTGGAGGGTTTCTTTTGGTGTTTCATATGTCTCTACATGTCTTGAAGACATTGGTCTTTTGATTCATGTGTTAAGTTGTATGTTTCTTGTGTTGGAGGTGCTTCCACCAATGATGGAAGAATTTGTATGATTTTAGTTTGTTTCTACATAGAATAGAGATGTTAATATAGATCCTGGAGATGTTTAGAGATGTTATGATTGTTGTTTGAGGAGATGGAGATGTTGGTCTTGGTCCTAAATTTGGAAGAATAAGCATAGCATGTCATAGAATTTTTCCTTTCCCATTCATGAGTTGCAGACTTATCTCAGTGGCTTGGAGGAGTGTTTAGCGGTTGAGGAATATGTTCCAACAGGTGGCAAAGGTTATGGATTAAATAATTGGTGCTTTCACTAATTTTTAGCCCCAGTCGCATACATGAAGAATCAAGGTAGCAGCTAGAAAGTCATAGTCACTAGCAGAGCAGGCTTAAGGAAGAATTTACAGCTCCAAGAGACTAAATTTGCATGCAGGACAGTGGTAAGGGAGAGACTATGGATTTTGATGATATTTTCCTTGCATTCCTCATGTTGTTGAGTTAATTTTTATGTTTTGGTAACATCCTTGATCAGAACTTTTTGGTTCATGGTTAGAAAAGTTAGAAGGGCCTCCAGAAATTTATTAAAGTTGAAAATATCAAGAATTCTAATGGATTTAGTGGTTGATTGAGTCAATGAGTTGAATCCGGATCTAATATAGCATATGAACAGGATTTTTGAGCTCGGTAGTTCTATGCAATTATTGAGTTGAGAACTTGAGTTAATATTTATACTAGAGATAGATCATTGTTAGTGTGGTTGATTTCAATAGTTTATGGAGAGAGTGTGAGTTTAGAGAAGACCCTACAAGTTGTGTGAGCTTCATTATGCAAGATTTCTAAATCGGTTTGTATTTGTAGCAATAGATAATTGAATATTATTTCATCCATGATATTACGTAGTGAGTGAGAAGATGAAGTGTTGATTGGTGTAGTGTTTTGTGATAGGGGAGTGTTACATGTGTTGTATTTGGAGTTTGGTGATTTTATTTGATTTTTTTATTTGATGTTGTATTGTTGCAATGCTCATTTTGAGCAATTCTCGGTTCTAATCTGAAACATTTTGAAACGAGAACCACATAGAGGAAAGGAGTTGGAGGGCTCAGAAGAAATCAATATAAGAGAGGATATTTCTCAAATCCAATGGTGGTCGGATAGTTTGGTAGAAATCGGATGAGGTCCATTGGTCGTGGTAGATTCCAGCAAATCAGAGTATGTAGAGTCGTTGATAGTTTAGGAGTAACCGAGCGAGGATTGTTGATATTGGTGGCCTTCAGCAGATGGTAGTTCATAGATCCGCTTGAGAAACATACTCCATTTGAGAGTAGACATATGTACAACTATATGTAAATAATTTTCTTGGCATAATAGAATTTGAGCAGCACAGCAGCAACAGGGTGTTTTTTTTCCTGGGATGGGTTTTCCACCAAAAACACTTGTGTTCATGTGTTGATTTATTTTCATGCTTGCATGTTTATTTTGATGTTATGATCTATGTTTATGTGTTTCAGTTCATGCATGGATTGAAAGATTAATAATTGGTGAAAAAGTTTAAAAGTGCCACACTATTGACTCACCCCCCTCCCCCCTTTCAGTAGTGATCTAGTTTCCAATAATTGGTATCAGAGTCGGGCTTTCTATTGTAACTTGATCCTTGAAGAGTGGATATTGGAGATTTTGGCAGAATTTTTACAAATTTTCCAAAATGGATTAGCAAGGTATTCCAATACTTCATAAAGGTAAATTTGCAATTTGGAGATAAAATTTGGAATCATATTTTCTATCTGTTGATGTAGATATTTTGCTATCAGTTAAATATGGAGTTAAATATAAATCTAATGATTTAGCTAAAAGGATCATGAATAGTATTTCAAAATTTGATAGAAAAATTTTGAAGCGTTATGAGACTACCAAAGAAATGTTGGATAAGTGGAAGAACGTCTATCTTGGAGGAAAATTTCATTTTTCATAATTGGAGAGAAATGCAAAGGATTCTAATTTTATCGCAGTACCTAATAAATCCTCCTCTCAAGAATATGAATGCACTAGTGAATGCAGTGATAGATCGAGCATCACTTGCAAAAATGATGAGCAATCTAAGGTGAAGGCACTAGAAGCTAAGATTCAAAGGCTCATGGTTGAAAACAAGAAGTTGGAGGATAAATGCTAGAAATTGAATGGTGGAGAAATTTCTACAAGAGAAGAAGTAGAGAGGCTCAAAACTAGTGCTCAAGCATCTACAAGTAAATTAAAAATTGTTGGAGCACCTAGTTGCAGCAAAAATATTAAGACTCGTGAGCCATGCAAGAAGTAGAAAAACAAGAGAAGAAGATCAAAGAATAAGAATAGAATTGGGAAGTGTTATAGTTGTTTAATTCATGAACACATAGCAGCAAGTTGCAGCAATGGAGAGATCAATCTCTCTCATTGAAAGGAGCAGCCAAAGGAGAAGATACATCTAGCATGCATGCAAAGGATATCTCCATCTGTCAGGTATAATAGTCCATTTTATGGCTATTGTTTCTCATGCAATGATTTTGGCCATAGGGCTTGTTAGCCACCTATAATAATTTGTCAAAGCAAATAGGTGGCTAAATCTGTGTTCAAGCCTTCAAGTGAAAATTTCCCTTGAAAATTTTCATCCTTGAAGCCTTGTGATGTCCTTATCCTCCAAAATTATCTTCATTGATGTTTCCATTTATGAGCTCTGTTGTTTGTGAAAGAGACTGTTCTCAAAAAGGCCTCCATTTTCTCCATTTCACTCCCACAAAATCTCCATTTTTTACCCTTGTTTCCCTTCACAAAATTCCTCTACAAACCTTCATTTTAAACCTCTAAATTGTCATAACCCCCTTTTAAACCTTATATTTCCCTTTATTTGGTTTTAAAACCCCTCATTCCATCTATCAGAAACTCCAAATTCCTCAAAAAACCCTTCAAAAATCCTAAAAAACCCATTTTTTACATTAAGGCCTTAAGCCCCTTTCAGCCTTAGCCCTAGCCCCTGTTCTCCATATAACTCGTGCTACGACCAAGCGCTAAGGCCTAATCTCAATCGCAAAAAACTCATTCCCTTTGTTCTTTTTCCCCGAATCCCTGATGCGATGAGCCCCTCTCCTCCGATCTTCTGATCCAATCTCGACCGTCGAATCCACAAGAACCGACGGCTGAGATTCAATCGCGCTCTTCTCATGAGCTCATCACTCACGCCCACCAATTTGATCTGGACCGTTGAATCCACAATAACCAACGGCCAGGATCTCTTCGCGCTCCACCCATAACCCTCTGTCATCACCTTGGCGATCTATTCCTGACCATTGATCTCTTCCGATCCTACGACCAGCACTTAATCGCATATCACGAACACAGTCTTCCCTTTTTCTTTTCCTCCGATGGCCCGATTCCCCGATTTGATCCTGACCATCGAATACAGAAGAACCGATGGCTAAGATTTCATCGCACTCCACATTTTCCTTTCTCCCTTTCATATTCCTATTGATTGCCGATTAGATCTTCGCTGTCCATTCCTACAGATCCGACAGCTCCCATCTTTCCGCTCATTCATTTACCCCGTTTTCCTCTTGTTCAAAAATCCGCTTTCTCTTTAAATCTCGACCGTCTGATCCGCAGATCTAACGGTCCTAACTCAACCCCACCATATGTTCCTTCCGCACACATTGCTGCCCATCACGTGCAATTTGCACCGTTGGATCTTCAGCCTCCAATCTGACGGTTGCTGATGCGTTTTGCATAATTTTTGTGCCCGAGAGTTAACACCAAAAAATTACGCGAAATGAGCAATATTCGAAGGGACGAGTGTCAAAAGGTGTATGGAATTGCGTTTTTTTTGGATACCGCCTCCCCCCCTTTTTGTGCGCAAAAACCACTTTCGGTTTTCCGCCATAGGGCGCACCTCCCCACAACGTCATTTCCACTTTAAATCATAGTCGTAGATCATCCTGATATAACGGCCCACATTATATCGTGATATCATTTCATTTTTTCTCATATGTTCCCCCAATGACTCCATCGAGCAATCTCCACCGTTGATTATTCTAATCTAACAGTCCCCAAATCGTGTCGCACCCAAACTCCCATCAGACCTATTTTCGCCTTCCACCATGATTTTCATCACATTTTCCGCTGAATCCTATTTTTCCCCTCACTAGTCCTCCATCCCCACGAACCTCTGAAGCAGTCCTTCCCCACTCCCGCTATTTTTTATAAAGAGTTTTTGTTTTTTGCAGGTTTCAAGGTGGTGAATTCACATTGCTTTCACAGTCACGGCCATGGTGAAAGACCATCGCAGAGCCGAAGAGAACTGAAGAAGAATTCACAGGGAAGGTTTAAAGGCATTTTTCATTAAAGATCAAGGTTATTGACCCGACATGAACCCTTCAGCGCCTCTGCAACCTGTATATTCACACAAACCAGTCAGCAGAAGTTCAAAGTGTATCAGAAAGAGATTAAAGGGTTAAGGGCATGATATTGAAGATTAAGAAGCCTAATCCAAAGTCAGCATAGATTAAATACAAATAATTGATCGCAGCAGCGCAAAGGATATATCAGCAGGACTTTCCTTTTACTGAAGAAAGGACCAAATCACTACTACCCATTCTTTGTTCTTCATCGAGCTCCAGAGTAGTTACTGTTCTGACAAGAAGTCCTAAAACTATCAGTGCATTAGTTACAAAGCATGGAAGACCTAAAAGGAAAATCTTCACCCTTTCTTGTCACAGAAGATAAAACAGAGTACTATAGCCAAGAAAATACCTCCAAGAACATACCCTTGGAGTTATTATCAATCTGACAAAGACCCCTAAATCATCTAAAGGGTACTGAAATTTAATGAAAATATATTAAAACATAATGGGCTTCGAAGACATTTCTCCCTCTGTTTTAATGAATCATTTAAGTTCTATCTACCACTACTATCACTCTTTCACCTATAAGAACTCATGAGAAATACATTGAAAATGTTGGTTGGTTATTGAAAAAACATTGATTGTAAGTTGTTTTACTAAGTTAGATTTCTGTGAGTAGTAGTTGTAAATAGGTTGGGAGATGATTTTTGGATGATATCGAGCTATTAGAAAAGGATGTATGTAACTGGTTTTTCTCTTCTAATATGACAAGCATGTTCATTGGATCCTGATCTAAATCAGTGGTGATGTGTTCTATCTTTGTTATTGTTTTCCCTTTGTTATACATCATGCTTCATTTTCTCTGATAAGAATCAGTAATTTTAGCTTAGGATATACTGCTGCAAGTACCCTAATGCTTCCTGCACCCTCTTATCTTTATGTTTTCTACTATTTGTGTATCTAAGAACAAATTCAACATAATTTAACCAGTATAGAAGTTGGTTTGTCCATGCTTACTGATGTATGAGTTTACAGTTTGTTTATTGGATGTTCTTGTTTGGTTTCAACTGAAAGAATTAGGAAATAGGGAGATTTAGAGTTAGCCCTATCCCCTAGGTTCCTTTTCTAATAGTTAGCCTTTCTAAGATCCGTTTGGGTTGAATTTCAAAAGAAGAGAAGGTTAAAATTCTTTCTCTGATCTTAGACTTCACTCTATGTCAAACTTGAATGTTTTCTATTGTCTGAAATTAGTCAGGAGGATTGTTGGATTGTTGTCTTCGGAGTTAGCCTCATTAGGAGTTTAGATCATAGAGTTTAAGGCATGCCCTATCCCTAGATTTACTCCAAAGTGGTCACCTTTGAAGGTTTTCCTTGTCATTCCCATTCATTTCCTTATTGTTTCATCTCATACTATCATCTTAAAAGATCCTCTGATATAGATGACTAGCCCTTTGAAAGCCTTGGATATTTGAATTGCAAGTAAACCCTTTTATGACCCCATTGCCCAATGGACTTGTGTTCTCTTTGAATTATCTCCCCATTGCCAAAAAATCCTTCTCTACTCATTCCTTTACCTTACACTGAACCCTTCTTTCATGCTTCCCAACCAAACAAACAAAACAAAACCCATTGTGCCCTATAACTAGCCTAATACCTCAATTGAACTTCAAATATATATCATTATTTACATTAATAGAGAGATCCCTCTCTGGATCCAAGAGGGCTAGATCCTAGGATCCCAAAGTGGTTTGATGTTGTCTTGTCTTTTGGTCTTGCCAATCTGGCCAAAACACAGGAACCACAACATAATGGCAACTCCGCTAGGGAACTTCTGAGTGAATTTCATTTTAGATACCCTCAAGACCTCAGAAGGCCCATAATCTCCTTGGATTGGTATCTAGATTGCTGATGGTAGATAGCAGCCTGCTTCAATACATTTTTAACCCTCCACCTGGCGACTCCACATTTCCTAAAAGATCAAAAGACTCCACTGGTGATCAGTAGGCCTGCTGATTATCTTTGTTTTCTTAAGACTCCACTAGGAGACCAGTTTCATCATAGCATCATCCATACTAAAAGAAACACATAGGATTAAGCTTCTTTGTTTAAAGGTAGTTTTCCTCTTAAAGACTGTTATACCTGGCTAACTTTCTTCATTGAGTCTGAGGACTTAACATACTAGCTTCAAGAAAAATTCATACCAAAGCTTATCCTGATCCAAACCCTCCTGAAATATTTGACAATCCAGAAAGCATTCTTCGGAAGTCTCTCATATCTAGGATCCAACTATTGTCAGACCCATTCATAGAGCTAGCTCAGCACCTGAAAACCTTGCAGCTCTATTAGATACTCAATTTGACTTAGATTTACCAATAGTTTACCAAGAACTAAGTCATCCAGTGGTATATATTAGACAGACTTTGAGCCTTCAAGTTCACCACCACAAAGTGGTCAACATATTGGTAACAGAGAAACCCCTCCATCCACACCTCCTGATATACATCTCATTCATAACTTGGGTCTCTCTCACCCTAAATCTTCTCAATAGTTTGTTGTTGGTCCAAGCGTTTCTGTCATCCACATACCTGTTGTCCAAGCCACTCATTTTCCCCCACAAAACACTATCATGGCAACATGGTATGCTCCCCTAGTGTTTCCACAGCCTCTGGCTCCTTTGCCAAATTATTATCAGTCTAAAATTCCTCATTTCACTGGAGAAGGATCTACCATAGCTCAACAACATGTAACTAGGATGGAAGATGCTTTTGATTATATGTAAATATAAGATGAGACCATTAAAATGAGAATATTTGCGCAAAGTTTAGGAGGAGAAGTAAAAAAGTGGTTTAAAGGCTTAACTCCTAATAGCATCAATGACCTTCCCTCCTTACATCAAGCTTTCATAAAAAAATGGGAAATCAAAATCAAACCTCTATAAATATTAGCAGAGTATAAAGGTCTTAAAAGAAATCAGGGAGATAGTGTTCATGATTACTCCACCAGGTTTAACAGTGTCTACAATGCTCTTCCACCCCACATGAAACCTCTTCAGGGAATGGCCTTAGTGAAATACCCTGAAGGTTTCGATGCTGACATGGCCTATTAACTAAGGGAGAGAGACTATTTGACTCTAGAAGACATGCAGAAGGGGGCTGTGAGTGTAGAAGCAAACTTAATTGAAGAAAGAGCTAGGATAAGGGCCGAAAAGAAGGTAACCTATAGGGAATTCACCACAGCTTCCACATCTGATTCCAAATTTGATGATCTAGCCAAAAAAAATTATAGGATAGAAAGAATGGTGGAGAAAATGGTTGTCCAAGTCAATAATCAGAATAGAAATCAGTCTTAAAACTAGAACCAAAACTTTAGGAGAAACACTCCTCCTAATAGACAAAGGGATTCTGACCAACAAATCATACCTCCATTCCAAGAAAATTTCCTTGATGAGGATGAGGGAATAATAGAAGAATCAGAGGGAACTATTATAAACATGGTGGAAATGGATAACCAAGATCAAACCTTATTCATAGAAGACAACCAGATCTCATACAAACATTGGGAAGAGGAAGGGATGGAATCTGAGGACTATAGGTTAGGATTCAAAAATGCCTTCATGCAGGTCCAAGAACAATATGATCTCAGAAGAAAATAGAACCCAGAAGCTCCCAAACCAAAAACCTCTGAAATCACTATTAAGAAAAGACCTGAAAAGACTCCTAAAGGGACTGTTGAAAGCAACAAAACAACAGCTGAGAGTTCTGGCAAAAACAAGTACAAAGACATCCAAACCATTGATAAACCAAGTCAAGAAACCAGCAGCACTAGTATTACATCTAATGCTCCTAAAAAAATAGTTTCAACCAATGTACATAGTGAAAATCAGCAAGCTAATTTTGCCAATAAAACAGTGACCAACAAAACAGATTTGAACCTTTCAAAAAACCAATCTCCTTTCAATCTAGAAAGTGAGATTGCCAAAATCAAAATTTCTATCCCTCTCACTAAGTTGGCCACCCAAGATGCATATAAATGTCAAACCTTGAAATATTTAAGCTTAGGATAAAACAGTGACTCTGTCAAATTAAATGATGATCAACCAGCTCTCTTGTCTGGCCCAAAAATTGAAGGAAAATTTCAGGAAGGAGTAGTGCCTCCTTTCTATGTCAATTTAAATATCCATGAAAAAATCCTACATAATGCGATGCATAACTCAGGGGCTTCACACAACCTCATTCCAAAAGTGATCAAGGAAAAATTAGGCCTAGAGATAACCAGACCATATAAGGATTTATGTTCCTTTGACTCTAGCAGAGTGAAGTGTTTGGGCCTGATCAAAGATCTCTGTGTAAATTTGACCCAAATCCCAGCCAAGTGCATGGTAATGGATGTTGTAGTGGCTGATGTACCTCCCAAGTATGGCATGTTGCTGTCAAGATCATGGTGTGCTAAGCTGCATGGTACAATGCAAATGGACATGACATATGCCACTATCCCTGCTTTCAGCCAGCTTATAAGACTATATAGGGAAGCACACATGAAATTTATGGTAAGCAGCCCAGAGAAACCAGAAAATTCCCCTCTTTACTCTGTCCATACAGACCTAGACTCTTTTATCCTTTACAATGATGAGTTTACAGATGAGCAAGAGCTAGAGAATAAAAATTCAAACAGTAGAGTAGAGCCCACAAATCCAAACATAATGACAGCTCTAGATACAGAGGAAAACAAGAGAGAAACATCTGAACAATTTGCAGAGTTAGAAAATCTGAACCAAGATTGTAAAGAGAAGATTACCCATCAGCTGCTAACCTCAGGAAACAAGATGACAGTAAAAATGAAATTGATAACAGATCTGCTAACAATACCTTATGGAGCATGAGCTTTGATGGGTCTTGCACTAAAAGGAATGTAGGAGCTGGGGTGTGGTTGCACAATACTAAAAACAATTATGCTGAGAGTCATGCCTTCAATCTAGATTTCAAATGCACAAACAACATAGCAGAGTATGAAGCCCTCCTCTTAGGACTGCATCTATTGAAAAAACTAGGAGCTAAGAGGATAGTTGTTCATGGAGACTCAAAACTGGTTTTCAAACAAATAAATGGAGAGTACACTGCCAAACATCCTAGATTAAGGGCATATAGGAATGATTCCATGGATCTGTTGAAAACATTTGTAGAATATGAGCTTGTGTTTGTCCCTAGAAGTCAAAAAATACTTGCAAATGGATTGGCCTATGCTGCTAGTTCATATCAGAGACCACTTAATGACAAACAGATCATTGTTCAAACAAAATACAGACAAGCAGTACCAGAAAATGAAAAATATTGGCAGGTCTTTGAGGGTGACAAACAGATAGAGGATTTCCTACTTTCCAGGAATGAGATTGAATTACCTAATTCAAATTTTAAGCTCAGTGAAGAAATTTTAGATAAAGAGCCCCCTGATGAAGAAAAACCATCCCCTATTGCATAAATAAACATGTTGAATAGAGAATTTGAAAACCAAACAGAAGAATACATGAACATGGATAAATAAGACATAGAGGTACTACAGTCCATAGACAAAGGCATACCTAGAGGACTAGCACCCCTAGAGGACCTCTTTAATTTTAATGATGTGGCAAAGAAGCCCACTATAGAACCCACTGAATCTGATGTTGAAGAATGCAATATAGGCAGCAAGGACAAGCCTAAAATGATCAAATTATCTAAAACTTTCCCCCGCACATATCAAACAGAAATATATTGATTTATTTAAAGAGTTTGTTGATGTTTTTTCTTGGAGTTATGAAGATTTGAAATCCTATGACACAGAGATCATCCAGCATAAGATTCCATTGAAATAAAACTAGAAACCTTTTAAGCAAAAGCTGTGTAGAATAAACCCTGCACAGTTACCCCTGGTAGAAAAATAAATTAAGAAAATGTATGAGGTCGGAATCATAGTGTCTGTGAGGTTTTCAGATTAGGTATCTAACCTTGTGGCTGTAAGGAAAAATACAGGAGAAATAAGGTTGTGCATTGATTTTAGAAACTTAAATAGAGCCTCCTTAAAGGACAATTACCCCTTGCCCAAAATGGAACACATCCTACAAAGGGTAGTTGGTTCTAAGAGGATTTCTCTATTAGATGGATTTTTAGGGTATAACCGGGTCTTAGTACTCCTAGAAGATCAACTTAAAATAGCCTTCACCACTCCTTGGGGCACTTTCATGTATGTGAAAATGCCTTTTGGATTAATGAATATTGGGGCCACCTTTCAAAGAGCCATGGACATTGCATTCTCAGAAGAAATAGGTCACTTCATTGTGATTTACCTCGATGAAATAACAGTTTATTCCAAAATTGATGAAGAGCACCTTAAACATTTGAGAAAAGTCTTTGAGAAATGCAGAAGGTATGGGCTATCTTTAAATCCCAAAAAGACAGTGTTTGGTCTCCAAGAAGGTAAAATTCTTGGTCATATCATATCTGAAAAGGGGATTAAAATAGACCCAAAAAGGGTTGAGGGAATATTGCAGATTAGCCACCCAAGAAACATTAAAGAGTTGCAGTCCTTTATTGGGAAGATTAATTTCTTGAGGAGGTTTATACCCAACCTAGAAGAACTCCTTAGAAACATGACAAACATGCTAAAGAAATAAGTAGGAGTTAAATGGACTCTAGAAGCCAAGAAGTCTTTTGAACTGGTAAAACATGCACTCACTCAAGCACAAGTTCTCATCAGCCCAGATTTTACTAAAGATTTCCTTATATTCTCATTTGCATCAAAACACACTATGGCTGTTGTCCTATTGCAGAAAAATCTAGAGAGACAAGAGCAGCCAACTGCATTTTTCAGCAAGGCATTAAGAGATGCACCTCTGAAATATAATATCATGGAAAAACAGGCCTATGCTTTGGTAAAGGCCTTGAAGGATTTCAGAGTATATATTTTACATTCTCATATTATTTCCTTTGTGCCTAAGATAGTGGTAAAAGACATTTTATCACAAGATCCATATGGTAAAAGAGGCAAGTGGATTGCTGTGATACTAGAATATGATTTGGAA
This sequence comes from Pinus albicaulis, assembly GCA_034641835.2. NCBI lineage: Eukaryota > Viridiplantae > Streptophyta > Pinopsida > Pinales > Pinaceae > Pinus > Pinus albicaulis. Next base: position 3,401,022 of record MU968381.1, read on the forward strand.
ATCAAACCTACTAAACTCATCAAGGGTTAGGGCTTAGCATAATTAATGGATGAATCTAACTTACAAGCCCTTGACATTAATATGATAGATGCATTGGATGAACATGAAGGGTTACCAACTCCAATTGTCGAAGATCATTTCCAAACTCACCCTGGTATGCTGATATTTTGTATGTGCTTACCAATCTCAATGCCCCTCCTAATTTATCTAAGACAAAAGCAAGGTTTTTAAAGTTGAAAGCTAGAAATTATTTCATTTTAAATGAATGTTTATATTGGAAAAATTCCAATGGTTTATTTCTTAAATGTTTGCCTGAAGTTGATGTAGATAGGATCAAGCATGAGTTTCATGAAGGAGAGTGCGGAGGCCATCTCTACTGGAAAACCACTACCAATAAAATCCTTAGAGCTAGCTATTACTGGCCCACCCTCTTCTAAGATGTCCACAAAATGATAGTTGCTTGCCACAAATTCCAAATCTTTGAGGGCAAAATAAAACTCCTTCCTCTACCTTTACAACCAATTACTGTTGAGGCTCCTTTTCAACAGTGGGACCTAGACTTCATAGGGGAAATCCATCTTGCTTCATCTACCCAACATAGATGGATACTCACAGCCACTGACTATTTCACCAAATGGATAGAGGCCATCCCTTCTATGAATGCCACAGACTCAGTTATCATAAAATTCCTTGAAGACCATATCCTATCTAGATTCGGCTACTCTAGGAAAATTATCACTGAAAATGTTGCTGCATTTGGCTCCAAAAAGATGATTGATTTTTGCCACAGGTATCAGATTGCACTTGTTCATTCTACTGCTTATTACCCTCAAGGTAATGGGCTGGAAAAATCATCAAATAAGAGTTTTGTGAACATCATCAAAAAGCTGCTGGAAGAAAATAAAAAATCATGGCATAACAAGTTGGTGCATGCTTTATGTGCAGACATATTGACAACAAAGAAATCCATTGGAATGTCTCCCTATCAGCAGGTTTATGGAGTAGATGTAGTATTCCCTACCAGTTTAGGGGTGCCAGTGATAAAATTGGTCCAAGAAATACAGTCAGAAGAAGACAGCATGGTGAGGAGGATCAATCAGACTATACATCTCCAACAGACAAGGGAAGAAGTCTACAACAGAGCTCAGAAAGTGAAAGAGAACATCAAAAATTTGTTTGATAAAAGGACAAAGGCCTGTGATTTCAAATTGGGGACAAGGTACTCAAATGGGACTCTAGGAGAGAGGATAAGGGTAAGCATGGCAAGTTTGACAGTTTATGGCAAGGCCCTTACATCATTCAATCTACCATTGGTCCCAATGCATTTTTCGTGCAAGAATTGGATGGTACAGATCTGTTTGGGGGTCCTGTCAATGGCAGGATGCTCAAGCATTATTTCTACTAAATTTCAGCTTAAATTTTTCACTTCCATTGTAAATACCATTGCTTTGTTTTGTTTGGAAAAAAGAAAATTAAAATATATATATATATATATATATATATATATATATATATATATATATATATATATATAAGAAGAAAGGTTCAAACAAGCTCAAATCTTGAACCTATGGAGTTCCAAAAGAATGGCTCAAATCAGATCAAAACCTAAGCCAGAGAAAGGGAAAGGCTAGTTATAACATGCTCGAAACTTGAACCAGCAAAGAAAGAAGAAGAAACAGCTCTAACAAGATCAAAACCAGAGCTGAAATGAAAAAATAAAGGTGACTCTAAAAAGCTCAAAATCCGAGTCACAAGAAGAAGGAAGGATGCTCTTAATTTTCAGAATTTCAAGCCTTCACAGTTTTGTTTCAATTTTCTGCAAAGTTTCAGTTCATGTGCAGCTTGTCTTTATGCCATGGACCCACATCAAATCAGACAATCTAATCTTGGTTTGTGTGTATTTAAATTTCTGTTTTAGAATATAGAGAATGAAAACCTGTCAAACAGTTTAATCCTGGCAGATATTAGTTTAGGTAGAGAAGATATGAGTCCAACTGTTTAATCTAGTCTCATGGAGGAATAAGGGTAGGATTAGATTATTTTTTGCTTTCAATTAAAAAAATAATAATGATGAAAAGGGTCTGCAAGTCTAAATGCACCTTGAAGAAAAAATGTTAGGACAGTAGGATGGGTAGGTAGTTGTTTGGGGAAGTAATGTTGCTAATATAATGTCCATCATGTTTGTAGCAGCTGATAAAAGAAGAAAAGGATGGTCAAGGATCAGGCTCTGGCCTACTTTCAAAGATTATATCTGAGATTCTTGACACCTTCAAGAAGATGACATCCCCATGTGGAGCCACTGTTAGCCACCTATAATAATTTGTCAAAGCAAACAGGTGGCTAAATCTGTGTTCAAGCCTTCAAGTGAAAATTTCCCTTGAAAATTTTCATCCTTGAAGCCTTGTGATGTCCTTATCCTCCAAAATTATCTTCACTGATGTTTCCATTTATGAGCCCTGCTGTTTGTGAAAGAGACAGTTCTCAAAAAGGCCTCCATTTGCTCCATTTCACTCCCACAAAATATCCATTTTTCACCCTTTTTTCCCTTCACAAAATTCCTCTATAAACCTTCATTTTAAACCCCTAAATCATCCTAACCCCCTTTTAAACCTTATATTTCCATTTATTTGGTTTAAAAAACCCCTCATTCCATCTATCGAAACCTCCAAATTCCTCAAAAAACCGTTCAAAAATCCTAAAAAACCTATTTTTTACATTAAGGCCTTAAGCCCATTTTGGCCTTAGCCCTAGCCCCTGTTCTCCATATAACCCGTGCTACGACCAAGTGCTAAGGCCTAATCACAATTGCAAAAAAATCATTCCCTTTTTTCTTTTTCCCCGAATCCCTGATGCAATGAGCCCCTCTCCTCCGATCTTCCAATCCAATATCGACCGTTAAATCCACAAGAACCGACGATTGAGATTCAATTTTGCTCTTCTCATGAGCTCATCACTCGTGCCTGTTGATTTGATCTGGACCATTGAATCCACAAGAACCAACAGCCAGGATCTCATTGTGCTCCACCCATAGCCCTCCGTCGTCACCCCACCGATCTAATCCTAACCGTTGATCTCTTCCGATCCTACGGCCAGCGCTTAATCGCATTTCACCAACACAGTCTTCCCTTTTTCTTTTCCTCTGATGGCCCGATTCCTCTATTTGATCCTGACTGTCGAATACATAAGAACCAACAGCCAAGATTTCATCGCACTCCACATTTTCCTTTCTCCCTTTCACTATCCCGCTGATCGCCGATTAGATCTCCGTCGTCCATTCCTACAGATCCGACGGCTCCCATCTTTCCGCTCATTCATTTAACTCATTTTCCTCTTATTCAAAAATCCATTTTCTCTTTAAATCTCGACCTTCTAATCCACAGCTCTAATGGTCCTAACTCAACCCCACCATGTGTTCCGCCCGCACACATTGCTACCCATTGTGTGCGATCTGCACCGTTGGATCTGCAGCCTCCAATCCAACAGTCGTCGATGTGTTTCGCATAACTTTTGTGCCTGAGAGTTAACGTCGAAAAATTACGCGAAATGGGCAGTATTCGGAGGGATGCGTGTCAAAAGGTGTATGAAATCGCGTTTTTTTTTGTGGATACCGCCTCCCCCCATTTTTGTGCGCGAAAACCACTTTCGGTTTTCCGCCATACCGCCCACCTCCCCGTAACGTCATTTCCACTTTAAATCACAGTCTTAGATCATGCTAATCTAATGGCCCACGTTATATCGTGATATCATTTCACTGTTTCTCATCTGTTCCCCCAATGACGCCATCGAGCAATCTCCACTGTTGATTATTCTAATCTAACAGTCCCCAACTCGTGTCGCACCCAAACTCCCATCAGACCTTTTTTCGCCTTTTGCCATGATTTTCATCACATTTTCCACTGAATCCTGTTTTTCCCCTCACTGCTCCTCCATCCCCACGAGCCTCTGAAGCAGTCCTTCCCCACTCTCGCTAGTTTTTATAATGAATTTTCATTTTTTACAGGTTTCAAGGTGGTGAATTCACATTGTTTTCACAATCATGGCCATGGTGAAAGACCATCGCAGAGCCGAAGAGCACTAAAGAAGAAATCACAGGGAAGGTTTAAAGGCATGTATCATTAAAGATCAAGGTTATTGACCCGACATGAACCCTTCAGCGCCTCTGTAACCTGTATATTCACACAAACCGGTCAGAAGAAGTTCAAAGTGTATCAGAAAGAGATTAAAGGGTTAAAGGCATGATATTGAAGATTAAGAAGCCTAATCCACAGTCAGCATAGATTAAATACAAATCATTGATCGCAGCAGCGTAGAGGATATATCTGCAGGACATTACTTTTACTGAAGAAAGGACCAAATCACTACTACCCATTCTCTGTTCTTCATCAAGCTCCAGAGTAGTTATTATTCTGACAAGAAGTCCTAAAACTGTCAGTGCATTAGTTACAAAGCATGGAAGACTTGAAAGGAAAATCTTCACCCTTTCTTGTCACAAAAGATAAAACAGAGTACTATAGCCAGGAAAGTGCCTCCAAGAACATACCCTTGGAGTTATTATCAATCTGACGAAGACCCCTAAATCATCTAAAGGGTACTGAAAGTTAATGAAAAGATATTAAAAAAGAATGGTCTTCGAAGACATTACTCCCTCTGTTTTAATGAATCATTTAAGTTCTATCTACCACTACTATCACTCTTTCACCTATAAGAACTCATGAGAAATACATTGAAAACGTTGGTTGGTTATTGAAAAAACACTAATTGTAAGTTGTTTTACTGAGTTAGAGTTCTATGAGTAGTAGTTGTAAATAGGTTGGGAGATGATTTCTGGATGATATCAAGCTATTAGACAAGGATGTATGTGATTGGTTTTACTCTTCTAATATGACAAGCATGTTCATTGGATCCCGATCTAAATCAGTGGTGATGTGTTCTATCTTTGTTATTGGTTTCCCTCTGTTATACATCATGTTTCATTTTCTCTGATAAGAATCAGTAATTTTAGCTTAGGATATACTGCTGCAAGTACCCTAATTGCTTCCTGCACCCTCTTATCTTTATGTTTTCTACTATTTGTGTATCTAAGAACAAATTCAACATAATTTAACCAGTATAAAAGTTGGTTTGTCCATGCTTACTGATGTATGAATTTAGAGTTTGTTTATTGGATGTTCTTGTTTGGTTTCAGCTAAAAGAATTAGGAAACAGAGAAATTTAGAGTTAGCCCTATCCCCTAGGTTCCTTTTCTAGCAGTTAGCCTTTCTAAGATCCCTTTGGGTTGAATGTCAAAAGCAGAGAATGTTAAAATTCTTTCTTTGATCTTAGACTTCACTCTGTTTCAAACTTGAATGTTTTCTATTGTCTGAAAGTAGTCAGGAGGATTGCTGGATTGCTTTTTTCAGAGTTAGCCTCATTAGGAGTTTATATCATAGAGTTTAAGGCATGCCTTGTCCCTAGATTTACTCCGAAGTTGTCACCTTGGAAGGTTTTCCTTATCATTCCCATTCATTTCCTTATTGTTTCATCTCATACTATCATCTTAAAAGATCCTCTGATATAGATGACTAGCCCTTTGAAAGCCTTGGATATTTGAATTGCAAGTAAACCCTTTTACGACCCCATTGCCCAATGGACTTGTGTTCTCTTTGAATTATCTCCCCATTGCCAAAAAATCCTTCTCTACTCATTCCTTTACCTTACACTGAACCCTTATTTCATGCTTCCTAAGCAAACAAACAAAACAAAACCCATTGTGCCCTATAACTAGCCTAATACCTCAATTGAACTTCAAAGATATATCATTCTTTACATTAATAGAGAGATCCCTCTCTGGATCCAGGAGGGCTAGATCCTAGGATCCCAAAGTGGTTTGATGTTGTCTTGTCTTTTGGTCTTGCCAATCTGGCCAAAACACAGGAACCACAATAGGGCTATTAATTGCAGGGCACATGAAAGGAATAGAAACTATACTAACTGAATTTATCATCCCATTCCTCATTTCCTTGGTCACATTAGATGTTTTTTATGTGATAATAATGGCCACAAGGCCAAGGATTTCAATTTTTCCATGTGCTTCAAGAGATCCATCCAAAGGAAGGAGAATGTGCAAGTCCAATTGCATAAGAAGAAGAAGGATCAGTAGTTGAAAGTTTGGAGGAGAAAAGAGCAGCAAGGATCTCCCACCAAAAATTGAGGCTTGCATGGTCTCAGGGGGAGAATATGGTTGCATTATGAGTTGCATTCAAAATATTATTTGTGCAACCATATGAGAAAGAGTATGAGTAGACAAATCTAGATTTTTAGAGATGCATGTATTCAAGGGGAGTCCTTGAGGTTTGAAGAGCATATCCATTTATGATCTATTTCCTTTTGTTTTTATTAGCTATATTGTTACTAGTGGTTTTTGGAGAAGTTTCATGTTGAGATGTTCTTTTATTTTTTGATGATATGGAGACCATGCATTGTCTAGGTGTGATGGAATATCACACATCCAGGGGGAGCATTTGTGCTTCCAAATGGATTTGGAATGTTTTGGCATTATGTTGCAGGAAAAGAGTTTTGTTGATGTTGTCATATAGTTACAAAATCATATGGTTTGCATGACATAGTTGGTATTTTGATGATGATCTTATTGCTATATCATATTTATGTTATATTTTGTCATGCATGTGTTGCTTCCACGGAGATCAAATGTTGTTTTGGAGATAGTTCCTCTAGAGTATGCATTTTATTTCTCATTTTTACTATTCTATATGTATCATGTTGTTGCTTGAATGTGCTTTTGGATGGATGATACATGAGGAAGATGGTTGTTTCTACTCATGATATTTTGGTGCAGGGAAAATTTTAAGGATGAAAAATTATCTTAAAGTTTAGAAACATTAGTGAATCTTATGAGTCCCTAATATGCAGACTATAAAATGTTTAGTGATATTTTTTTAAAATATATCCAAATTTATAATGATTATATATAGTCTCTATAATTTTTTGGCGATTTTTAGGATAAAATAATTTTATACTATAAAATTTGGGCAAATCACTTTTAGAAAAAAATGGAAATTGGCAAATCTTGTTTTTGGAAAAACCATGGAAAATTAGCCCACCTGTGAATATCAACCCCTAAAATTTTCCATGGTTTGGTGCATGTTGATGGATGAGATACTGTGTACTCATGGTGTTTTATATTTTCCTACTCATATGTGGAGTGTACAGAGTCTTTCTTCTCACTAATCTATTACTTATGCCTCACTAATGATATATTTCTCACATATGATGAGGATAAGTATTTGTTTTTTCTTATGATTATTTTGGCATGATGGATGTTGTTGCTTGGCTTTGCTCTCATGAGGAGAGAGAATGAGATGATGAGGATGCATAATTTTGTTGTTATTTTATGAAATATTCCTATGTTGGTTATATTAGTTGAATTTCTATATTGATGCACATGTGGAGTATGATGATGATGGCCAAGGAGTTGAGTGGTCATGTACTAGAACATGATATTTCTAGTTACTGTATTTTTTGTTGCTACATTTGGAGAGCTCATGTCATAGTGTGTGGATGACATGTATTGTATTTCATTATTGTTGCCATATTGCAGCATATTGATGCTCAGTGTTTCCATGTACTCATGATATGTCATGTTTTGGGCATGTACTGGTGAGAGAACATTTATGTGCACATGTAAAATCCATGTACTATCATTGTTTTATCTTTTGGAAACATTTCTCATGGAGTTACCCATGGTGTCTAGCATGTCTTGTAATTATCTATGTATGGGTCAACGAATGTCCAAGTCATGATATCTTGTATATCATTGATGTAGCCCCACATATTGGGTTCATGATGTAATCTTGGGTCCATAGGGTCATGGTTTGTGATAGGTGTAGAGGAGTTATGTGTCAATATTATGTACTTGTCGTAGCTATGTACTTGCTCCATGAAGCATTATGTTGTATTTTACTTCATTATATATCATGTCCAAAGTCAGTTAGATTAATTCTCTATGAGTAGTAGTCTATTTCACTTGGAAAGGAGGCTCATTGCAGCAAACAGAGTGTTTATTGCAGCTCCATTACATGCTTAGGGGGATCTTGTTCAGTTTTCAGATTTGGCATGGTATCGGTAGTGATGTTCGGCAGTCAGTTTCCTTATTTTTTTCATGCTTATATTTTAGGAGATAATTTTTGTTTTGCATTAGTATGGTGTTCAGTATGATAGGGGGGTAAATATTCTCTTCTGGAACATTATTGGAATTATTATTCAGTGTTTGATGGAACTTTTCCATTGATGTCAAAGGGGGATATATTTTGGATTGATGAGTCAGCCTCACATGTTATATTAAGGTTGACATAAATGCCAAAGGGGAGGTTTGTTAGCATTGATATCAAAAAACTCTTGGTATCTCTGGTCATACACATGAGTGATGAGTTTTGGTGATGATTGGTTGATGGTATTGTTAGTTGGCATTGATGTCAACATCTTATGACTAGACCTAGTGGCTGTTGAGGAGATGGATTCCAAACATAATGTGTTGATTGGATATGTTGTTGATGAAGGAGGTTGGAAAGCTTCTCTTGGTGTTTCATATGTCTCTACATGTCTTGAATACATCGATTTTTTGCTTCATCTATTCGTTTGTATGTTGTTTGTTTTGTAGGTGCTTCCACCAGGGATGGACATAGTTTTATGACTTGAGGTTGTTATTACAGAGGATAGATATGTTTTTATAGGTCCTGGAGATGTTTAGAGATGTTGTGATTATTTCTTAAGGAGCTGGAGATATTGGTCTTGATCCTAAAGTTGGAAGAATAGGTCTAGCGTGTCATAGACTTTTTCCTTTCCTATTCGTCCATTGCATAATTATCTCAGTGGCTTAGAGGAGTGTTCATAGGCTGAGGAAGATGTTCCAGTAGGTGGCAGAGGTTATGGACTAAAGAACTGATGCTTTCACTGATTTTTAACCCCAGCCGCATGCATGCAGATTCAAGGGAGTGACTGGAAAGTCATAGTCGCTGCTAGATAAGTCTTAAGGGAGTGGTTATAGCTTTAAGAGGTTAAAGTCACTTGTAGGTCAGTGCTAAAGGAGTTACTATGGATTTTGACGAGATTTTGTTCGCATTACTCGCGTTGTTGATCTAATTTTTGTGTTTTGGCTATATCCTTGATCGGAACTTTTCGATTCATGGTTGGAAAAGTTCATGGGGCATCTAGAAGCTGATTAAAGTTGAAACTATCAAGAAGGCTAATGGAGTTAGAGGTTGATTAAGTCAATGAGTTGAATCCGGATCTAATCTAGCATATGAATAATATTTTTGAGCTCAGTAATCCTATGTAATTATTGAGTTGATCACTTGAGTTCATATTTATATTCTAGATATCTCATTGTTACTATGATTGCTTGCAATAGTGTATGGAGAGAATGTGAGTTTAGAGAAGACCATGCAAACTATGTGAGCTTCATTATGTAGAATTTTAGAATCAATTTGCAGTTGTTGCAACAAATAGTTGAAGCTTATTTCAGCCATGATATTGTGAAGTGAGTGAGAAGATGAAGTGTTTATTAGTGTATTGCTTGGTGATATGGGATTGTTTTATGTGTTTTATTTTCAGTTTGGCGATTTGATTTAATTGTGTGATTTCATTTTATATTGTTGCAGTTATCATGTTGAGCAGTTCTCAGTTCCAGTTTGAAACATTTTGAAACGAGAACCACATAGAGGAGAAGAATTGGAGAACTAAGGCGAAATTGATATAAGAGATAATATTTATCAAATTCAATGATGGTTGGATAGTTCGGCAAAAACTGGGTGAGGCTCGTTGTTCATGGTAGCTTTCAGCAGATCGGAGTCTGTAGAGTCATTGATATTTCAGGAGTAACCAGGCGAGGATCGTTGATTGTGGTGGCCTTCAACAGATTGTAGTCTATAGATCCTCTTGAGAAACAATATCCATTTGAGAGTAGCCATATGTATAACTCTATGTAAATAATTTTCTTGACATAATATAATTTGAGCAGCACAACAACTTAAGGCGGTTTTTTTCCCTATATGGGTTTTCCACCAGAAACAGTTATGTCCATGTGTTGATTTATTTTCATGCTTGCATGTTTCTTTTTATGCTATAATCTATGTTTATTTGTTTTAGTTCATGCATGGTTTGAAATATTAATAATTGGTGAAAAATTTTAAAAGTGCCACAACACTCATTCACCCCCCCCCCCCCCCCCTCCCCTCTTAGTAGTGATCTAGTTTCCAACGAGTCCTTCCTCAAGCATTATTTTTTCAAGTATTTTTTTCTCATCCCAAGTAGAGAATTCAATAACATCATCAATTTCAACATTTTGAGAATAAATTTTTTCCTCTTGAATTTATTTGATACATTTTAATTTGTATTTCCTCTTTATTGTCAAACCACTAGAAACAATATGATATTTTTCAATCAAATTTCTAGGAGGGTATTCACCTCCTCCACTACCATTACTTTCTTTTTTTCCTATTTTCTCTTGACATCTAAAAATTAAAATATCTTGTGAGAATTTCCGAGGGAAACTTATGGTCAATACTAGTAGTAGGTTTTCCTCATTCCCTTTTTCTTTCGTTGATATTAATTAAAGTATAATAAGTATAATCATGGATAGGTTAGTCCTCGTGAATCATCTTCTCCTAAATTTTGATTGTCTCTAACTCCTTCCAATTTCTTTATAAAACTTAAATTACACCCAATACAAATCATATGTGAAGAAAATATTCCATGTGGATCAAAACCTTTGTAAGAGTTGAGTTGCCTCATTTATAAGTATAAAAATGTGAAGCCATTTCATCCAAATGGATAATAGATTTACCCTGGAATATTTAATTTTTAAAGGAGTAGAAATGAATTATTTTGTCCTCCTTTGATTTTGAAATGTTTCCAATACTTTAATTGTTGGCATAATTCAATAGCAAATAATTTATCAAAAACATAATACAGAAGGAGTGTAGGTATTCCTTCAAAGTCATAAATTCTAATATAAAAACATTTTTTTGGCATTCAAAAATCCCCTTTCTTGAGAGAAAATATTGAGCCTCATCAATGTGATTTCTTGTATTATAAACACAAATAATTGTCTTGAAATCTATAACAAAATAATTTTGAGCCTAATAGAAATGAAAGGGAGCCTTATGCTTATATAATGTAGGATACCAAAACTGAACTAGGTTCTCATCTATATTTACAGTGTGAGCACCAAGTAGGACTTTAAATATATTTACATAGACTAGTGTAAATTATATAAGGAATGAAGAATAATTTTGGACTCTTGTAATTCCCTATTTGATAGGAAATATCATGGGAAATTATATTAGTCAGGTCAAATAAGATTCGCTCGTTCGTCATACATGTTCAATAGATTCTTTACCGGTGATTCTTTCTAATGGTCATCCAAACTCTTCAAGGGATTTTCCAACATATTTCCCTAAATTCGAATACCATCCTTTGAGGAAAGAAAAGGGTTCCTTAGAAAAAAATATTGGAACTTCACTACACCCTCCTTAACCTTTCATAAATTCATTTTCGTGAAAGACTTTAAATTCATTATGTAGAGTCGATAGTCGTAACATTTATTTGAAAAGGTTCAATGTTAAGCATACAATATTTATTTCAGATTATTCAAAGTAAACCACATTTTCATACTTATCAAACTTTATTTTGTGCCATGAAACAATGTTTGTGAAGTAATATATTTTAGGCATACAACTTGATTTCACTATTTTAGTCATCCAAGCTTCATTGGTGCCTAATTTATCTTCTAGAAATTTAAATTGCCACGTATATGCAATATACTAGGGATAATCATTATTGTTCCTTGCAAGTGTATTAAGAGTATCTGCACAATAAGGCTCTTTCCTTCCACTCACCCTCTTTCATTTCTATAGTTTGGAGGTACTTAGTATGATAAACTCTTAATTCTCACTTAATGAGGAAATTTATTATGAATATTACTAACCCCATCAATTTCTTGTCACATTATTACATATTGCTACTTTAATTGTAACAATTTCCCTGAGGTAATAGTTATGTGATCATTTTATCAAGAACCACGTTAAATTAAATGTTGAGATAAACTGAAATGAAGTCATGTAGATAAATCTTTGATTCACCTCAAAATTAATGTTTATCAGAAGTTGAGTTATCTAGAGTTGGGGAATTGATATGATAGAGAATCGAAATGATTATGATTCGGGATGAAATGAGTAATTGGGAGTCAGGACTCGGGATAAACAGGATGGTCAAGAGTCGAGATAGTAGGTAGCCAGTACGATTGGGAGTATAAATGGATGAAAAGGTATAAGTGGATTCTTATTTATCCTAACATACAAACTTTTGAAATGTAGTTATGTATGAAAATCAGAGAGTTGGGATCGAGATAAGAAAGTAGAGAAATGACTCATGCAATCATTCCGCCATCCCAAATTTTGAAAAAAATGGCTAAAAATGTATTGTTTCTTCAAGAGACATTAGATAGTATGGACCAAATATATGTATCAAATGCATGGAAATAAAAAGTTCAAAATTTTACTCTTGATTGAAAATTTTGGTTATCACCACTTTAGGTAATTTTTGAAACACATGGTGTTGATTGCCCTAAAAGGGTTCCATTACGTTATACCCACCTCCTCTATATGACTCACCACTAGATTAATTCCCTAACAAATCCTACGAATTCCCAATTACCTATAGTGATGCAATGATGGTATATAGCAGTTTATTTGTTTCAAAACCATGTCTTGTTAGTTGTTGATTACCATGATTAGAGACATGAGATTCAATCTTAGAGACTTGGAATTCTCATTGAGTGACCTTGGTTCCATGGTCATGTTTTTATCACTTCTCATGGGCCATGCAGATCCTCTAGAATGGGGATATTTATGTTTTTTTATATTTGTAGCTTGGGAGGTACTCCAAACCCTAGGTTAGTGGGTTTTCAAGGAATTGGCACACAAAAGTGTCTTGTGGGCTAAGAACCAAAGCATGATGGTTTTTCACCCAAAGGAATTGGGTAAAAACTAAGTGTAATTTTTATGGTTTGACCGATGGAGATGATATAGGACCTATAGATCAACAAGGAGAAATGAAAATCATCAAGATTGGCGACATACAAGTGAATATATTAATTTTTGAAGGTTTTGTGTGGGTGAATTAGTCTCAAGATCAAGTCAACCTTAGCATAAGAAGGCATTTTTGAAAGGTTGGATGTCACCCTAAGGAGAGATGTAAATATATATTAAGAGGAGCCTCATTCCTCATCCAACATTTCATCCCTTTTCTTATGGGAGGTATGAAATATAGTCTAGTTTCCTGAAGTTAGCCGCAACCAAGGAAAGGAGGAGGTTGAGACTATTTGGGATGGTTTTGGATCAATTTAGGGTTTTTGTTTACAGTTGAAGGTAATGAAAAGGAGGATACTAGGTCGAGTTGGTGAAGGGTGGTTTTGAGCATATAAATCAGCAGTAGTATAATTATACAGGTTGTGCATTTATGTTGTGGACACAGGTGGGAAGGAGGTCTATTTAGGGAGGTAAAGTAGTCCACTAGGCTCCCTAAACAAGGCCACAATCATCTCCAGCTATAGCACAACATGAGGAGGCTTGTAAGGATGATAGTATGCTTATTATGTAGGGATATATGCCCTAACCAAAGGTCAAGTTCCACAGCTTATATTCCTAAGTGTTTTGGAGGAAAGATTCTCTCACATCCAAGGGTTTTGGAAGAGTTGAAGATGGATGACTTCAAGAAGGAAAGGTGTAGGTTGGAGGTCCAATTGGAAAAATTTGGTTGGTACATCCTAGAAGAAAATTCATCAACAATTGCACAAGATCAAGGGAGCAACAAGAGGTTGCATGACAAGCATGTCATCTTCTTGAGTTTATGTAAGTTGCTAGTGGATGTTGTCCTAGTGTAGTACAATTAGTGGAGCAGCCAAAAGAGAAGGATTTAGGAGGGATGTACTAGCATGCTCCAAGCCCTAAGTGTAGGTCATTGAAGGAAAACTGTTCTACTAGAAGAGGCAGAAGTTGGTGATCTCAAGATTGATTCTTGAAGAATGAAGAAAGGAGGTCCATTAGGGGAATTTTGAGGTCTAAAATGGGCCTCCTAAGGAAATTAAAAAATAATTGTGGAAATAATAATATAAGATTATATTACATCATCAAATTTTAGAGGGAAAAAAAAAAATTATATATATATATATATTCTCAACTTGTATTTTCAACTTATCTCCCTATGGGTTTACCCAAATTTCAAGCGGGAACACTCGTTGGATGTATAATTTGATTCCTCATCCAAAGAGTACCCATGTTGCATGATTTATATGGACCCTGCCACATGAAAAATGTGATTGCGATCATGTTTTTTCATGTATTTCTCATTTTTCGTGTAGGAGGGTCCATCGAAAGTATGCAAAATTGGTACTCCTTAAATGAGGAAAAAAAAATTACATACAACGAGTAATCACGCTCAAACTTTAAGTAAAACCTTAGGGAGATAAGTTGAAAATACCAGTTTAAAAAGTAGTTTTATTATTTTTTTATTGTTTTATCTTTTTACTTTTTTACACCAAAAATGCTGAATCATCCCCCATGGTTGACATCATCATATTAAATCCTATTGGTTCTTATAAATTTTATTTTGGTTGTACATTTTTCTTAGGAGGCCCATTTTATACCTAAAAAATTTTTAATGAAAGGAGCATCTCACATTCATCCCAATTTCATTGTTGGAGAAGGACTTCTAACAGTGATAGGTGGTAGCTCTTTGTTCCCTATGTGTGTCTTCATCGAGCAGCACAAGAAGACATTGGTGGGAATAAAGTCCCTAAGAGTTGTATACTTGAAGGATTAAGGAGAATCTAGTGGGGCAAGAAGTCCCAAAGGAGTTTAAGATCAGTTGTGGGCAATTGAGAGTTGTTCACAAATGGAGTTATGAACAACTCGATAGGAGTCTCGATGTGTTGACGTGTTGAAGGACTAATGATCAGCTAGAGAGTAGGTGAATTCAAGTTTAGTGACCTAGTGGATTTAGTTTATTGATAGAGGTGTACTGGAGTTTTTTCAAATTGAGAGTTGAAGTATTGGGCAAGTGTGATTAGGGTACGACTGAGAAGAGTTGAGCGAGCATGCTAATTTTCCAGATGGTTAGTGTATATTATTCTAGATATATCGATTGTATAATTGACTAACATCAAGTCCTAGTTGTATATATTTGTATCAGTGGATGTATGAGGTCCATTATCCCTGGTATGAGAGCCCCGGATAGTTTTCTTAACAGTTTGATTAATATAACGAAGTTAGGTTGTAAAAATTGTAAAAATTTGCCTATATTTATGCACATGTTGATTTACTATTATTTATTGTTCCATTATGCAAAGTATTTCGTTTTGATACTTGGATTGGTAGTGTCAGTGATTATAATATTATAACCTAGACTCTAATATCGTGGAAAAACAACATTGTATTAGAGCTACTCTAAAGGGCTACTAAATCAGAGTGTGAACAACAAAGTAGCTCAGAGGGAGTTGGAATTGTCCAGATCATGGAGCAGAGGGTTTAGCTGAAGACATGGAGATGTGGTATTGAATGTCTTGGAAGCGAGATTGGTTTGGATTTTTTTTGGATTGGTAGTGAGCCTACTGAAAAACAGTTTGTTGTAGGGTAGTTTTTTTATAATAGAATCCCTATAATATGGAATGGATAATTGGGACAAATCAAGGATTTATTTTTCATGGATGACATTGGTTTGGTTGAGATTGTTTCATGTGATGGTCTGCATGTTGGCAGGCTAGTTTCTTCATTGGATCATGATGTTGCATAACCGATATTGGAGGGATGTGCATGAGTTGTGTTTAGCTGGAATTAGGGATGCTTAGCTGGGACGTAGGGGCTATGAATATAGGTGTTAATGGGTTTAGTGCAGTAGGTTAGGACCTCTCTCAGTAGGTAAGAGAGCAGTGTCTCTATGACAACATGATACAGTAACATGTGTAGATTGGATATGGCTAGCTCAAGTTCTTAGTCTCCATGCCAAATCTAGTCGTCTGTTAGGTCTGTTAGCTTTCACCAAAGCTAGCACTTAGAGATTAGTCCAGCTCTGACATTGGGGCACCAGGCTTAGTAGTGAATATCCATTAGCATATTCTATTAGCCCACCTATGGCATCATCAGCACCTGCGACTACTAGTGGGGTTGCATGACCCGCAACTCAGAATGACCTTGTAGGACACTAGATCAATAATAGATAGAGAAAGTAGAGATTTTTTAGACTCATAGGGAGTCTATCTTCATAGGGAGCAACCCTATGGAATTTTTGAGGTCTTCAAGTTCATATGAGGCAAAGGAACTACCGAGATTGCATGCTTCATTCTACAGAGTATGCTAAAGGTATGTACGCCATATGTACTAGTGTCATCATTTGACTTCCTAGCATTGGAAGTACCTCCCTCTCTAAGATGGAGTGTTGATATTTGTAGCTTGGTAGGTACTCCAAAACCTAAGCTAGTGGGTTTCGGAAGACTTGGCACACAAAAGTGGCTTGTGGGCTAAGAATTAACCAAGCATGGTAGTTTTTCACCCAAAGGATTTGGGTCAAAAACAAGTATATTTTTTATGGTTTGACCAATGGAGATGAGATAGGAACTCTAGAGAAATAAGGGGCAAAAAAGATATCAATATTGGTGGTATACAAGTGAAGAGAATAATTTTTGAAGGTTTTGTATGGGTGAATTAGTCCCAAGATCAAGTCAGCCTTAGCATAAGAATCCCTTTTTGATAGGTTAGACATCACCCTAGGGAGATATATAAATAGGGATGAGGAGGAGCCTCATTCCTCACCCAAAATAGCATATTTTTTGTTATATGAGGTCTAAAATGTAGCCAAGATTCCTGAAGTTAGTCGCATCCAAGGAAAGGAGGAGGTCAAGACTACTTGGGATGGATTTGGATATGTTTTATGGTTGTTTTTTTTAGGTGAAGGTAGTGAAAAGGAGGAGACTAGGCCGAGTTGGTGAAGGGTTGTTCTAAGCATATAAATCAACAATAGTATCTTTATACAAGATGTGCATTTCTGTTGTGGACGTAGGTGGGAAGGAGACATGTTTAGGGAGGTCGAGTAGTCTACTAGGCTTTTTAAACAAGGTCACAATCTTCTCCAACTAAAGTGCAGCATGGGGAGGCTTGTAACGAGGAAAGGTATGTGATTATGCAGGGATATATTTCCTAACTAGAGGCTAAGTTCCACAGATCATATTCCTAATTGTTTTGGAGGGAAGATTCGCTCATATCCAAGGGTTTTGGAAGAGATTAAGGTCGATGAATTCAAGACAGAAAGGTTCAGTTTGGAGGTATATATTGGATATTTTGGTTGAAACATCCAAGAAGAAAATTCATCAGCAGTTGCACAAGGTCAAGAAAAGTAGCAGGAGGTTGCAGGACAAGCATGCCATATTCTTGAGTTGATGTAAGTGCTAGTGGATGTTGTCCTATTGTAGGATAGTTGGTGGAGCGGCCAAAAGAGTAGGAGTTTGGAGGGTTTTAGTGGCATGCTCCAAACCCTAAGTGTAGGTTGTTGAAGTAAACATAATCTGCTAGAAGAGGCAAAGTTGGTGAGATCAATATTGATTCTTGAAGGAAGAAGAAATGAGGTCAAAGGAGCATATCACATTCATCCCAATTTTGTTTTTGGAGAAGGAATTTTAGCAGTGATAGGTGGCAACCCTTTGTGCCCTAAGTGTATATTCATCGGGTAGCATAGGAAAAGGATAGTGGGAAGAAAGTGCCTAAGATTTTTTTCCTTGAAGGGCTAAGGAGAAGCTATTTGGGAGCGAAGTCCTAAATAAGATGAGGAGCATCAGTGGGAAATTGAGAGTTCCTCACAAACGGACTTATAAACAACTTGACAGGAGTCTCAATCTGTTGATGCATTGAAGGACTAATGATTACCTAGAGAGTAGGTGAACTTGAGTTCAGTGACCTAATGGAGTTATTTCATTGATAGAGGCAGACTAGAGTTGTTGCATATCAGGAGTCGAAGGACCCGAAAGGTGTGTTTAGGGTATGACTATGAAGAGGGGACAGAGCGTGCTACATCAGCTAAATGGTCAGTGTATCATGTTCTAGGTAGATTGGTTGTTGAAGTGACTCACACCAAACCATAGTTGTATATATTTGTATAAGTGGATGTATGAGGGTCATTGTCCCTGGTATGGGAGCCCTATATAGTTGTATTAACATTTTGATTAATATAACAAAGTTGGGTTTTAAAATTTGTAAAAATTGTCTATATTTGTTCACGTGTTGATTAACTGTTATTTTTTGTTCTATTGTGCAAAGTAGTTTTTTGTGATACTTGGATTGGTAACATCAGTGATTCTAATATTCTAACCTAGACTCCAGTATTGTGGAATAACAAAAATTTTAACCCAATCATGTTACACAAGGATTCTTTTCAAGACAAATCTCCCACAAGCCTCAATCTATAAGAGTATATACCCATGTCTAAGTGTACTTATTCTAATGAAATTCTTGAATTCACATTATTCAAAAATGTGTAGTACTTATGTTGCTTATCCTACAAAAAGTAAGGTTTACAAGGTTTAAAAATAAAAGGAGTTTCCTGTGTTATATCTCTCTAATATATCGAAGGATTTTCAACAAAATAACTCAACTAATATTTCATGATGCTAATTGAGAAGGATAAACCATACCCCTTATCAATAGTTTTGAATTCCCTAATATGAGTGTTCTCATAAAATGTTATGCTCATATACTATAGAAAAAAAAAAAAAAACAACCAATAATTTTATGTAACAACATTTTCAAGTTCACCTACAATACATATGATATACCCAAAGATAGATGGAATGCAAGGTACCAACTAGAAATATTCATATCAAGATCACAAATGTTATCCATATATATTGCAAATAGAAACATAATAGCAAACACAATGACAATATGAGATGAAATAATATATCTTATTATATATTGAAGCAGTGTTCACTTACAAGTTGCAATAGAGCATATATTTGATGAAAAATGATTCCATGAGACATATAACTTTTAAAAAGCTTATATATCTATATATGATACTACTATCCTCTAAGAAAATTTCTAGAGAAGGAAATTTCTAGTAGTTATAACCTGCTAGTAAGCTTTATTATAATAGTTGTGTTCACACTCCTACATAGGCCTTATTTACTAATTATGCCCTTCATGACATAAAAATACATAGTATTTTATCTACTTTAGCGGTTAGAAAGTTGGGACCCTAACATGGAAAATAAAATATACACATAGATTATGTCTATTTTTCTACTAGTTGAAGGTTCCAACAAAGGTATGCAAATGGTGTCCAACTAAGTAACTCTATTTATATTCCATAGGTGTATGCTTCCTATTAGAAGTTTTACCAATTGAACGATAGATAATTCTATTTAAATATGTCGAAACATGCATCTCTAACTCTAAAATAACTCTTAATATTTGATATGTTGGCACAAAACATAGCTCTAATACCACTTATTGTGTAATTAATCTACAAAATATATAAATTATGAGCATATCAAAGGAAATATCACTACAAAAACTAAAATAGGAGAAACAAGAGTATTGACACTACACAATATAAACCCTTTTTTTGATAATCCAAAAGATAGCAATACTCATAGAGTCTCTTTAAGGGGGAAAGCTCCACATGAACAAAGATTTATTACAATGAAATTAGTGGATAAAGAATAACATAGTTTCTTACTTCTATAAATAGTTTTACGCTACCCAAAACACAACCACTAGTGGTCCGAACATTAATGAGTAGCAACTAGCTTATGGAAATTATTTCCCAAGAATAACCCTTTTACATTTTAACCACATACCAACTACCTAGCAGAATTTATTCAAAGAGAATGGTCACGTACATTAACTAACTACTTAGTACTCTAAATAAGGGAAGTTAGGTTAGGAATTTAGCACTAGTCCAAATCAATTTGCCTACCTCTTTGCCTTTTCTTTTTGTTTATTAATTTTCTCATTTGAAGTGGAATTTAAAATTAATTTGATAGGGTCACAAGCTCCTCATTATTCAAATTTTTTTGTGTTCTTAGCAACTTATTAAATGATAATAGGTTGTGTCTATAAATAACATGCCACAATCCCTATAGAATAACATACCTTTAGAATTGTTGAATTGCAAACTCCAAAAAAAAACACTTAAAAAATTAAAACATCATAACCACCACCAAGGGTTTCATTGGTTGTTCGAGGAATGGTAGTGATATCTCCACTTCATGGTTCGATTCCCCCAAAGAGTGTGGTGTGTTTTCCATTGTCAAATAATAGGGTCATCAAATATTTTTAGTATAGTCTCAGGTAGTTATATCATTATTATTAAACAATATCCCACCCTTTTGATTAGTGTTGGTTGCTCAATACTTATGTATTAAGGAAGAATCTATGCCAATAGGATGTGCAGGAAACACCACTACAATTTTGTTCCCTCCTAATAATCAATATATAAAGATTAACTTTGATGACACAAGTAGGGAGAACACTATATTGGTTGAAATTGGAGGGGTATTATAAAATAAGGGGACCAAAGAAAGGGGGAAATGATATAGGTGGGTGGGTACAAATTATCTTTCCATACCATAATGTTTTTGGTATAGCATAAAACAACAACAGTGGGGTAGAAATATTAGTCAAATGGATTGAACGTAGCCTTATTCAAGCAATCGAAACCCTACTGATAGAAAGAAACTATTAATTTCTTATTAAATCCCCACTAATAAAAAAGTAAATTTACATTAAGTAAACATGCCTCTATAAATATAAGTGAGTTTGAATCATAATAGGAGATCGACAAAGAAATCAGTTGATTGCATCATTAATAAAGTTATTTTAAAAAAAATGGATAGATTCATTAAGGAGGTAAAATATTAGGAGGAAGAACTAAGCCAACTTATCAACTACTCTTAGGCCTAATCCTATAACAATTATTCTCAACATTATAATTCATCTCCCTCCCACAGTTATGTTCATTTAATATGGCATCTAGGAAAAATATTGGACATATTACAAATTTTGGATTTTCTAGTGCTTCTATGCAGTGTCATCATCTCAAATTTGATGCAAAATGAATCATGGTTAAACCATTTTCTCATTTCTATTTTATTTCCTTCATTTAGTGTGCAATGACATAAGCTTCAAAGGGGAAATGGAGACCATAACTTGGAAAAGGAAGTGTTGCAAGAAAAATCCACCAACATTCACATTGGAGCAATGATCTGGATTGGATAATTATAGAATTTTTCATCCATCCCAATGCTTTATGATCTGAATATGGGAAAAAAAATTATTGCTATGCAATCTCCCTCATCAGTATTAAAAGTGTATTTAAGGATCGTCTCATGTTAACCATTTGTGAAGGGGTTTATGTGTGTAGTTTCATGTATCTCCATGTGTCTTTGATGATAAAATTATGAGTTAATTAACATTTAAAAAACTCATAACAACAAATTAAATGCAGTAATACAACTCACATCAATCACATAACACAATGGATGATGATGGAGTTCACCCCTCCTAGGCTACATCTTCATGGACCTGCTTTAACTAGTTAGGCCATCTTGGGATTATGAGTCAAAATTATGATTACAAGTGTTGGTCCTCTAATTTGCACCCTTTTTGACCATTTTTTTCCTTTCCAAATCGTAATCATTTACCCTATTTTACCTATCTTATGTGCCCTCATCCTGCACTAGTGCGAGAACGATGACACATTTTGCATTAACTTCATATTTTACATATTTTAACTTAACTTAGAATTTATTAACTATTTATTATCTGATTTTCTACTTATAATTACTTTTTTAAAGCATCGTTACCTCCTATGTTATTTAATAGTTAAATGCTTACCTTGACCGCTGATTTTTAGTGCATAATAGATCTCGCACCAGGGCTAGCACCACGAATCTTTGCAGCAAAATCTGGATCTCTTTGATTGCTGCCTAATTTTTTACCACCATATCTGAAGGCAGCCGAGTCCGAGTGATAACAGCAAGTCAATATGGAGTAGCGGAGATCGAACTTAGGAGGAACGAATAGCTGGAGATAGCCACGACCCGTTTTGTTAGAACGTTTAATTTTGAAGGCCGAAAGCTTATTCTGGAATCGGTTATGTAATTTGTTGTAATGATTTCTGCAACTGGCTATGTAATGGTTAAACGATCCTTTTGGCCTGCGGCCAAAAGGATCTATATAAGGAGAAATGTAAATAGGACAAGATGTTCAATGTTTTGATAGAATTGAATAAATCAGAGAATAGAACCAGTGAGGTGGTAACAAGCCTGTCTTTTGTTATCACCCAAATCTGGGCTGGATATGTAATCACGCATGTATTTACTTTGAGGATTTAATAAGAAGAGCTCCACCTTATGCTTCATGGATTTTATTTCTTCATTCTTAAACAGTTGATGAATTGACTCAATATTGAGTAGCATTTCCATTTGAAAGGGAAATGCGCTAGTTGGCTAGGGCCCAACCAACCCAGCACGTTCTCCCTCCTTTCTATTCTTGCAATTTATGTCTGCTAAGTGTGATTTAATTTGCAACATTTGAATTTCTGTTTGAGTGAAAGCAGATTTGCAGTGTGAAGTAGTTAAATTTCCTTTTCTACATCTGAATTTAAATTTTTTTTCTCTGCCTGGTTCGAGCAGGAGAAATTACCTACCCCAGTGCACATTGGTGTGCTATTCACTTTCAGCACGTTTGGTTTATTTTCTCCGCCTGGTGCAAGCAAGAGAACTGTGTTTGCACCAGTGCTGGATAGTGTGATGCAGCAAGTCTCTTTAGTTTACTTCTAACAGCTTTCTTGCTTTCAGTTACATTTTAATTAAAAACATTGTTTCATTATTCTCTACAGATATTCATCTTTCTGATAAGCAATTTGGTTTCATAACACTTGCAGTAATTAATCATTGATTTCAAGCACTAAAATTTAAAGTGTAAGAAGCTCAGATCAAGTACAAGAACCAGTTTCTTGGTACCATATCTGAGTGTTGTGGACTTGAGAAAGTTCAGGGCCCTTGCATGAAGAAAATCATTTTTAGTATGGACATTAATTTACACCTTCTACATAGATCGTTGTTCCTGCACTAGTGCAAGATCTATTCTTGTGGGAAGATTATCTTTACATGAGCAAGTTTGAAAGGACCCATCTGTTGAAGACTGCTAAGGTGTCCTTGCTAAATAAAACACATTCTCAGTAGATTATCAATATCCCACTAGAGTAATTGCCTTCTTTTTTTTATTTCCGAATCTCTCTTGCAAGTATATTTCTTCTTGTTCTAGCCTCAGATTGTTTTGATGGTTTGAGTTGCCTTCTTCTCTAAATTTTGATTCTGCAATTTTTCCTTTAAAAAGGAGGAGTTGATATTAGAAATATTCATACCATCTATGGCATTGCCTGTGCTTCGTCTCTAATTTTACGAATCCCCGGGTTGACAATTTAAGTGTTGAAGACTTTACTTAAGTGTAATTCCTGCACCCAATATTTTGGCGCTGTTGCCGGGGAGGTGATTTGATTTGGTAAGAATTTTCTAATGGTATAATAGAGGTAAGTTTCCTTTATTTCTTGCAAGTATTTTTCAAGGAGTTTTTACTGGTGTTGATTGATTTCTGACAGCATTTTTACTAGAAATTGTTTGGATATTTTTCTTTCTTTTTTGAAATGAATGCCTAGGAAAGGTAAGGGTTCAAAGCCCAATAAGGGCCAAAAGAATATTTCTCACATTGGGTCTCCTTTTGCAAGCAGGAAGCCCAATCCAATTCAAACCCATCACGCAGGAATAATCCACCTGGATTCTGGTAATAACAGCTCAGGTGTGGATCAACCTGTGGAGAGCAGTACAAGCAAGAAGGGAACAATGGCAGACCAAGGAGATCATTTGGAAGGAACCGGTGATAACCAAGTAAGTGAAGGAAAATCTACTTTTGTGTTTCCAATTGTGGATCATGATACTGTGTCACAGATGAAGAATATTCCATCATCATCTCTCCCTCATTTCCATGGTAAAGTTCATGAAGAT
Organism: Pinus albicaulis; assembly: GCA_034641835.2. Lineage (NCBI taxonomy): Eukaryota > Viridiplantae > Streptophyta > Pinopsida > Pinales > Pinaceae > Pinus > Pinus albicaulis. The sequence continues at coordinate 3,425,134 of MU968381.1, forward strand.
CCTGACTCTTTTTTATTTGAGTTTGATATTTTGTTTAGAAGTTATGATTATGCAACGGAGGCTCTGAAGTTAAGATTATTTCCTGTTACCCTCAAGGACTCAGCTTTACGTTGGTTTATGGGGTTAGGAGGAAACACCATTACTTCTTGGGATCAGATGAAGAGAGTATTTTTGTCTAAATATAAAGAATATTGCAAAACTCAGGACATGCAAGATGAAATTTTTACAATCATACAAGATGATGAAGAAATGCTTGAAGATTATTTGGAAATATTTCTATATATTTTACAAAGGTCAAAACTTAAGCTTGATCCCAACACTATTAGAACCTTTTTCTTAAGAGGACTTACTGATAATTCTAGAAACAGTTTGAATATGTTAGGAAAAGGTGATATTTCTCAGCAAACTTTTGATCAAATTTGTGAATTATGCTAGAAATTTTCAAGAAACCAGTACAGATCTGGTAGAGGAACCGGAAGAAGAAGAAGAGGCAGAAGAACCCACAGAAGACGAGGAACTGGATGAAGATGAACCGGAGCAGAAGGAAGGGGACTTGGAAAAAGAGGGACCGCAGGTAGAAGAGTTCTTTGACGCGACCATGGCAGATATAGAAGTCCCGAAGCCAGTGACAGCCCCTGCTGAGACAGAGGGAGGAAAATAATTTGTGACTCCTACTGCTCGCATAGCAGAATTAGAACTCCAAGTGCAAAACTTGGAGCAGCTTGTGACCAAAGCACAAGAGGAAAAAAAATAAAGCAGAGAAGAATTGATGGCAGAGCTCAAACAAAATCAAAGCGAGGTTAAAGTTTGGAAATATCGGGCTGGATGTTGTTTCAGGCGGTTGAGAAAGGTAGCAAAGAAGTTAAGGCACATAAAGAGGAAGAAGGCTGAAACAATGCAGCCTGAGGACAACATGCCGGAACAAGACTGAGTTGGAGTATTCAAAATTTTGGTTTTTTGCAGAGGTAAAAAGTTGTGTGAGGACACACAACAGTTTATGGATGGGAGGATGTCGGTCCTCTAATTTGCACCCTTTTTTACTATTTTTCCCTTTCCAAATCATTATCATTTACCCTGTTTTACCTATCTTATGCGCCCTCATCCTGCACTAGTGCGAGAACGATGACACATTTTGCATTAACTTCATATTTTACATATTTTAACTTAACTTAGCATTTATTAACTATTTATTATGTGACTTTCTACTTAGAATTACTTTTGTAACTCATCGTTACCTCCTATGTTATTTAATAATTAAATGCTTACCTTGACCGCTAATTTTTGGTGCAGAACAGATCTCACACCAGGGCCAGCACCACGAATCTTGGCAAAAAAATCTGGATCTCTTTGATTGCTGCCTAGTTTTGTACCACCATATCTAAAGGCAGCTAAGTCCCAGTGATAACAGCAAGTCAATCTAGAGTAGTGGATATCGAACTTAGGAGGAACAAACAGCTGGAGATAGCCACAGCCCGTTTTGTTAGAATATTTAATTTTGAAGGCCGAAAGCTTATTCTACAATCGGTTATGCAATTTGTTGTAACAATTTCTACAATTGGCTATGTAATGGTTAAACAATCCTTTTGGCCTGTGCCCAAAAGGATCTATATAAGAAGAAATGTAAATAGGACAAGATGTTCAATGTTTTGATAGAATTGAATAGATCAGAGAATAGAACCAGTGAGGCAGTAACAAGCCTGTCTTTTGTTATCGCCCAAATCTGGGCTGGCTATGTAATCATGCATGTATTTTCTTTGAGGATTTAATAAGAAGAGCTTCACCTTATGCTTCATGGATTTTATTTCTTCATGCTTAAACAGTTGATTAATTGACTCAATACTAAGTAGCATTTCCATTTGAAAGGGAAACGCATTGGTTGGCTAGGGCCTAGCCAACCCAGCACGTTCTCCCTCCTTTCTGTTCTTGCAATTTATGTCTGCTAAGTGTGATTTAATTTGCAGCATTTGAATTTATGTTTGAGTGAAATAAGATATACAGTGTGAAGTAGTTAAATTTCCTTTTCTGCATCTGAATTTAAATTTGCTTTCTCCGCCTGGTTCGAACAGGAGAAATTACCTGCACCAGTGCACGTTGGTGTGCTATTCACTTTCTGCACATTTGGTTTATTTTCTCAGCCTGGTGCAAGCAGGAGAACTGTTTCTGCACCAGTGTTGGATAGTGTGATGTAGCAAGTCTCTTTAGTTTACTTCTAATAGATTTCTTGCTTTCAGTTACATTTTAATTAAAAACATTGTTTCCTTATTCTCTACAGATATTCATCTTTCTGATAAGCAATTTGGTTTCATAACACTTGCAATAATTAATCATTTATTTCAAGGACTAAAAGTTAAAGTGTAAGAAGCTCAGATCAGGTACAATAACCAATTTCTTGGTACCAAATATGAGTGTTGTGGACTTGAGAAAGTTCAGGGCCCTTGCACGAAGAAAATCATTTTTAGTACGGACATTACCTAACACCTTCTGCATAGACCGTTGTTCCTGCACTAGTGCAAGATCGATTCTTGTGGGAAGGATATATTTACATGAGCAGGTTTGAAAGGGCCCATCTGTTGAAGACTGCTAAGGTGTATTTGCTAAATAGAACACATTCTCAGTAGATGATCAATATCCTGCTAGAGTAATTGCCTTCTTCTTCTTCTTTTTCGAATCTCTCTTGCAAGTATATTTCTTCTTGTTCTAGCCTCATATTGTTTTGATGGTTTGAGTTGTCTTCTTCTCTAAAGTTTGATTCTGCAATTTTTCCTTTAAAAAGTAGGAGTTGATATTAGAAATATTCATACCATCTCTGGCATTGCCTGTGCTTCGTCTCTAAGTTTACAAATCCCCTGGGTTGACAATTTAAGTGTTGAGGACTTTACTTAAGTGTAATTCCTGCACCCAACAACAAGAATATGTGATGCTCCAATGGATTTTATTATTATTAAATTGGCTTCAAAGGACATGAAAACCCCAAAAATGACTATCCAATCTCTGAATTTGGTTACCAGCTCCTCTAGGACCTCCAACACTAGTGGCCATGGGCTCGTTTAATCTCCAAAGTGACAAAAACACCTTCATATGTGCTCCAATGCCTCTATAAACTATACCATTGTGTTCAAAGCATTAAATACATCAAAATTTAACTATTTATTCACTGAAATTGGCCTTCGGCTTATCTGGGCATGGCCTTCCCTCCTCGTGACCCTAGGCTTCAAAATTCTTCAACGTGTCAAAAACACATGTAGATGAGCTAAATTTCCTCCGCAATATGTTCCAATGGATTCACAGCATGCTAAACTACTAATAATGACTATCCTTGAGCAAAAATTGGTCGAAAATTTACCAAGATAGGCCTCATTAAAGTTTCCCCTAGATTCTACCTCTAAATCTGGAAAACTGCAAGTTAGCTCCACCAAATTTGGAAGTTCCACTAAATTTGGCGAATCTGCTAAAAATATGCCAAGTTTTAACTAAATATTAATTAAAATATAAGAATGCTTAGTGCACACTAAGCCACACTTAACTGGGTGCTTAGTAGGGCGCTTAATTCCTAGTCATATGATGAGGTCTTATGGAGGAGGCGTTGGCCCCTTTCCGTTCTATTGTCGGACACTTAATAACCCTTCAAATACAAAATCGTGTGCATTTGTTTTAACATATGGTGTTGTGGTGAATTGTAAAATGGTTGGAGTGGTGGGACAGAGGTCATGGGGTTGAGCCCCGACCTCCGCACCCACAATATGTTTTTGGAAAACACATTTATATAACATTGAACCTTTGAAATATTCGCATTACACCATATTCAAGTGACTTAGGCTTAAATCTGCTCCACCGTAACTTTAATGTATGCCCCCATGAAATGTCACCTGCCTGGCACAGATTGTTGACTGGGCTCATACCTCTTGGCGACAACAAGCCTGGCTACAGGCGGGTGACTTGGGGATCCCCCAGGAGGGCACCCGCAGCTGGGGTAAATTTATCTGGGCTCTAAAAGCATCTAACATTCGCATCACCGACCAACCAGACAATTTGATCTGGGCTGTTTCAAAGGATGGGAATTACACTCCAAAGCTTGGCTACTTTGAACTAATTAAGCACAGGGAGCCCCCCATAAAGGTCTGGTGGTGGACTAACATTTGGAAGCTGAAAGCCCCGCACAAACACAGGCTCCTGTTCTGGTGCTTGCTGAAAGATTGCATTCCTACTACAGATTTCCTCCACATAAGAGCTTTCTACGGGGCCTCCAGGTGTTGTTACTGCCTTAATGATAGGGAAGATGCCCTCCATTTATTCTTGCAATGCCGCATCACCCAAAACATTTGGTCCAGGATTACTTCTGAATTGGGATGCAGACTTTATTGGCAGGGTGACTCTTTATCTGAAGCCTGGTCTCATTAGTGGCAACACTCTGCTCACAGTACAAAATTACGTAACTTACCCCTTATTGTTACCTGGGAATTATGGACAAGCCGAAACAATCTGACTTTCAACGATTCCTATTGACTGTCATAGGATTACCGCTGCCTCACTTGCCACTTATCAGCTTATTCCCGAGGACTGTAGCAGCTGCAGGCCTCCACTTGTGATCCCTGAAACTATTGATTACAGCAGGGCTTGGGCTTATTTTGACAGAGCGTCCAACGCCCATGGGTGTGGGGGGGGAGCCATACTTTATTTAAGTAATCAGCATTACTACAACATCAGAATGGGGCTTGGACCTGGTACCAACAACTATGCCGAATTGCAGAGCCTTAGACTACTTCTCATCTTTGCTCGAGACATTTCCTGTGACTCCATCCAGATATTTGGCGATTCTCAACTTGTGACAAATTGGTTCAACAACATATCCCAATGCCACTCGCACACACTGTCTGCACTGCTGCATGAGGTTCACCATCTCAGAACACTCTTTGACTCCATCACTGTGACTCATATTTACAGGTCTCGGAACAAAGTGGCAGACCAACTGTCCAAAGAAGCTACGGAGCTGATCTGGGGTACCTGGCACATCACAGAGCACACGGAGGGACAGATCTACAGATATTATCATAGGCCTTTTATCGAGGAGGTTCCTCCTGATATTGATGTCTAGTTTTTCAGCTGCTTGCAGGGAGATTTTGTACTACCTCCCCTTTTTATTTATTTCGGCATGTATAATACTTCATATTTACTCTGGGTCTATAGGATGTAGTAAGTTATGCACCGAACTTACTAGGGGACTTTTATATGTCATACACTGTACATGTCATGTTTTCTGGGAGGGTGACTGTCTTCAGTCTTTTTTTGAAAACTGACAGATTATGATTTTGTATATGTTTTCGGACAGAACAGTAGTTTTTATACTACAGTCATTTGTAACAGGTAGCTGATCATTAATATGAATAGTTACGAACTTTTTCACTGTGAAAAAAAATGTATGCCCCCACGTTTAATGATATCATACCATTAATATAAAATGCCAAACCTTTGAAAATATATATATATATATATATATATATATATATATATATATATATATATATATATTCCACATTTAAATCAAAAAAACCCAAATTTAATATAAAATGCCAAACCTTATATATATATATATATATATATATGTTTTAATATAAAATGCCAACCACATTAAATCAAACCCAAATTTAATATAAAATGCCCAACCTTATATATATATATATATATATATATATATATATATATATATATATATATATATATATATATATATATATATATATATGTATGTTTTAATATACAATGCCAAACCTTTGAATTAACGTATGTATTTGGAAATTCCAACTTTGATATATATATATATATATATATATATATATATATATCAATGTATTTGGAAATTCCAACTTTGATTTTTGGGTTTTTTTTAATTTAAATGTGGAATATATATATATATAATTCAACTTTAATATATAATAAATAAATAAATTTTTATACATAAGTATCATGAACCCACATTTAATCTAGGAGGACATTGGACAACTTTTACCTTCACAAAACAAACTGGTGAATCCAACAATGACACTTTTCACAGTCCTATTGGGCTAAAAACTGAAGAATATTCTCTGCATGATGACTGGACTACCATGTCATTAGTTGTACTTGTTCTGCAATATTTTTTTTAAATTCGTTTGTTTTGAACGGCGATCAGCATACCATAACCCCTTCTTCCGAACTCAGTTTTCAACGAAACGAGTTGCGTTAGATTCCTTGTGAGGGGCTAGTCGCTTTGAATCTAGTTTGGTGCAATTCTGAGCACTTTCATTTTTGAGCTAATTTTTTCCCTAATCCATATTTTGATCACTCCTTCCCAGTGACATGCTTTTGGACCTCCAAAATATGGTTATCTCATGAGTGTTGAACACTCTTATGTTTTCCCAAGTTCTATCATCTTGATTCTACTTGGATAAATCGCTTTGACAACCACTTGTCCATTGACATGTCTTGCCTTGCCTTGCCTTGCAAATGGCTTGGCACTTCAACCAGTGTTCCCCTTTTGCTGCTGACTCATTCTAATACTTGTTGGTTGCTTGCTGATATAACACTTTTGCTATACCAAATCGATTCCTCGGTGCCTTCCCACTAAGAATCATGTTCCTCCTTTGCACAATGAGTGAACTACAACAAATATCTTCCAACATCAGTAAAAATAAGAAAAGAAATGATCATTCTTTTACGTCCACGGTTCTAAATTCCACATCTGGAAGAATGCATTCGCCATCTCCTTCTCTTCTTGGCGTCAACACATAAAATGGTCTACAATGGCTGCAAACTCTTCTTGACATCTTGTCACAAACAACACCTCATTAAAGAAACAACTTGACGACATATCAGCTTGCTCCTTCAAAGCAAGTGATTTCACATCATGTGAACATTTCCATGTACTCTCACAACTCGATGTACAAACTATCGACTGCACAAGTCGAAAAAAACATGCCTCTTCAAAAGACTAACTCTCAATTCAAGCATAAGCATGTATAACAACTTGACGACTCTTTTCGCAAAAAAAAATATTTCACATCTCATGAAATACTTCATCAACATGTCCTCTTCATCTTTGGAGACAAAATCAACTCTTCCAAGTTGATATGACATGCATGCAACACACAATAGACCAACACATGTCGACACTCATGCATGTGCAAGTACAATGAAATAATCAAAATTCCATTGTTCATACACACAAACTGTCATGCATGTATACAATTCTTCAACTCTCTCACAATCACAATCATAAGTACAAGAACTCCATTCATATGTACATGTACTTAAATTTGAAATGAACAATTTTTTTTGCAATAAAGTGAGTCAACATACTCCACTTTCAATCACCTTCTTGGCGTAAACATGCAACATGCATTCCATTGGCAAATAAATGGATCAACATCAAAAGACATGCAAAGTCTTAATTGGATAATAAATCCAACCATCTCTTACAAAACCATTTCAATGGCACTTATTTCAGCTGCTCATCATCATCATGTGAATCATCTTGACCCACATCAATTATGTAATCTTCTTTTCCGTTCTTTCCGTTCTCTTTCTCCACCTTCTTAAAATGTCGTGAATGACTTGCTAGATACAAAGTCCAGCACTTCTCTACAAGATGACCTTGCTTATGGCAATGAGTGCAAAACAATTACCTCTTCTTTTCAACATAGCCTCCATTATCCAATGGACCTTTGGCTTTCTTCTTCCTTTTCTTTGAAATTTTCTTTTCCATGTCTATCTTCTTCCAACATCTTGAAACATTATGGTTATCCAAACCACAAAAAGAACATTCAATGTTTCTCCAAATCTTATGTGAGAATTTTCCATGTTTATCATATTCAAAAACAACTTGATTAAAAGCATATTTATACCTTGAACATTCACCTTTGTCGCCTTCTTGAGGAGGTGAATTTGATTAGGTAGTGGCTCTCTTCAGAATACCAAAATTGCATTCAATGATTGTAGATCTTTCAACGTCCTCTTGTTCGCCATTCTCATTAGTTGCATGCTTATAAGCACCTTCTTGCAAAGTGGGTGTAAAACTTTTTCATTCCTCATGAACGCAATCTTCACAAGCTTGAGATAATGAACATGAAATTAAATTCCTTCTTTGAACACCTCCATATGCTTCCTTGGCTTTAGAGCTTTCTCCTTCATGTTTTCCATAACCAAGATCCAAATACTTAGGCCTTTCCTCAACAAAAATTGGCTCAACTTGCCTTGTGCATGTTTCCCCAATCATGTACCTTCATGGCCCATTCATCAATAATTCAGACCTTATACCTCTGGTGTTTCTTTCAAAATCACCTACACATTCATCCTGAGAGTAAATTGAAAATAAACTTGAATTGCATACCTCTTTTTCAAGCACATGATTGGTTAAGGCTTCCTTGGCAACATGGAGTTGAGTCTCCATCGCATGCATCTTTTCAAGGTTCTCATTTGCAATATGGAACTGAGTCTCCATCTCATGCATATTTTTAAGAAGTTCTTGCTTCTCCTACTTTATGGCAATCAAGTGCTCTTAAATTTTAACGCTCTCCCTCTTATCTACATACTTCTCTTGCATCCTATCAATCATGATGTAGAGTTTCTTTAACAACTCTTTATCAAAGAGTTTTTGTAAGGAATGTTGACTTGAAACATTGCTTAATGAAACTTCCATCACACATGCAATGCATACAAAGCTTCTTTGCTGCAATTTTAGAATCTAAAGTCGTAATATTGACCTTGTCCTTCACACATAAACTTGGAAAATTGTTAAATTCTCCTTGCACAAATTCAATAACCAATATCTAATATTGGCTAAATTGAGCTAAAATTTTTATTTGATACCAACTTGATCTAAATATTGGAAAACTTTTTATTTCTATGAAAGCTCCCTCATCAGTATTAAAAATGTGTTTAAGGATCAGCTCATGTTAACCATTTGTGAAGGGGTTTGTGTGTGTAGTTTCATGTATCTTCATGTGTCTTTGATGATTAAATTATGAGTTAATTAACATTTAAAAAACTCATAAACAACAAATTAAATTCATTAATACAACCCACAGCAATCACATAACACAATGGATTATGATGGATTTCACCCCTCCTGGACTACATCTCCATGGACGTACTTTAACTAGCTAGGCCCTCTTGGGACTATGAGTCAAAATTTTGATTACAAGCATCCATGATGCTCCAATTAATTTTTTTATTATTCCATTGGCTTCATAGGACATGAAAACCCAAAAAATTACTATCCAATCTCTGAATTTGGTTACCATCTCCTCTAGGCTTGACCTCCAACACCGGTGGCCACAGGCTTGTTTAATATCCAAAGTGACAAAAGTAACTTCAAATGTGCTCCAACACCTCTATAAACTATACCAATTTTTTCAGAGCATCAAATACATCAAAAATTTACTATTCACTCACTAAAATTGGCCTTCAGCTGATTTGGGCATGGCCTTCCCTCCTAGTGGCCCTAGGCTTCAAAATTCTTCAACGTGCCAAAGACACCTGTATATGAGCTCGCAAGTTGTTACAATGGATTACGAGCATGCCAATCTGCTAAGAATAACTATCCTTGAGCAAAAATTGGTCGAAAATTGACCAAGATAGGCCTCATTAAAGTTTCCCCTAGATTCTACCTCTAAATCTAGAAAACTACCAGTCAGTTCCACCAAATCTAGAAGTTCCACTAAATTTGGGGAATCTGCTAAAAATCTACCAACTGCTAACTGAAGATTAATTAAAACATAATCATTCTTAGTGTGCACTAAGCCTTGCTTAACTAAACGCTTAGTGGGGCGCTTAGGTCCTAGTCATATGATGAGGCCTTTTGGAGGAGGCCTTGGCCCCTCTCCATTCCATCGTCAGACACAAAATAACCTTCAAGTATGAAAGCACATGCACTCATTTAAACATATTTTGTTGTGGTATATTGGCAAATTTTTGAAGTGGTGAGGTGAAGGTCATTGGGTCGAACCCCAATCTCTGCACCCACAATACATTTTTGGCAAACACATTTATATAACGTTGAACCTTTGAAATATTCGCATTAACCAAACCATGTATGATATGCCTCCACCATATTCAAGTGACTTACGCTTAAATCCGCTCCACCATAAATTTAATGTATGCCTCCACGTTTAATGATATCATACCATTAATATAATATGCCAAACCTTATACTAATTATGCCATTTGGAACTTCGAACTTTTGACTTTTGGGTTTTTTTATTTAAATGTGGAATTAAAATATATATATATAAAAGGTCTTAAAATTAATATTAAATATTAATATGTATAATAATTTAATATAATATATGATTATTAAATCATATAAAATATAAATTATATATATATAATATTTAATCCAACCTTAATATATAATTAAAAACTAATTTCCCACACATAAGTATCATGAATCCACATTCAATCTTGGAGGACATTGGGTAATTTTTATCTTCACAAACCAAACTAGCGAATACAAAAGTGACACTTGTCATAGTCCCATTGGGCTAAGAACTGAATGACTGGACTTCCATGTCATTAGTTGTATCTGTTCTACAATATTTTTTTTAATTTGTTTGTTCTGAACTGCGATCAGCAAACCATAACTCCTTCATCCGAACTCGGTTATTAACGAAACGAGTTGCCTTGGATTCCTTGCAACGGGTTGGTCACTTTGAATCTGTTCTGGTGCAATTCTAAGCACTTTCATTTTTTAGCTAATTTTTGCCCCTAATCTAGATTATGATCACTCCTTCCCACTTACATGATTTTGGACCTCTAAAAGTTGGTTATATCATGAGTGTTGAACACCCTTCTGTTTTCTCAAGTTCTATCATCTTGATTCTACTTGGATAAATCACTATGACAACCAATTTTCCATTGAGTACATGCCTTGCCTTGCCTTGCAAATGGCTTGGCTCGTCAACCATTGTTCTCCTTTTTCCACTAACCCATTCCAACACTTTTTGGCTGCTTGCTGATATAACTCTTTTGCTATACCAAATCAATTCCTCGGTGCCTTCCCATTGAAAATCATGTTCCTCCTTTTCACAATGAGTGAACTACAACAAAAAGCTTCCAACATTAGTAAAAATAAGAAAATAAATGACCATTATTTTACCTCCACAGTTCCAAATTCCATATCTGAAAGAATGCATTCACCATCTCCTTCTCTTCGTGGTGTCAACACATAAAATGGTCTATAATGGCTGCAAACCCTTCTTGACATCTTGTCATAAACAACACATCATGCAAGAAACAACTTGACAACATATCCTCTTTCTCCATTAAAGTAATTGATTTCACATCATGTGAACACTGCCATGTACTCTCACATCCCGGTGTACAAACTATAGACCACACAAGTCGACAAAAACATGCCTCTTCAAAATACTGACTCTCAAGTCAAGGATAAGCATGTATAACAACTTGATGATTATTTCCGCAAAACAAAAAATAATTTCACATCACATGAAACACTTCATCAACATATCCACTTCATCTTTGGAGACAAAATCAACTCTTCCAAGTCAATATGACATACATGCAACACACAATCGACCAACATATGTCGACACTCATGCATGTGCAAGTACAATGAAATAATCAAAATTTTGGTGTTCATACACACAAACTATCATGCATGTGTACAATTTTTCAACTCTCTCACAGACAAAATCATAAGTACAAGAACTCCACTCATATGTACATGTACTTAAATCTTAAATGAACAATTTTTTCTGAAATAAAGTGAGTCAACATACTCCACTTTCAATCACCTTCTTGGCGTAAACATGCAACATGCATTACATTGGAAAAAAAATGCATCAACATTAAAAGACATGCAAAGTCTTAATTGGATAAAAAATCTAACTTTCTGTTACCAAACCATTTCAATGGTGCTTCTTTCAACTACTCATCATCATCATGTGAATCATATTGACCCACATCAATTATGGAATCTTCTTTTCCATTCTTGCCATTCTCTTTCTCCACCTTCTTCAAATGTCGTGGATGACTTGCTGGATACAAAGTCCAACACTTGTCTACAAGATGACCTTGCTTATGGCAATGAGTGCAAAACAATTGCCTCTTATTTTCAACATAGCTTCCATTATCCAATGGACCTTTGGCTTTTTGCTTCCTTTGCTTTGAAATTTTCATGTGCATGGTTATCTTCTTCCAACATCTTGAAACAATATGGTTATCCAAACCACAAAGAGAACATTCAAATTTTCTCCAAATCTTATGCGGTAATTTTCCATGTTTATCATAATCAGAAACAACTTTATTAAAAGAAGATTTATACCTTGAACATTCACCTTTATCACCTTCTTGAGGAGGTGAATTTTATGAGGTAGTGGCTCTCTTCGAAATACCAACAATGGATTCAATTACTATAGAGCTTTCAACATCCTCTTTTTTGTCATTCTCATTAGTTGCATGCTTGTGAGCACCTTCTGCAAAGTGGGTATACAACTTTTGTATTCCTCATGAACACAGTCTTCACAAGCTTGAGGTAATGAACATGAAATGAAATTCCTTCTTGGAATACCTTCATGTGCCCCCTTGGCTTTAGAGCTTTCTCCTTCATGTTATCCATAACCAAGACCCAAATATCTAGGCCTTTCATCAACAACAATTGGCTCAATTATGACTTGTGCATGTTTTCCCAATCCTTTACCTTCAAAGCCCATGTTCATCAATAATTTTGACCATATGCCTCTAGTGTGTCTTTCAAAAGCACCTACACATTCATCTTGAGAGGAAATTGAAGATAAAATTGAATCGCATACCTCTGTTTCAAGAACATGCTTAGCTAAGGCTTCCTTGGCAACATGGATTTGAGTCTCCATATCATGCATCTTTGCAAGGTTCTCATTTGCAATATAGAGCTAAGTCTCCATCTCATGCATATTTTAAAGTTCTTGCTTCTCATCCTTCATGGAAAACAATTGCTCTTGAAGTTTAATTCTCTCCCTCTTATCTTCAACTACTCTTGAATTTTAATTCTCTCCCTCTTATCTTCTACTTCTCTTAAATCCTATTAATCATGATGTAGAGTTTCTGTAACAAATCTTTATCAAAGAGTTTTTGTAAGGAAGATTGACTTGAAACATTGCTTAATGAAGTTGTCGTCATGCATGCAATGCATACAAAGCTTCTTTTCTGCAATTCGAGAATCTGAAGTCTCAATTTTGACCTTCTCCTTCACACATAAACTTGGCAAACTGTTAAATTCTCATTGCACAAATTTAGCAACCAATAGCTAATCTTGGTTAAAATGAGCTAACATTTTCTCTGATACCAACTTGACTTGAATATGGGAAAACTTGTTATTTCTATGCAAGCTCCCTCATTAGTATTAAAAAAAAATTTGAGGATCGACTCATGTTAACAATTTGTGAAGGGGTTTATGCCTATAGTTTCATGTATCTTCATGTGTCTTTGATGATCAAATTATGAGTTAATTAACATTTAAAAAACTCATAAAAAGAAAATTAAATGCAGTAATACAACTCACACCAATCACATAACACAATGGATGATGATGGAGTTCACCCCTCCTAGGCTACATCTCCATGGACCTGCTTTATCTAGTTAGGCCCTCTTGTGATTATGAGTCAAAATTATGATTAAAAATATCTTTGATGCTCCAATGGATTTTATGATTGTTCCAATGGCTTTAGAGGACATGAAAACCCCAAAAATTACTATCCAAACTCTAAATTTGGTTACCAACTCCTCTAGGCTTAACCTCAAACATCGGTGGCCATGGGCTTGTTTAATCTCCAAAGTGAAAAACGCACCTTCATATGTGCTCCAACACCTCTATAAATTGTACCACTATGTTTATAGCATCAAATACATCAAAAATTGACTATCACTCACTGAAATTGGCCTTCAACTGATATGGGCATGGCCTTCCCTCCTAGTGGCCCTTGGCTTCAAAATTATTCAATGTGACAAAAACACCTATAAATGAGATCAATTGCCTCTGCAAGTTGTTCCAATGGATTCAAAGCATGCCAATATGCTAAGAATGACTATCCTTGAGAAAAAATTGGTCGAAAATTGACCAAGATAGGCCTCATTAAAGTTTCCCCTAGATTTTGCCTCTAAATCTAGAAAACTGCCAGTTAGCTCCACCAAATCTGAAAGTTACGCTAAATTTGGGGAATCTGCTAAAAATAGGCCAAGTGCTAACTGAAGATTAATTAAAATATAATCATGCTTAGTGTGCACTAAGCCGCACTTAACTGGGCACTTAGGTCCTGGTCATATGATGAGGGCTTATGGAGAAGACCGTTCTGCCGTCAAACATTGAATAACCCTTCAAGTACAAAACTGTGCACATTCATTTCAACATACGGTGTCGTGGTGTATTGGAAAATGGTTGGAGTACCCCGTGACCTCCACACCCACAATACGTTTTTGGCAAACACATTTATATAACATTAAACCTTTGAAATATTCGCATTAACCAAACCATATATGATATGCCTCCACCATATTCAAGTGACTTAGGCTGAAATCCGCTCCACCATAACTTTAATGTATGACCCTGCGTTTAATGATATCATACCACACATTTATATAACGTCGAACCTTTAAAATATTTGCATTAACCAAACCATATATGATATCCCTCCACCATATTCAAGTGACTTAAGCTTAAATTTGCTCCACCATAACTTTAATGTATGCCTCCACGTTTAATGATATCATACCATTAATATAATATGCCAAACCTTTGAATTAACGTATGTATTTGGAAATTCGAACTTTTGACTTTTGGGTTTTTTATTTAAATGTGGAATCAAAATATATATATATATATATAGTTTTAAAATTAATTTTAAATATTAATATATATAATAATTTAATATAATATATGATAATTAAATCATATAAACTATATATATATATATAGATATAATATTTAATCCAACTTTAATATATAATACAAAATATAATTTCCCACACATAAGTATCATGATCTCACATTCAATCTTGGAGGACATTGGGCAATTTTTACCTTCACAAACCAAACTTGCGAATCCAACAGTGACACTTGTCATAGTCCCATTGGGCTACAAACTAAATAATATTATATGCATGTTGATTGGACGGCCATATCATCCGCTGTACATGTTCTGGAATATTTTTTTTAATTTGCATGTTCTAAACAATGATCAACAAACCATAACTCCTTCATCTGAACTTGGTTTTCAATGAAACGAGTTGCATTGGATTCCTTGCGATAGACCGGTCTCTTTGAAACTGGTTTGGTGCAATTCTAAGCACTTTAATTTTTGAGCTAGTTTTTGCCCCTGATCTAGATTCTGATCACTTTGATAGTGCAAAAATTGGAGGAATCAGTTCACAATACCAATTTTACTAGTAAGACCCGGTTTGGAAAATTGGGATCTAAAACTTTCTGGGATCATTTTAAGGAATCAAACAACATTTTATGGGGGTAAAACTTCGCTACTTTAGTGTAGCACCTTTTTTTCCTATTCTACACACAAATATCTTTCCAACAACACAAGAATCACTTCAAGCAGTGCAAGTAGAGTTTGTATACAAACATTATGCAACTCAAAAGTTGACCTTCTTGTTTTCAATACCATAATTCGAGAGGATTCCATGTCAACCTGAAAAAATCATAGAAAATAGGATAGTCACATGACTATGATGAATAATACTCTATAATATTTCATATTGTAACTCTAATTAAGAGTTGAGATAGTCAAAACTAACCAATAGTAGGTTATATGGTCGTGTTATAATCAGGCCACTGGAAGGAAAAGGGGTTCCATTAATTTTAAGTGCACTTGGTCCCTAGATGATCAGAGTAGTTGACAGGTATAGGGAGATAGCATACAAAGATTTTTTTTGCATTGTAGTCCCCCACGGAACACATGCCTTAGTTTTTTATTCGTGGATATTTTCTATTTAGAGAAAGAGAGTTGAGCGGTCACGCCTTCCATTTGGATTTTCTCCCGAAAGGGTTTCGCAAGATATATCCTGTGTCAAATGTTTTTTG
Organism: Pinus albicaulis; assembly: GCA_034641835.2. NCBI lineage: Eukaryota > Viridiplantae > Streptophyta > Pinopsida > Pinales > Pinaceae > Pinus > Pinus albicaulis. The sequence goes on from MU968381.1 coordinate 3,441,191, forward strand.
TGATGTTTTATTTCATTTCTCTCTATTTTCTACATAAATTTTAATTTTCATGCTTATGCAATCAACAGTAATCTATATATCCGAAACTCTAAAGAGAAGTAAACCCCAATAGTGTAGACTTCAGATTTGTAAGCATAGTTTTATCAAAGTTTTTTGTGATGAACTGTCCAGTGGAATATCCATGGAATTTTACAGATCATATAGGTATCATTCCAAGTATATTTGGGTGTATTTTGTATATTTGTAGGGTATCTATATAAGCTAAGTGAAAATTCAAAAAACCCTAGTCATGGCCAATGAATCTATGAATAACTCTTGTGATCCTGTTGAGTAGAGGTTTTCACTGTTGGAAGAACAAGTTTCAAAGATAATCCATAATTTTAATCTCCTAATTTAATCCCTAAGAAGTAATCTCAGGCTATTTAAAGAATATGGGGTTTATAACGTAGAGGAATAACCAAAGGGGGGATTAGGAGATCAAGACGAAATAGAGAACAAACTTAAGAAATTACCTAAAATAGATCAACCCAATTTGAGCGTCATGAATCATTCATAGCCCTTATTAAAAATGGAAGTGAAGGTTGATATAAATTCATACCAAGGTGACATTTATGCTCTGAATCTAAATCATTGGTTACAAGAATTATAATTTTACTTCAATGTTCATCATATAGAGGAGGAATAGGAGATTTCATTTGTGTGGTTGAAATTAGAGGGTCATGCCTTGACCTAGTGGGAAAACCACATGAAGACATTGAGGTTAGAGGGAGATCCTCCAATGACTACGTGGGACAAATTCAAAACCCTCATAAACTCACAGTTTTACCCTATTAGGTTTGTAGAGGACCAGTGGATCTGGTGGCACTACTTCAGGCAAAATCAGGGTAGAGTATATAAGGGTACACCACAAAATTTAGAAATATGGCCATAATGCTTGATATCTCCCCAAATAACCCATATGTACTCCTCAAGCATATGGGGGGTCTATGAAGCCATTTATTGAATCAATTGATCCTATTTAAGCCTATATAGATGGACTAGGCCTTCTTACAGGCACACTACCTAGAGAACATAGGCCTGAAGAAAGGGAAACCAAGTGGATCTAAGAAAAATTAGAAATAGGATGCTTCTAAGGAGGGAAAGAAGAAATTGAAAGGGAAAACAGATAACAATATGATTGTCACAGCACACTAGTGAAAATATCCCAGCAACCACTACAACTAGTGTAATAACTATGACCATACAGAGGAGAAGTGTTGGAAGTTGCATATGAAGCATAATCAAAAGAATAAAAATAAAGACAATAAGAAGAAGAATCCCAAGGCCATTGATTCGAGCAACTAGGTTGAAATCAAATCAAACATAAATGAGAATATTATATGTGCATCAGTTCAAAAGGAGGTTAATAGAAGTAGCCTTCAGCAACAAGAAGAGAAAGAAATGACCAAACTTTGACACATACAGATATAGATTAAGAAGTCAAAGATTCATGCTCTGTTTGACTCAGGATCACAGGTGAATATCGTTGTAGCTGAGATGGTCAACAAATTTGGATTAGAATTCCATGATTAATCCAAACCCATATCTCTTAGGATGGGTAGATTAGGATACAGAGTTTAAGATGACAAAACAATGCAAAATTAGGTTTATTATCAGTGTTGGTTTTATTAATGAAGTACAACTAGATATTGTTGTAGAAATTAATGTGTAGATTCTAAACTTCTCATGAAATTTACTAAATTGCAAGATTACAAACTACTCTACTAATATGCGGAAGAAAATTCACAATCGAGAACACAAATTATTAACATGCACCAAGATTTAACACACATGCACAAATATTTATCTAGGGGAAAGCAAATTCTTAAAACCCCTTACTATCTTTATTGCATTAATAAAAGAATCTGGATGAATACAATATGATTTCTCAAGCTTGAGCACAACCTGCACGTGTATCTTCAATCCTTTTCCTGACTGACTGAACCTGACAAATACTTATCCAGATTTTTAAGCGTCCAATATCCTATTTCATTGCATTTTTCATTGAGGAAGTAACCCCCATTTTTTAGGCAAATTCATCAATTGGATTATGCAATTCCTATAGGCCCATCCTTTCACTACATGCACCATCTATACAATTTGGACTAGTTTATAATTGATAATACACTGCACTTGAATTTCAATATTGTTAGGTCCCTATATTACTAGTCTATTCCCTTATTGTTATTAGTGTAGCCCCATTATTGTTATTTTTGTACCCATGTAAACCCAATATTGTTATTATTGTGCCCTTACATTGCTATTGTTAGGTTGGCTAGGATTATATTGTGGGCCCATGGACTCCTATATATAGAAGGAGTTTTTCGTCATTTGTATCATCCAAGAATTGTTCATTTATGTAATATATTGGAGATTTCCCCCTCGAAGTGGCTATTTCTAAGGCGTTGATCTCTCTTATCTCTATTTTTGGAGCTAGTTTCATAACATTTGGTATCAGAGCTTTGGATTCTAGGGTTTCGCTGCTCCAAACATGTCATCATAGAATTTTTGCTATAAAATTTTTTCTACGAAGGTTCAGAAGCTGCAATTTTTAGAGCACGAAGCCGAAATCCTAAGGAAAACTCTCACAAAATTTCAAAGCTTGGTTCAAAATATTTTCGGAGATATGATCTGTGTAAGTTAGGGAATTTTGCAGGCTCCTGAATTTAACCTAAATAGGTCATCGCGGAATTTTCGCTATAAATTTTTTCTCTGAGGGTTCTGAAGCCCCTAAAATCCTAGCTTCAACATTGGGGAAAACCACCCGATCCGGACCTTAGTACAGCTCTTTTTCCATTTGGGATGGTGGCTCCGACTAGATAATACTAGGTCTAGTTACCTTTTCCCTTTTTGCTATTGGTTTAAGATGTGTATCTAGTTTCCAATAGACAGGGATATCAAGTCGATTCTTCTTACTGGTTAGGTAAGAGAATGACCCTTAAGATGTTTTTAGTGATACAACCAAACTACCACTAAGATCTACCCCAAAGTTAATCTAGGCTAGACTTTAAGAGTTAATCTATCCATAACATGCTAAGTTATTTTATGTAATATTTATCATAAATCTAATGCAATCTATAACTTGTATTGATTATATTAAATCTATGTTATTTATTCAACTTATGTTAATATTAATATGAAATGTATATATTTAACTAAACATAAACTAATTATTAATTAAATCGAATAATATCATTATTAGATTTAATAAGATTGATCCTAAAGAAATGTTAATATATTATTTAATATTAAATCTATTTCAATCTTAACCTTTCTAATTCTATTGATAGTGAAGAGAAATTACTAATTATCACTAACTTGTAAAAGTTAAATTCTATAATTAGATTTATCAAAAAACTAATTTAAACAATCTTTAAAAAAGAATCAAACTAATATATACAAAATATATAATTATAACTCTTTTTATTGATCTATTAATGATGTAAAATTAAAGATTTAGATCAATACAAAAAGTTTGACTAAACCTCACCTGAATGAGTGTGTGTCTTTAAAGAGGCCTTGTTGCGTGATTAAGTTATAAATAGAAAACTAATTTAAATCCTATCTCAAACTAAAAAGGGATAATTATCTCTTTCTAATTCGAGAGAAATTTGAGTAAATTAGCAGGAATGACTGATGTAATTCATCACGAAACTTTTGTATTAATTAAAGCAAAAAATTCACGTTAATCAATACAAGTGAAAGCAAAAAATAAACCTATAAATGATTAATAAATAGTTATCAACCACCACAAGAATACTTGAATGAATTAGAATTTTATTTCGATCTGATTATGTCTTGCAAAGATAGCTTTAACAAGACTTCAATAGTAAAATATTAATGACACAACAATAATGTATGATATCAAAGAAACATAATACTTTCTAGAATTCGAGATCAAAACAAAAATGAAATTTTAATAGTAAGAAAATAATCCTTTGTTTCTGGTAATAGTACACAATAACGAGAATAAATTAAAATCATATTAAAATCCCATTACCATAGTCTTGAGAGCAATTGTAGCCCTGAATAAAAGTACCCGCAATAATGCGAAGCCATCTTATAACAAAATCATAGATTCTCTACAATCTCAGAAATTAAACACTAAACACTCTGGAATAGTGCAAAAGCACAAATTGATCAATTACAAAGAAATTTCCTGTGCTGGATCATAACCCCAGTAGAATGGATATTCTAGAATGGCTATCCTTTTGGTCCTGTAGAGTCTCCTTCCAACCCCCTCTTAATGATTATTCATCCTTCTTATATAGCCAAACAAATTTGTTTCCTTCTCCTAGAGCTAAGGCTTCAAATCCTCCAATATTCCTCATCTTTAGATTCCATGATTTTTTTGTTTCCATAATTTTCTGTAAAATCTCAACCAAAAAGTTGTTAATAAAATTTATACAAATATGATTTAAATAATAAAATGGAACTATATATAAAAATAAAAGTTTTTTGAATAAAATCTAAAAAACTTTAAATAAAATATTAAACCTGACTTAAACTTATTATTTTTAATGCATAAAACTTCCTTTCTTTTGTAAGCTTTTTTCTATGTGATAATTTTTTGAAGTCGTTTAAAAACTCAGCAGTGAATTCAGTTTCTTCTTATTGGCTCTCTGTATTCAGATGTCTTATTAACCACGCTGGTGAGTGAATCTATAATTGAGATTATGTCGTGGTGAAATCTTCAGCAATCCTTGGCATTCAGCAAATGCATGATCTGAACGAGTATCTGAGCAGCAAATTTCAAATTTACTTGGCATAATTTGCATGTATTCTGCGCTGGTATTCATTTTGTCAAATCCATGAGAAAGGATCATTGAGCTCGCAATAGAAGCTATTTCTATCTGGAAGCAATGTGGAAATTATGATTTTTTCACGTAGGATCGGAGATGATGATGCCTTGAATAAAGTAGCTATGTATTTTGAACATCATGCCAACCCCCAAAAAGTCAAAATAAGATTTAATTACAAATCAAGGCGATATGGTAAGGATAGGTAGAGCTTGGCATAGAATGCGGTAAATTTTGAGAAATATCACTGCGCATTTTATGATTTTTAATTAACGTTTATCATTGGCTTTGTTCGTCTGCTAAAAATAGGAAAATCATGAATTGTTCGTGCCATATTCTTTTCTTTTGAACACCATTTAAATTCCTATTAAATTTATCAGAGGTTTAAAACAGTTTCCCAACGTCGAATTGAGAGGGATTGAATCAAAAAAGATAAATAATGTGTGTTGAGCATTCAGATTAAAGATTGAGGCAGGATCCAGGTTTTCAGAAAGGCCGCAAAAGAATCTAGGCTTGAGATTTATTTTAACGCATTTTTGTTGTCACGATCTCATAAAAAATCAGATTTTCTATTGAATTTCTCTACAAACATGGAAGAATTAATCATTGATTTGGATCCAATGTTAAAAATAAATCTGAAATATATGTCAAATCTCCCATCCGTTATGCAAATACCATAACAATCATTAAAATAGCGGGTAGGGTTATTAATATGGTGTTGGTGATTTGTGATTCGATCAAATGAAACATTGTAATTTTTTGACCAAATAAAATATGCCCCACATGCAGGATTTTAAAATATCGATTGATGTTTTAATATGTTTGACTTTTGACGTTATTTTGTTTATGAAATGAAAAATCCACTTATTTAAGAAATGAATGAAATTTTAAACATTTCATTACTAATTTATGATCTGTTTAAGAAATTTATTATACATATGATTATAATATAACGTGTAACTTTACAATGTTTTATATATATTTTATATGTTTAAATTAAACATATAAACTATAAAAAATGTATGTGTTTATATTATAATAATATGCATAAATGCAATATGATGTGGTGACCAAAAATATGATATCATTTCATCAAAACCCATTTTGTGATGTATGTATAAAAATAAGTGCATGAGACAACAACCAATGTGACCAAAAGTAGAAGGTGAAGTGATGTGCCAAAACATCTAGAAGAAATACCAACTGGTGCAATCAAATGCAAAATGTGAGGTGATGTGGCAACCAAAGGTTCCCCTTTGTCTTCAATTGACCAATATGAAAATGTTTCCATGAATGCGAAAGAAAGCAAGGAGGTGCCAAAAACCAGAAATCATCAATCATAATGACAAAACATAAATGTGTGCAAAATATGATCAAAATCAATATGATCATAAACTTCTGAGCCAAGTAATAAAGATTCAAAAAGTCAAGAAGTTTTTCAAAATGCCAATAGAGAAGCGAGTTGAAAATGAAAGGTCCCTATGATAAATATTCACAAATTATAAAAATCTAAAATCAAACAAATAAGGTAATATACAAAATAAAAGTCCAAAGTGGTTAAAACACATCCAATCTTCAAACAAGTGTATTTTACAACTAGTACAAATGAGGTCAAAACAAATTTATAAGGACAAATCAAACTCATTTAGGCTTTTCCTCATTCTAAAATTATAATAATAGTACTATCAAGTGATCAGTTAAAAGGGTCCCCATTTTTCATTTATAAGTGAAAAAATGGTGGGGGGGGTTGTGTTTCACCACAACAATGGCGACATACTGGGAAGAACCAGTTATCTCTATTCAAATTAATGATAAAATTCCAAGGAAAAAGAAATAGGAATTAAATCAAATCAAATTTCTAAGATTCATACTTTTCTTTGAAACTCTTAAATGAAATCAAAATAATATCATTTTGTATATCTTGTAAATATTGGCTATAAGAGCGCTGATGACAACTATTTAATGACAACTTAAACTTAAAGAACACAAACATGTTGTTTTTGTTTAGTGATAAAGATGAACTCTTATAATCATAGGTAGAACCACTGCTGCCAGCAGGCGTCCATAGCCTTGGCAGGGTTACCTCTTAGCCCAAGATGTCAATATCCCATCTATGTTTGAATATTCAGAGAAAATTTTAATTTATTAAAAACCTGAGAACCATTGCCCTGGCTTGGTGACCAAATCATGACAATGCCATTCACAAGTTTTGATAGTCATGAACAAGCAGGCTCGTGATGAGACCTCTTGTCTTACAACGTAAAGTTGTGAGCCATTATCTTGATGTGGTAATCAGATTGACAATGTCATAATTATCAGAACCTATGATCATGGTAGGCTGGCTCTGTACAGAGACCTCCTATCTTTCAAGTTCTTGTAGCTTTTAATTTATACTTTGATAATTGGCGATAATAGATGGGGGGACAAATTATCTCTTTAAGATATTTGGGATGACATGGAAGAGTTTAAAAACTAAACTTTTGATATTGTTTTGTATTACTTTAGCTAAAGTTGAGTTTAAGATAAGTTGTCGTAAAAATAAACTTTTATGTTATAGATTGAGATCGTCAAAATGATAATAAAGAAACAATCAGAGTTTCAAATTAAAATCCAAATGGAAGCAATTTTGAAAATTAACCGATATTCTTCCTTTAACCCTAGAATTCTTTTAAATATAGAGTTAATAATTTCCCATGAATGAAACCATAGTTGAATAGAAAAATTCCTCTTACTAACAGTTGATAATACTACTAAAAGAATATGTATGAGGATTTTCAAAGTAATTGAAAATGATCTATCGTGAAATGAACTCCATTGAAAGGGGCAAAAAAATGACAATGAAAGAACTAAGAATGAAAACAAACAAGCTCTTAAAAACAAAAACATGAAATGAAAATAACTCAAACAAGATGATGATGTCTTGACAAAAACATTAAGTTTACAAATATACGTCAAAGACCCTTCTCATAATGTTGCCATCTCCTCCTATTGCAATATCATGTAGAATGTGAGAGCCACTCTGTCCTTTCCCTCTCTCAATCCTCCAAAGCAACAAATGTCTTTGTTGCCTCATCATACCTCCATCATACAACTGATGCAGTGAAAAATATACAAATATACGTCAAGTCAAGCTATTGTCTTTTTATTTTTTTTATTTTATTTTTTAATCGTCCTATTCCTGAGTTTATTAAAATTGAATCAAATTAAATGAAAGATAGCAAATCAGAAAGAAGACCATCAAGAGAATAGATCATGAGAAAAATCTTTACAAGATAAAAAGTATAAAATGATGAATATGTTTTTTTTTTAAATTAAAAATTTTATCTTGTAAGATGTTTGTTAAGTGTTGCTCTTATTTTAAAAGCATCGATGCAATTTTAAATTTTTTATTCGAATGCTTTAATCAAAATTTTCAATCTTTTGCCAATTTTACTTAAAACTTATCTTGCAAGTCTTTTGACGATCATGTTTTAAGAGTAAGACTTACAATTAGTTTCAAAAAAGATTGTAAATGAAGTAGGAAGCAAAATTTGGAAGAGGAAAAGGAATTCCCTGTATGGATCATGGTGGTTTTCTTTTCTAAATTGCTTTCGCTAGCAAAACCAAATCTTCAAATTGCACTCATAAAAACCTGCAAAAGAAAGAAGACAAGGATAAGGAAATATAACTAAAAGAGAAAATAAAAGAAAGGAACAAAGTAAAAATGAAGATCAACATGTACATAGGCCTGAGAAAAATGCATACCAAATTATCTTGTGAATCTTGACATCTTCATATGAAGAGTATATAAAAATAGGTAAGACTAGTTACATTTATCTCTAAGTTTGTATATGTTGAAAATCATGAATTATTGAATCTAAAAGCTAAGCAATGCTACAAGGATTCTTCACATGACAACATAAAAAGGAATTTGACATATGAATAAAGTGAGATGATAAAATATTATATGTCATCATTATCTTGTGAGCTCCTTTTATTAATTAACCATTATTTAAAATGTAAATTCAAATCTTTATTGCAATTATATATGTAGAAAGTAGAAATGAGCCCTATATTTGAGTTAACATCTTAAAATGTGGGATTTATCATTTATCAAATGTAAAAAATTGTTTTACCAATGAAAACCTCAAAAATGAGAAAGATGCCAACTAAATGTATGATAAGGTCCCATCCTTATTCATTAAAATATCATAATTGCATTATTTTGGAAAACAACAAAAAAATGAAACAAAGTTAAATTTATTCCTACTCTAAACCTTTTGAAGGAAAATGACTAGGTATAGTCATATTTCCAATGTAACCAAGAACTAATTTTATTACCTGCAAAAATATACATTACATGTGTTAGAAAAAGATAAATCTTAATTATTAAATTATATACAAAAATCCTAGAATCTTTATGCATGTTAATTCCTAAGAATAAAAATAAAAGAAATTTATGATTAGAAAATTTTATGCTAAAATGATTTTCTAATTGAAAAGAAAATCTATTGAAATATGTACAATCTAAAGGGTTAGAGGTATTACCTTTAAGGATCCACCAAGGTTCTGTTTTTGAAAATTGTGCAATAGAAGTATTAACATCAATTGTTTCTAAGATTTTACAAAAATTGTCATTTTCCCTTGTGAGACGTTGATCATCATAATGAAGAGAAAAAGAAGGAAAATCCTTAGAGGAATCTATTATGTGTACGTCAGAATTATGACAATTAACCAACTCATGATTAATGTTAAAACTTGTAATAGAGTTTGATGATCTAAATCATAATGGAAGGAGGCAATTTTGAGCTTAAAAAATGAATCAAATGATCTAAAATCATGAATATCGTGATTATTAAAGATCACATCCTTTTCAAATGATTTATAAGTATCTTGAAATTTGTAGAAAAGGTGGATAAAGGTTTCTAGATTTATATCACTAAGTAATTGATCATTTAAAAATACCCCTTGCATTTTATGATGTAATTCATTCTTAAGTTTTGAACTAGCAAATATTCCAACAGGTTGACACATTCAATGATTAGGTTGCAAATAATGATAACCATAATGTAAGTTAGGTAAATTTTCTTCAAGATGATCATTTTTGTTTCCCTGGATTAATGATGTGTCATCTGTTGTCGCAATAGAATCTAGCCCATTTCCAAAAGAAGAATTATTGTTATGATTATTCATTAAATCTTGTTGTTGTGTAGAATTTGATTATATTGAATGTGACTCATTATCATAAACATTAGGAGGTATCATATAAACGCTTTCCGATATAAGATTCTCTTCTGATGTTGATGGTTGAGAAATATTAGAATTTTCATTTAAATATTCAATAGGATCAATAATAGAACCAAGATTTATTGTTCGAGATTCCCCTTTATGTTTCCTATGAGTTCTTATATTATGTTTTTGAATAACAGAGGTAACTTTCTCAATTAAAATTTTCTTAGGAGGTAAATCGTCACAATGAAATCTGTAGCATAATAACATAAATCTCTCAGAAAATTTGCTAAGAGTTTCATTATCAAATATTGTAAAGTCATCAAATTCTAAACACAAATTCTTATAGTTGTAATTGTGATGAGCAAAAAATAATACCTGCATAAAGTGATTCCAAGAGTGAATACACTTAGCTAGTAGGATCTTGTACCATTCTTGAATCCTTCCTTGAAGTGTGAGAGTGAATAAAATGCAAATTTCATTGTTTTTAGTGATGTTAAAACATTTTCATTTATGTATAAATTGATCAACATGATCTAAAGCAGAAATGAAATTCTCACCATCATATTGCAATTCATATATTGATCCGGATTTTATACAGGAACGCAACAGAATACAGAAATAACCATGAACATAGAGATGCAGCGGAAATAATGCTTCATTTCATTAATATCAAATAACAGAAATATGCTTACAGGCATAATGGAAATAAAATAGCTAGGGTGCTAGTAGCGAATCTCTGAGAAGAGATGTGATGGTTACAGACCTCTGAACTGTGTTACAATGAGGCTCGAGGGCCTATTTATTGTTGAGAAACAATGTAGAATCTGAAACGTCCAAAAACCTAACCGTAGGAGATGAGGCGCCAAAACCGTGGGCGCCCGTTTGGGTAAATTGGTGGTTCAACTTCCCGGGGGCATAACTTTGGCACCCGATCTCCGTTTGACGCGCTCAATAGCTCGTTAGAAAGATCTATCCGAGGACTTTGATTTTTGAATGAGAAATATGGGTCCATGGACACATTTTTCTCTCCGTTTTCCCAAAAAATGTCGTTTAGGGCCTCAAAACGGCTCCGGAAGTTCAGGACCCGAAAAACTGCTAAAAATAGTAAGTTTTGTTGCAACTTGAAAATTGAAAGAACTGAAGATGGGGTTCAAATGGAATAGGTGGGTGGCCACCAATATCCACCTGGATCATTAAGCCCCCAAAACGGCGCCGAGAGTGGAGGACCCGAAAACCTGCTAAAAATAGTAAGTTGTGCTGAATGTGAAAATCTGCAAGAATTGATGGTGCTGGTCCAAATGGAATAGGTGGGTGGCTACCGATATCCACCTGGATCATTCCTCCCTCCTTAGGAAGCAATGGTCCCCATTGCGTTGAGATCCTCCATGAGATGAGGCAAATTCTGTTGAACTGAGTATTAGATGTGTTGAAGATGTCATGGACCAGCGGGTGGACATGCTGGATGCGTTTAGTAAATTTGGTTTCTTTATCAGCCTCATACAGTACATGTTTGGATTCTGTATGTGTAGTTGCGGGATGTATGGCAACATCAGGTGGTGGTGCATTGGGATTCAGATCAATGGAGTGCTTGTCCTGACAGTGTAGAGGAACCTCTATGAGTGAGGAGAAATTGTCATCGTATTCCTCCATGACTTTTTCCATCTTCTGCAGCCGTGAAAGGGAGCCCTGTTTTGAGGTTGTGGCCACAATATTCTTCTTTCCCTGTGAGTGAGTCGTAAGGAAAATGAATTTCCTGGTCTGGGAAACAATATTACTGCGTTGTTTTGCAGTAGTCAAAGAGATGGCAGGAGGCGGTACTACCTCCGGTATCCTGTACAAGTTATTTCCCAAAGTAATAATAACAGCACGAGGCCTAGACTCATACACAGCATGTCGTCTCCATAAGTATGGTTGGCCCAATAATACATCAGCTACATCAAGAGGAGCAACATCACACACTACCTCATCCGTGAATGGCTTGATACTGTATGGAAGTCGGCACTGCTGGCGGATGCGGAGATCTCTCCCTGGGTGGAGCCACCCAATGGTATACGGTTGCGGGTGTGCTATGGTTGGTAGGTCGAGCCGCTTCACGACGTCTGCTGAAATGAGGTTCTTTTGGCTTCCGCTATCGACGAGAAACTGCAGCGGAGAACCCTTCACCCACATCTGCGACTGGAAGAGGCGCTCCCCCTCCTCTGGATCCCCTGGACCCTCCTTCTGGATCTTGGTGGTGGCAACAATGGCACACACCATCCGCATCAACAATGATCTCGTTTCCCTTGTCGCTGCCTTGTTCCGTTCTAACCTGTGGACTTTAAAAATGCATCCGATTCGGTGCCTTGAAGTTCAACGGTTCACACTATTTGGCCCGACACTCGTTTGTGTTGTGAGTGGGGCTGTTATGAAATTCACACCACTTCCCTGTGTCCTTCTTTGGATTTGTGGCGTTGTTCTGAGTCGCATTGCTTTGGCCTTGCCCCTTGTTCTTCGATTCGGGGCACCTTTCGGATTCGCAGAGCCAAAGTCTCGCTTCTTCTGCTTAAATTTCTGCTCGATCTTGGCGGCATAGCGATATGCCGTGCCAAGTGATGTAATGTCAAGGAACTACATTTCCTCTTGAATGTGTTTGTGCAGACAACCGCGGGACTTGAGCACCAAATGTCTCTCTGAATCTTTAATACCAATTTTGTGCGCAGGGTATGGAACAGATTCGTCAGTTCGTGCACATCTTGATCCTTTTGTTGCCGCAGCGTGGTCCATTGGATGTATTTGTCCTCATAGCTCCCCACGGGGTAATATTGTTCCTTGATGCCGTCTTGGAACGAATTCCAAGTGGGTGTGGTCGAGAACAGAGAGGGTTCCCCTTCGCCCTCTTGCTCACGGTAGGTTTCCCACCAGTCTTTGACATGGGGGGCGGCTTTGAGGAGTGCAAAAATAATCTTTTCTCGGTCAGAGAAGCCATGGACCGAGAAATACCCTTCCAACAAATTTAACCATCTGTCTACAGCGTCTGCATCTATTTTTCCTTCAAATATAGGAATGTCAAAGTTTACCTGTACCTTGAAGGGAGTGGCGCCTCCAGAGTGGCTGTTGGATGCAGATGCGCCATATGTGGGCAGTTGTTGAAGGATTTGAGCAAAGTTATCCATCATCGCGTTCCTTTGTTTCTCGAGGGCCTCCTCGAGCAGTATTTTGATAGGATCTCCTGCTCCCTCGTCTTTCTTTTCTTCCGCCATGGGAGGTCGTCGGGGTTTGCGAGGCTGATCTTGCAAGGGTTCAACCAGATCGAGCCCTAACTCCTTATACCCTGACCGCGTTGGGGACATGCAAAGATAAACAAAGAAAGAGCAGACCCCCTCTGATACCACTGATCCGGATTTTATACAGGAACGCAACAGAATACAGAAATAACCATGAACATAGAGATGCAGCGGAAATAATGCTTCATTTCATTAATATCAAATAACAGAAATATGCTTACAGGCATAATGGAAATAAAATAGCTAGGGTGCTAGTAGCGAATCTCTGAGAAGAGATGTGATGGCTACCGACCTCTGAACTGTGTTACAATGAGGCTCAAGGGCCTATTTATTGTTGAGAAACAATGTAGAATATGAAACGTCCAAAAACCTAACCGTAGGAGATGAGGCGCCAAAACTGTGGGCGCCCGTTTGGGTAAATTGGTGGTTCAACTTCCCGGGGGCATAACTTTGGCACCCGATCTCCGTTTGACACGTTCAATAGCTCGTTAGAAAGATCTATCTGAGGACTTCAATTTTTGAACGAGCAACATCGGTCCATGGACCCATGTTGCTCTCCGTTTTCCCAAAAAATGTCGTTTAGGGCCTCAAAACGGTTCTGGAAGTTCAGGACCCGAAAAACTGCTAAAAATAGTAAGTTTTGTTGCAACTTGAAAATTGAAAGAACTGAAGATGGGGGTTCAAATGGAATAGGTGGGTGGCCACCAATATCCACCTGGATCATTAAGCCCCAAAAACGGCTCCGAGAGTGGAGGACCCGAAAACCTGCTAAAAATAGTAAGTTGTGCTGAATGTGAAAATCTGCAAGAATTAATGGTGCTGGTCCAAATGGAATAGGTGGGTGGCCACCGATATCCACCTGGATCATATATTGATTCAATTTTTCTCTTGGGTATAACTCTGGTAGGCTTGCGTGAGCTAAAATCATGACCTAATGTAGGAATACAAATAAGAGCCATGGCTAGTTAAAAAATGTTAAAACAAGACTTCATGCGGATTAACTAACGCAGGCCCTCCTTCTAGCACCAAAAATGTTGAAGCTCCTAAAATCCTAGCTTCAACATTAGGGAAAACCACCCGGTTCGGACCTTAGTACGGCTCCTTTTCTGTTTGGGATGGTGGCTCCGATTGGATAATATTAGGTCCAGTTACCTTTTCTCTTTTTGCTATTGGTTTAAGATGTGTCTCTAGTTTCCAATAGATAGGGATATTAGGTCGATTCTTCTTACTGGTTAGGTAAGAGAATGACCCTTAAGATGTTTTAATGATACAACCAAACTACCACTAAGATCTACCCCAAAGTTAATCTAGGCTAGACTTTAAGAGTTAATCTATCCATAACATGCTAAGTTATTTTATGTAATATTTATCATAAATCTAATAAAATCTATAACTTGTATTAATTATATTAAATCTATGTTATTTTATTAAACTTATGTTAATATTAATATGAAATGTATATATTTAACTAAAACATAAACTAATTATTAATTAAATCTAATAATATCATTATTGGATTTAATAAGATTGATCCTAAAGAGATGTTACTATATTATTTAATATTAAATATATTTAAATCTTAACCTTTCTAATTCTATTGATAGTGAAGAGAAATTACTAATTATCATTAACTTGTAAAAGTTAAATTCTATAATTAGATTTATCAAAAAACTAATTTAAACAATCTTTAAAAAAGAATCAAACTAATATATACAAAATATATAATTATAACTATTTTTATTGATCTATTAATGATGTAAAATTAAATATTTAGAACAATACAAAAAGTTTGACTAAACCTCATCTGAATGAGTGTGTGTCTTTAAAGAGCCCTTGTTACGTGATTAAGCTATAAATACAAAACTAATTTAAGTCCTATCTCAGACTAAAAAAGGATAATTATCTCTTTCTAATTCGAGAGAAATTTAAGTAAAATAGGGGGAATGAGTGATGTAATTCATCACGAAACTTTTGTACTAATTAAAGGAAAAAATCCACGCTAATCAATACAAGTGAAAACAAAAATAAACCTGTAAATGATTAATAAATAGTTATCAACCACCACAAGAATACTTGAATGAATTAGAATTTTATTTCGATCTAATTTTGTCTTGCAAAGATAGTTTAACAAGACTTCGATAGTAAAATATTAATGACACAACAATAATGTATGATATCAAAGAAACATAATACTTTCTGGAATTTGAGATCAAAACAAAAATGAAAATTTAATAGTAAGAAAATAATCATTCATTTCCGATAATAGTACACAATAACGAGAATAAATTAAAATCATATTAAAATCCCATTACCATAGTCTTGAGAGATGTTGTAACCTTGAATTAAAGTACCTGTAATAATGTGAAGCCACTTTATAACAGAATCATAGATTCTCTACAATCTTAGCAATTAAAGACTAAACACTCTAAAATAGTGCAAAAGCATAAATTGATCAATTACAGAGAAATCCCCTGTGCTGGATCATAACCCCAGTAGAATGGCTATCCTTCTTGTAGAGTCTCCTTTCAGCCCCCTCTTAATGTTTATTCATCCTTCTTATATAGCCAAACAAATTTGTTTCCTTCTCCTTGAGTTAAGGCTTCAAATCCTCCAATATTCCTCATCTTTAGATTCCATGATTTTTTTGCTTCCAGAATTTTCTATAAAATCTCAACCAAAAATTTGTTAATAAAATTTATACAAATATGATTTAAATAATAAAATGGAACTATATACAAAAATAAAAGTTTTTTGAATAAAATCTAAAAAACTTTAAATAAAATATTAAACCTGACTTAAACCTAGTATTTTTAACGCACAAAACTTCCTTTCTTCCGTAATCATTTTTCCATGTGATAATTCTTTGAAGTCATTTAAAAACTTGGCAGTGAATTCAATTTCTTCTTATTGGCTCTCCGTATTCAGATGTCTTATTAACCACGCTAGTGAGTGAATCTATAATTGAGATTATGCCGTGGTGAAATCTTCAGCAATCCTTGGCATTCAGCAAACGCATGATCTGAGCGGGTATCTGAGTACCAGATCTCGAATTTACTTGGCATAATATGCATGTATTTTGCGTTGGTATTCATTCCGTCAAATCTGCGAGAAAGGATCGTTGAGCTCACAATAAAAGTTATTTCTATCTGGTAGCAATGTGGAAATTATTATTTTTTCACATAGGCTCGGAGATGATGATGCCTTGAATAAAGTAGCTACATATTTTGAATATTATTCCAAACCCCAAAAAGTCAAAATAAGATTTAATTTCCAATCAAGGCGATCTGGTAAGGATAGGTAGATCTTGGCATAGAATGTGGTAAATTTTTAGAAATATCACTACGCATTTTATGATTTTTAATTAATGTTTATCATTGGCTTTGTCCGTCTGCTAAAAATAGGAAAATCATGAATTGTTCGTGCCATATTCTTTTCTTTTGAACACCATTTAAATTCCTATTAAATTTCTCAGAGGTTTAAAACAGTTTCCCAACGTCGAATTGAGAAGGATTGAATCAAAAAAGATAAATAATGTGTGTTGAGCGTCCGGATTAAATATTGAGGTAGGATCCAGGTGTTCAGAAAGGCGGCAAAAGAATCTAGTCTTGAGATTTATTTTAACGCGTTTTTGTTGTCAAGATCTCAGAAAAAAATCAGATTTTCTATTGAATTTCCCTACAAACATGGAATAATTAATCATTGATTTGGATCTAATGTTAAAAATAAATCCAAAATATATGTCAAATCTCCCATCCGTTATGCAAATACCATAATAATCATTAAAATAGCGGGTAGGGTTATTAATATGGTCCTGATGATTTGTGATTCGGTCAAATGAAACATTGTATTTTTTAACCAAATAAAATATGCCCCACGGGCAGGATTTTAAAATATCGATTGATGTTTTCATATGTTTGACTTTTGATGTTATTATGTTTATGAAATGAAAAATCCACTTATTTAAGAAATGAATGAAATTTTAAACATTTCATTACTAATTTATGATCTGTTTAAGAAATTTATTATACATATGATTATAATATAATGTGTAACTTTACAATGTTTTATATATTTTTTATATGTTTAAATTAAACATATAAAATATAAAAAATGTATGTGTTTATATTATAATAATATGCATAAATGCAATATGATGTGGTGACCAAAAATATGATATCATTTCATCAAAACCCATTTTTTGATGTATGTATAAAAATAAGTGCATGAGACAACAACCAATGTGACCAAAAGTAGAAGGTGAAGTGATGTGCAAAACCATCTAGAAGACATACCAACTGGTGCAATCAAATTCCAAATGTGAGGTGATGTGGCAACCAAAGGTTCCCCTTTGTCTTCAATTGACCAATATGAAAATGTTTCCATGAATGCGAAAGAAATCAAGGAGGTGCCAAAAACCAAAAATCATCAATCATAATGACAAAACATAAATGTGTGCAAAATATGATCAAAATCAATATGGTAGTAAACTTCTGAGCCAAGTAATAAAGATTCAAAAATTCAAGAAGTTTTTCAAAATGCCAATAGAGAAGGGAGTTGAAAATGAAAGGTCCTTGTGATAGATATTCACAAATTATAAAAATCTAAAATCAAACAAATAAGGTAATATACAAAATAAAAGGCCAAAGTGGCTAAAACATGTCCAATCTTCAAACAAATGTATTTTACAACAACTAGTCCAAATGAGGTCAAAACAAATTTATAAGGACAAATAAAATTCATTTAGGCTTTTCCTCATTCTCAAATCCTAATAATAGTACTATCAAGTGATCGGTTAAAAGGGTCCCCATTTTTCATTTATAAGTGAAAAAATGGGGGGGGGGGGGGTTGTATTTCACCACAACAATGGCGACATACTGGGAAGAACCAGTTATCTCTGTTCAAATTAATGATAAAATTCTAAGGAAAAAGAAGGAGTTAAATTAAATCAAATTTCTAAGATTCGTACTTTTCTTTGAGTCTCTTAAATGAAATCAAAATACTATCATTTTGTCTATCTTGTAAATATTGATTATAAGAGAGCTGATTACGGACAACTATTTAATGACTACTTAAACTTAAAGAACACAAACATGTTGTTTTTGTTTAGTGATAAAGATGAACTCTTATAATCATAGGTAGAACCACTGCTGCCAGCAGGCGTCCATAGCCTTGGCAGGGTTACCTCTCAGCCCAAGATGTCAGTATCCCATCTATGTTTGAATATTCAGAGAAAATTTTATTTTATTAAAAACCTAAGAACCATTTCCATGGCTTGGTGACCAGATCATGACAATGCCATTCACAAGATTTGATAGTCATGAATAAGCCGGCTCATGATGAGACCTCTTATCTTACAATGTAAAGTCGTGAGCCATTATCTTGATGTGGTAATCAGATTGACAATGCCATAATTATCAGAACCTATGATCATGGTAGGCTGGCTCTATACAGAGACCTCCTATTTTTCAGGTTCTTGTAGCTTTTAATTTATACTCTGATAATTAGCGATAATAGATGGGGAGACAAATTATCTCTTTAAGAGACTTGGGATGACATGGAAGAGTTTAAAAACTAAACTTTTAATATTGCTTTGTGTTACTTTAGCTAAAGCTGAGTTTAAGATAATTTGTCATAAAAATAAAATCTTATGTTATAGATTGAGATCATCAAAATGATAATAAAGAAACAATCAGAGTTTCAAATGAAAATCCAAATGGAAGCAATTTTGAAAATTGACCCGATATTCTTCCTTTAACCCTAGAATTCTTTTAAATATAGAGTTAATAATTTCCCATGAATGAAACCAAAGTTGAATAGAAAAATTCCTCTTACTAACAATTGATAATACTACTAAAAGAATATGTATGAGGATTTTCAAAGTAATTGAAAATGATCTATCGTGAAATGAACTCCATTGAAAGGGGCAAAAAAATGACAATGAAAGAACTAAGAATGAAAACAAACAAGCTCTTAAAAACAAAAACATGAAACGAAAACAACTCAAACAAGATGATGATGTTTTGGCAAAAACATTAAGCTTGTGTTTACAAATATACGTCAAGTCAATCTATTGTCTTTTCTTTTTATTTTTCTTTTTTCTTTTTTTTTAATCATCCTGTTCCTGAGTTTATTAAAATCGAATCAAATTAAATGAAAGATAGCAAATCAGAAAGAAGACCATCAAGAGAATAGATCATGAGAAAAATATTTACAAGATAAAAAGTATAAAATGATGAATATGTTTTTTTTAAATCAAAAATTTTATCTTGTAAGATGTTTTTGAAGTGTTGCTCTTTTCTAAAAGCATCGATGCAGTTTTAAAGTTTTTATTTGAAAGCTTTAATCGGAATTTTCAATCTTTTCCCAATTTTACTTAAAAGTTATCTTGCAAGTCTTTTAACGATCATGTTTTAAGAGTAAGACTAACAATTAGTTTCAAAAAAGATTGTAAATGAAATAGGAAGCAAAATTTGGAAGAGGAAAAGGAATTCCCTGTATGGATCATGGTGGTTTCTTTTCTAAATTGCTTTCGCTAGCAAAACCAAATCTTCAAATTGCACTCATAAAAACCTGCAAAAGAAAGAAGACAAGGATAAGGAAATATAACTAAAAGAGAAAATAAAAGAAAGGAACAAAGGAAAAATGAAGATCTACATGTACATAAACCTTAGAAAAATGCAGACCAAATTACCTTGTGAATCTTGACATCTTCATATGAAGAGTATATAAAAATAGGTAAGACTAGTTACATTTATCTCTAAGTTTGGATATGTTGAAAATCATGAATTATTGAATATAAAAGCTAAGCAATGCTACAAGGATTCTTCACATGACAACATAAAAAGGAATTTGACATATGAATAAAGTGATATGATAAAATACTATATGCCATCATTATCTTGTGAGCACCTTTTATTAATTAACCATTATTTAAAATGTAAATTCAAATCTGTATTGCAATTATATATGTAGAAAGTAGAAATGAGCCCTATATTTGAGTTAACATCTTAAAATGTGGGATTTATCATTTATCAAATGTAAAAAATTGTTTTACCAATGAAAACCTCAAAAATGAGAAAGATTCCAACTAAATGTATGATAAGGTCCCATCCTTATTCATTAAGATATCATAAATGCATTCTTTTGGAAAACAACAAAAAAATGAAACAAAGTTAAATTTATTCCTGCTCTAAACCTTTTGAAGGAAAATGACTAGGTATAGTCATATTTCCAATGTAACCAGGAACTAATTTTATTACGTGCAAAAATATACATTACATGTGTTAGAAAAAGATAAATCTTAATTATTAAATTATATACAAAAATCCTAGAATCTTTATGCATGTTAATTCCTAAGAATAAAAATAAAATAAATTTATGATTAGAAAAATTTATACTAAAATGGTTTTCAAATTGAAAATAAAATCTATTGAAATATGTACAATCTAAAGGGTTAGAGATATTCCT
The DNA here is from genome assembly GCA_034641835.2 of Pinus albicaulis. Lineage (NCBI taxonomy): Eukaryota > Viridiplantae > Streptophyta > Pinopsida > Pinales > Pinaceae > Pinus > Pinus albicaulis. Next base: position 3,461,970 of record MU968381.1, read on the forward strand.
TTCAACTCAAACTAATGAAAAAGTGATTTTAGTCTCTGCAGTTCCTTCGCACTAGGGTTTCTGCGCCCCTGCGTGCCTGTGGGGTTGCTCTGCCCTGACCTTGGACCTACTACACCCTACCATGGAGTCCTATGGGGGCCCGGATCTGCCCCCCCCCCACTTCCCCGCGGAGGTTATGGCCTTCAAAGCGATGATTGCCTCAAGTAATAAGTGTCTGCCCTCAGCTAGTCAACAGAAGTTCGTCAAGAAGATGGAATCCATTCCCTTTGTAGCTCTTCCTGAAGAAGAAACCTGCAAAGTAGCTCTAAATCTCACTGAGAGAGGCCTCATAGGCCAGTTCACGGGTCTCTGGCCCTCTCCCAAGTCGGTGGAAGATTGGACACAACGGAACTGGTCACCATTAATCAAAGACGGAGTAAAAAGCTACTTTGTTGGGAAAGGTTTTTTTGTTTTCGTCTTTGAAAGTGCAGAGGATCGAAGCTTAATCTTCAGGAACAAACCTTATTTTATGGGTCCGCAAGGACTATACCTCAACAAATGGTCGCCAGATTTCGATCCAGCTCAGGATGTTCCATCTGTTGTTCCGGTGTGGGTGCGGCTTCCCCATCTCCCCCTCCACTGCTGGAACCAAAAGTCCCTTCATATCATTGGCAATGCCTTAGGTAAATACATAGATCAAGCCCCAAGGAAAGACCAATATTCATGTGCTCGCATTTGCGTCGAAGTAGATCTGTAGGAGGGCTTACCGGAAGCCATCAAACTTACAGTTGCAGGATGGATGCATGTCCAAGAGTTGGACTATGAACAACTCCCATTTAAATGCAGACATTGCCACGGCTACGGGCACTTTTCCAAACACTGCAAGAAAAAGTCGGAAGACCAACCAAACAATCAAAATGGTGAGCAATGGACCCTAGTGCAAAAAACCTCTAACCACAAAAAAGGCAATGGGAAAGGCACTCCGAATGAGGCACCAAGCAGCTCCAACCACAACCAAGGAAAAAGCTCAAATGGAAAAGAAAGCAGCCAGATCAAGTCAGCCACAATAGTCCCTGAAAATTTGGACCAGACTGGACCTTCTACTACCAACAAATAGGATGGGGAATTGGCTCATATGGAAGCCTACCAGGGAAGCCCTCTCAATCCCTCATATGCAAATGTCACAAGGAAAAATCCAGCAGACAGCATCAGTTCCTCGGAGGATGAAACCTACGAGCAGCCCACAAAAAAAGTTGGCAGGAAAACTTGCAGAGAAGAAAGGGAAGAGGAGGCTGAAAGGCTCAAAACCCAAGGAAGCCAACCCACCATAGAGATTTCTATAGGGCAAAACACCAGGACCAGGCCCCCCAAGGGAGGCTCCCACCCCACCCCTGGTAAATAATGCGGCTCGTCTCTTGGAACTGTAGAGTTCTGGGTAATCCCTCGAAAGCAGAAGCGGTCAAAGATCTACTCAAAATAGAACCCTCAGACATTCTCATGCTCCAAGAGACTAAGATAGAGGGGAAAGCCCTTCTAGACATCAGCAAGACGAAATGGAAAAAAAATGAAGGAAGAGCAGTCAGCTCAAGAGGATCATCCGGAGGGCTTGCAACTCTTTGGACTGAAGATCTCTTTCAGCTGGACAAATACCACGAGACCCAGCACTGGATCTACACGGAACTAATGCATCACACAAGTAAGTTTACTATCTCCCTTTTTAATCTTTATGTTCCTGTTCAATACTCAGAAAAGAGAGACTATTGGAACTCCCTCATCGAATTCCTAGAGCAACACTCTCCATGCAACATCATTCTTGTTGGGGATCTAAAAATTGTTTTAAAATTCAAAGAAAAAAGGGGAGGAATCAGCAGCAGAGATCCCTTTCTTCCCCTGGTGGAAGATCTCATTCAGCAGTGGGATCTTCTAGACTTCTCCCCGGTCAAGGGGCTTTACACATGGTCCAACAACAGAGTGGGAGAGGACCACATTTCAGCCCGCCTTGATCGATTCCTGGTACAAGGTGCTCTGATGATGAACAAGAAGATAATTACCACAAAAATTCTCCCCAAACTGACCTCTGACCATAAACCAATTCAGCTCATCCTGGAAGACGAAGAAGATTTGGGTCCAATCCCCTTTCGATTCAGCCCTCTCTGGATTGAAAGGGACGGCTTCATCGACACAGTGAAAATAGCATGGGCCAAAACCTTCTCAGGGTCCTCTAGTTATGTGTGGGAACAAAAGCTCAAAGCTACAAAGCAAGCACTGAAGGAGTGGATAAAGAAACCTGCCCCAAACCCCACCAGCCATAGAAAAGAAATAGTGCAGTCTTTAGAGGCCCTGCAAGTTGAGATGGATAGCGAAGAAATCACAACAACGCTGCTTGACAAAGAAGTAAAAACCCAATGCTCAACATTCAGATCTTTCCGAATGGAGGAGGAGTACTGGAGAATCAAATCACGAAGTTTGTGGCTGAAGGCGGGTGACCGGAACACCTCTTTCTTCCATCGCCAATACAGAGCAAGACTATCCAGAAACCATATTTCTGAAATTACAACAACAGAGGGGCAGATTTGCAAAGGGTTCAGTCAGATAAAAGAGGCTGCGAAAAGCCGCTACAGACAGCTTTATACTGCAGGAAACCAAGGCAATGAGGAGGACACTACAGAGTTCCTTGCCAACATCCCTCTTCTGGTTAGTCCTGAAGACAATTCCGCTCTCACCGGCCCAATCACTGAAGAAGAAATCATGAAAGTTATCTGGTCTATGGACTCGGATAAGGCACCTGGGCCTGATGGTTTCACCATACACTTCTATAAGATATGTTGGGATATCATCAAAATGGATCTCTTAAAGATGATAAAAGGCTTCATGAAAAAAGCCAAGGTAGGAGGAGGAACCAATTCCACCTACCTTGCCCTTATTCCTAAAGAATCCAACCCTGAAACCTTCGCTAGATTCAGGCCGATATCGCTTTGTAACGCCTCCTACAAAATTCTGGCAAAACTCTTAGCAAATAGGATTAAGCCCCTGCTAAATAGGCTGATCTCTAGCAGTCAAGGTGGTTTTGTAGAAGGCAGGCATATCCTGGAAAATTTCATACAAGTCCAGGAGATAATCCATTCAAGCAATCAGTGAAAAGAAAAAGGGATGCTGATAAAACTTGACATGGCCAATGCATTTGACCGAGTCAATCGCTCCTTCCTCTACAAAGTTCTCCATGCCTTTGGTTTTTCTTCCCATTTTGTCAATCTCATCATGGCCTGCACTGACAACCCCTGGATCGCCCCCCTTGTCAACGGTCGCCCTACCTCGTTTTTCCAAGCCCAGAGAGGCCTCAGGCAGGGATGCCCGCTTTCTCCCTTTCTGTATATCCTGATGGCGGACTCCCTCAATAGAAATCTTTCAGCTGAAAAAGTGGCAGGCTCCCTTCCTGGTCTCAAATCTTCCAATCTCTCTCCAGCTCAGAACCACGCTCTTTTTGCGGATGACTCCCTCCTTCTTGGAGGCGCCTCTGCAAGAATTGCCAAAGCCTTTGATGTCGTCCTCAAAGGATACTGCAGGGTCTCGGAAGCTTCTATCAATGAAATAAAAAGCGAAGTCTATGGCTGGAACATTGAACAACAAGAGCTCACCAACATCTCTAAATTTCTTGGCTTCAACAGTCAAGCTCACTGGGAGAAGATAAAATACCTCGGCCTTCCCATCATAAATGGCTTCAATAAGAGGTCGATGTGGTCTGAAATCATCAGTAAAATCAAGTCAAAAATTTCTACTTCGGGAGGATACTAGCTCACATCAGGGGGCAGGGTCATCCTGATCAAGTCCGTGCTATCAGCTCTTCCTATTTACCAAGCAGCATTCCTTCTCACCCCTAAAAGTGTGATGGAACAAATCTCCAAATTACTTCGAGACTTCCTCTGGCAGGGGGGTAAAGGAAACCAACAGAAAATGCACTTAGTAAAATGGGACTTGGTCAAACGCTCTATCCTTGAGGGAGGCCTGCAAATTTGTGACCCATCTCTTGTTAATTTGGCGATGGGAGGCAAAATCTTGTGGAATCTCTTCAAATATCCCAAGCAACTAGTCTGCGAAATGCTGAAACTGAAATACGCCCACAAGACACCGCTCAGAAATCTACAGGCAAGTCAAACAACCAACTGCTCACAGGTTTGGAAACTATGCAACAAAAGTTTAAATTTCTTCAAAGGCAAGGCGTACGAGATCCCAGGCAATGGTAAGCAAACAAACTTGTGGCACGATAGAATAATGGATCGAGACCCTCTCTCAGAAGTTGAAGAAATCACTGAGGTAAAAATCTGGTTGGAACGCGCAGGGATAAACAGCGTATATGATCTCTCCAAATGGGATGAACACGGTGATTGGCAAGGTTGGGATTTCTTTGGAGTCCCTGACCGATTAAACCAGCAGAAGCTCACCCTCGAAGAATTGCTGGATGAAGTGGCTCCAGTGAATAGAAAAGAAAAGGACAGCTGGGGATGGGGGCAATCTGGAAACTACACAACAGCAGCAGCTTACATCGCCCTTCAACCCACTAGGAACAGCAATAAAACACCGGACTTCTGGAAGAAAGTATGGGAACCGCTTGCTCTACCCAAAGTAAATTTCTTTTTTTGGACGCTGGTCCACAACAAGCTGTTAACTGGAGACAACTTGATGAAAAGAAACATAGTTGGGCCGCACAGATGCGAGCTGTGCAGAAGAAGCTCAGAAACTGCTAAGCATCTCTTCATGGACTGCAAGTTCGCCAAAGATGTGTGGGGTCTCATTCTCCATGAGCTTCACATCTCTGTCCCCCCATATAACTCTGTAGCTGATTTATTTGACTCATGGAATCAATGTTATCCCAATAAAATACCCAGCAAATCCTTTTGGAAGAAAGTCTGGAACGCTATCCCCAAATTTGTGTGCTGGAAGATTTGGTTGGCCCGGAACGATCTGATTTTCAATGAAAAGGCGCAAGTTCCCTTTTCGATAGCTGTAAAGGCCAAATCCTTCCTTCTGGAAGCTGCTCAACAACAATATTTTTTCTGAAGACCCCTTGCTTCTCCCTGAAGAAGAGAGGTGGTTGGGCCCCCTCTCCCCACATCCCCGGAAGCAGTTATCTGCCCCCCATTCAGTGAACCCAGAATGGCGCAAAAGAGAATCCGAAGATACCTTCCATGAATGGTGGCGAAAACAAAAAATAACAACTATTTTCTTCGATGGAGCCTCCAAAGGCAATCCCGGGGCAGCAGGAGCTGGAGGGGTTATATATGCCCAGGACGGAACTAGAAGGGACAGATTCTGCTGGGGCATCGGGCAGAAAACCAAAAACCAAGCAGAGATTCTAGGCCTCCTCAAATCTTTTCAAATAGCCAGAGACAGAGGGGACAAAGAAATTCAAGTTTTTGGAGACTCAGAGATCTTAATTAAAAAATTAAATACGGAAAATCTGTTTACCAATGCAAGCCTTAACAAAACTCTGAGCAGATTGAAGAGAATCATGCTCGACTTCGATTCCTACAAATTCCTCCACATCCTCAGAAACTTGAATGGTGAAGCAGATCTAATGGCGAACAAAGGCTGCACTCTTGGAAAAGGACAACTTCTCATAAATGGTGAAAGCTCATTCCAACTCTGCAACCCATAAGGAAGTGGTATTTTGTAACAAAAAACAGAAACAGATGCAATGTAATGATGGCAGCCATGGCATAAGTCCAAACTCTTTCTCCAAATAAATAAAATCACAACCGTTACAGTTAAAAAAAAAAAAAAAGGGGTTAGAGATATTACCATTAAGGATCCACCAAGGTTCTGTTTTTGAAAATTGTGCAATAGAAGTATTAACATCAATTGTTTCTAAGATTTTACAAAAATTGTCATTTTCCCTTGTGAGACGTTGATCGTCATAATGAAGAGAAAAAGAAGGAAAATCCTTAGAGGAATCTATTATGTGTACATCAGAATTATGACAATTAACCAACTCATGATTAATGTTAAAAACTTGTAATAGAGTTTGATGATCTAAATCATGATGGAAGGAGGCAATTTTGAGCTTAAAAAATGAATCAAATGATCTAAACTCATGAATATCGTGATTATTAAAGATCACATCCTTTTCAAATGATTTATAAGTATCTTGAAATTTGTAGAAAAGGTGGATAAAGGTTTCTAGATTTATATCAATAAGTAATTAATCATTTAAAAATACCCCTTGCATTTTATGATGTAATTCGTTCTTAAGTTTTGAACTAGCAAATATTCCAACAGGTTGACACATACAATGATTAGGTTTCAAATAATGATAAACATAATGTAAGTTAGGTAAATTTTCTTCAAGATGATCATTTTTGTTTCCTTGGATGAATTATGTGTCATCTGTTGTCGCAATAGAATTAGCCCATTTCCAAAAGAAGAATTATTGTTATGATTATTCATTAAATCTTGTTGTTGTGTAGAATTTGATTCTATTGAATGTTACTCATTATCATAAACATTAAGAGGTATCATACAAACGCTTTCCGATATAAGATTCTCTTCTGATGTTGATGGTTGAGAAAGATTAGAATTTTCGTTTAAAGATTCAATAGGATCAATAATAGAACCAAGATTTATTTTTGGAAATTCCTCTTTATGTTTCCTATGAGTTCTTATATTATGTTTTTGAATAACAGAGGTAACTTTCTCAATTAAAGTTTTCTTAGGAGTTAAATCGTCATAATCAAATCTATAGCATAATAACATAAATCTCTCAGAAAATTTGCTAACAGTTTCATTATCAAAGATTGTAAAGTCATCAAATTCTAAACACAAATTCTTATATTTAAAATTGTGATGAGAAAAAAAGAATACCTGCATAAAATGATTCCAAGAGTGAATACATTTAGTTGGTAGGATCTTGTACCTTTCTTGAATCCTTCCTTGAAGTGTGACAGTGAATAACTGCAAATTTCATTGTCTTTAGTGGTGTTAAAACATTTTCATTTATGTATAAATTGATCAACATGATCTAAAGTAGAAATGAAATTCTCACCATCATATTGCAATTCGTATATTGATTCAAGTTGTATCTCGGGTATACCTTTGGTTGGCTTTCATAGCTAAAAGCATGACCCAATGAAGGAATACAAATAGGAGCCATGGCTAGTTAAAAAATGTTAAAACAAGATTTCATGCGGATTAACTAGCTCAGGCCCTCCTTCTACTGCCAAAAATGTTGAAGCCCCTAAAATCCTAGCTTCAACATTGGGGAAAACACCCGGTCCAGACCTTAGTACAGCTCCTTTTCCGTTTGGGATGGTGGCTCCGACTGGATAATATTAGGTCTAGTTACCTTTTCCTTTTTTCCTATTGGTTTAAGATGTGTCTCTAGTTTCCAATAGACAGGGATATCAAGTTGATTCTTCTTACTGGTTAGGTAAGAGAATGACTCTTAAGATGTTTTTAATGATACAACCAAACTACCACTAAGATCTACCCCAAAGTTAATCTAGGCTAGACTTTAAGAGTTAATCTATCCATAACATGCTAAGTTATTTTATGTAATATTTATCATAAATCTAATGCAATCTATAACTTGTATTAATCATATTAAATCTATGTTATTTTATTAAACTTATGTTAATATTAATATGAAATGTATATATTTAACTAAAACATAAACTAATTATTAATTAAATCTAATAATATCATTATTAGATTTAATAAGATTGATCCTAAAGAAATGTTAATATATTATTTAATATTAAATCTATTTAAATCTTAACCTTTATAATTCTATTGATAGTGAAGAGAAATTACTAATTATCACTAACTTGTAAAAGTTAAATTCTATAATTAGATTTATCAAAAAAAAAATTTAAATAATCTTTAAAAAAGAATCAAACTAAAATATATAAAATATATAATTATAACTCTTTTTATTGATCTATTAATGATGTAAAATTAAAGATTTAGATCAATACAAAAAGTTTGACTAAACCTCACCTGAATGAGTGTGTGTCTTTAAAGAGGCCTTGTTGTGTGATTAAGCTATAAATACAAAACTAATTTAAATCCTATCTCAGACTAAAAAGGGATAATTATCTCTTTCTAATTCGAGAGCAATTTGAGTAAAATAGGGGGGATCAATACAAAAAGTTTGACTAAACCTCACCTGAATGAGTGTGTGTCTTTAAAGAGGCCTTGTTGTGTGATTAAGCTATAAATACAGAACTAATTTAAATCCTATCTCAGACTAAAAAGGGATAATTATCTCTTTCTAATTCGAGAGCAATTTGAGTAAAATAGGGGGAATGACTGATGTAATTCATCACGAAATTTTTGTATTAATTAAAGCAAAAAATTCATGTTAATCAATACAAGTGAAAACAAAAATAAACATGTAAATGATTAATAAATAGTTATCAACCACCACAGGAATACTTGAATGAATTAGAATTTTATTTCGAACTGATTATGTCTTGCAAAGATAGCTTTAACAAGACTTCGATAGTAAAATATTAATGACACAACAATAATGTATGATATCAAAGGAACATAATACTTTCTGGAATTTGAGATCAAAACAAAAATGAAGTTTTAATACTAAGAAAATAATCCTTCGTTTCCGGTAATAGTACACAATAACGAGAATAAATTAAAATCATATTAAAATCCCATTACCACAATCTTGAGAGCAACTGTAACCCTGAATAAAAATACCCGCAATAATGCGAAGCCACTTTATAACAGAATCATAGATTCTCTACAATCTCAGCAATTAAACACTAAACACTCTGGAATAGTGCAAAAGCACAAACTAATCAATTACAAAGAAATCCCCTGTATTGGATCATAACCCTAGTAGAATAGCTATCCTAGAATGGCTATCCTTCTAGTCCTGTAGAGTCTCTTTCCAGCCCCCTCTTAATGTTTATTCATCCTTCTTATCTATCCAAAGAAATTTGTTTCCTTCTCCTTGAGCTAAGGCTTCAAATCCTCCAATATTCCTCATCTTTAGATTCCATGATTTTTTTGTTTCCAGAATTTTCTGTAAAATCTCAACCAAAAAGTTGTTAATAAAATTTATACAAATATGATTTAAATAATAAAATGGAACTATATATAAAAATAAAAATAAATTTGAATAAAATCTAAAAAACTTTAAATAAAATATTAAACCTGACTTAAACTTATTATTTTTAACGCATAAAACTTCGTTTCTTCCGTAAGCTTTTTTCTATGTGATAATTCTTTGAAGTTGTTTAAAAACTTGGCTGTGAATTCAGTTTCTTCTTATTGGATCTTCGTATTCAGATGTCTTATTAACCACGCTGGTGAGTGAATCTATAATTGAGATTATGCTGTGGTGAAATCTTCAGCAATCCCTGGCATTCAGCAAACGCATGATCTGAGCGAGTGTCTGAGTAGCAGATCTCAAATTTACTTGGAATAATTTGCATGTATTCTGTGCTGGTATTCATTCCATCAAATTCACGAGAAAGGATCGTTGAGCTTGCAATAGAAGTTATTTCTATCTCGCAGCAATGTGGAAATTATTATTTTTTCACATAGGATCGGAGATGATGATGCCTTGAATAAATTAGCTACGTATTTTGAATATTATGCCAACCCCCAAAAAGTCAAAATAAGATTTAATTACAAATCAAGGCAATCTGGTAAGGATAGGTAGAGCTTGGCATAGAATGCAGTAAATTTTGAGAAATATCATTGCGCATTTTATGATTTTTAATTAACGTTTATCATTGGATTTGTTCGTCTGCTAGAAATATGAAAATCATGGATTGTTCGTGCCATATTCTTTTCTTTTGAACACCATTTAAATTCCTATTAAATTTCTCAAAGGTTCAAAACAGTTTCCCAACGTCGAATTGAGACGGATTGAATCAAAAAAGATAAATAATGTGTGATGAGCATCCGGATTAAAGATTGAGGCAGGATCCAGGTTTTCAGAAAGGCCGCAAAAGAATCTGGTCTTGAGATTTATTTTAACGCGTTTTTGTTGTCATGATCTCAGAAAAATCAGATTTTCTATTGAATTTCCCTAAAAACATGGAAGAATTAATCATTGATTTGGATCCAATGTTAAAAATAAATCCAAAATATATGTCAAATCTCCCATCCGTTATGCAAATACCATAATAATCATTAAAATAGCGGGTAGGGTTATTAATATGGTGTTGGTGATTTGTGATTCGATCAAATGAAACATTGTAATTCTTTAACCAAATAAAATATTCCCGACATGCAGGATTTTAAAATATCGATTGATGTTTTCATATGTTTGACTTTTGATGTTATTTTGTTTATGAAATAAAAAATCCACTTATTTAAGAAATGAATGAAATTTTAAACATTTCATTACTAATTTATGATTTGTTTAAGAAATTTATTATACATATGATTATAATATAATGTGTAACTTTACAATGTTTTATATATATTTTACATGTTTAAATTAAACATATAAAATATAAAAAATGTATGTGCTTATATTATAATAATATGCATAAATGCAATATGATGTGGTGACAAAAAATATGATATCATTTCATCAAAACCCATTTTGTGATGTATGTATAAAAATAAGTGCATGCGACAACAACCAATGTGACCAAATGATCCGGATTTATGCAGGAACGCAACAGAATACAGAAATAACCATAAACATAGAGATGGCCAAAGAAATAATGCGTCATCTTCATTATTATCCAAATAACTAAATATGCTGGCTGCATAATGAAAATAAATAGCTAGGTGCCGGTAGCTATCTCGAGAAGACATGGCACACGCCCCTCTAATCGTGTTACAAATGATGCTCGCAGGCTCATTTATTGTTGAGAAACAAATAGAATCCCAAACGTCCAAAAACTCAACTGATATGATGAGGCGCCAAAACCGCCTGCTGGGTAAATTGGTGGTTCAACTTCCCTGTGGGGCGTATCTTTGCACTGGGTCTTCGCTGGAGATCGTTACCAATAGCTCAGAAAGATCTATCCAGGACCACAATTCAAGACGAATGACAGATCCACTCGCGTTAGTGAAACGACACCCAAAAACGTCAGTTGGGGCCTCAAAACGGCTCCGGAAGTTCAGGACCCGAAAACTGCTAAAAATAGTAAGTTTTGTTGCAACTTGAAAATTGAAAGAACTGAAGATGGGGGTTCAAATGGAATAGGTGGGTGGCCACCAATATCCACCTGGATCATTAAGCCCTCAAAACAGCTTCGAGAGTGGAGGACCCGAAAACCTGCTAAAAATAGTAAGTTGTGCTGAATGTGAAAATCTGCAAGAATTGATGGTGCTGGTCCAAATGGAATAGGTGGGTGGCCACCGATATCCACCTGGATCAGTCCTCCCTCCTTAAGAAGCAATGGTCCCATTGCGTGAGATTCCATGAGATGAGGCTAAATCTGTTGAACTCAGTATGCTGATGCATTTGGTAATGGTCTTTATCACTACGCATATGTTTGGATTATGTATGTGTAGTTGCAGGATGTATGGAAACATCAGACAGTGGTGCATTGGGAGTCATATCAATGGAGTGCTTGTCTTGACAGTGTAGAAGAAACTCTATGAGTGAGGAGAAAATTTCCTCGTATTCCTCCATGAATTTTTCCATCTGCTGCAGCCATGCAAGGGAGCCTTGTTTCAAGGTTGTGGCCACAATATTCTTCGTTCCCTGTGAGTGATTTGTAAGGAAAATGAATTTCCTGGTGTGGGAAACAACTACTCACATTTACGTATTCAAAGAGATGACGAGGCGTACTACCCCAGATCCCTACGTTATTTCCCAAAGTAATAATAACACACGAGGTTTAAGAGGCCTAATTCCACGCATGTTTATAAGTATGGCTGGCCCAATAATACATCAGCTACATCAAGAGGAGCAACATCACACAATACCTCATCCGTGAATGGCTTGATACTGTATGGAAGTCGGCACTGCTGGCGGATGCGGAGATCTCTCCCTGGGTGGAGCCACCCGATGGTATACGGTTGCGGGTGTGCTATGGTTGGTAGGTCGAGCCGCTTCACGACGTCTGCTGAAATGAGGTTCTTTTGGCTTCCGCTATCGACGAGAAACTGCAGCGGAGAACCCTTCACCCACATCTGCGACTGGAAGAGGCGCTCCCCCTCCTCTGGATCCTCTGGACCCTCCTTCTGGATCTTGGTGGTGGCAAAAATGGCACCGGGATCCGCATCAATGATCTGCTTCCCTTTGTCAGTCATTTCCTTGTCCTGGTTCTCTTAAACTCAGATCGTAAAATGCATCTCGATTCTGTGTGCCTTTAGTTCAATGCACCAAAGACCGTTTGGTTCACACCTGCTTGTGCTATGAGAAGTACAGGAAATTCCACACCACTTCCTGTGTTGTCCTCTTTCGATTTTTGGTGTTGGTTCGAGTCGCATTGCTTTTGCCTTGCCTTGTTCTTCAAGCTCAGGGCACCTTTTCGGATTCACCGATCCAAAGTCTCGCTTCTTCTACTTAAATTTTTTCTTGATCTTGGTGGAATACCGATATGCCGTGAAAAGATATGTAATGTCTAGGAACTCCATTTCCTCCTGAATGTATCTATGCAAATAGCTGCAGCACTTTACCACCAAATGTCTCTCTAAATCTTTAATACCCACCTTTGTGCTAGTGGTATGTAGCCGTATCTGTCAGCTGTGCACTTCTGATCATTTTGCTAAGCAACAGGTCCATTGGATGTATTTGTCCTCATAGCTCCCCACAGGGTAATATTGTTCCTTGATGCCATCTCAGAACGAATTCCAAGTGGGTGTGGTCGAGAACAGAGAGGGTTCCCCTTCGCCCTCTTGCTCACGGTAGGTTTCCCACCAGTCTTTGACATGGGGGGCGGCTTTGAGGAGTGCAAAAATAATCTTTTCTCGGTCAGAGAAGTCATGGACCGAGAAATACCCTTCCAACAAATTTAACCATCTGTCTACAGCGTCTGCATCTATTTTTCCTTCAAATATAGGAATGTCAAAGTTTACCTGTACCTTGAAGGGAGTGGCGCCTCCAGAGTGGCTGTTGGATGCAGATGCGCTATATGTGGGTAGTTGTTGAAGGATTTGAGCAAAGTTATCCATCATTCTCATGCCCATTTGTTTCCTCAGTGCCTCCCGAGTGTGAGATTTGATAGGATCTCCTTTCCCTCGTCTTTCTTTCTTCCGCTATGGCCTCTGCTGGGTTTGCGAGGCTGATCTTGCAAGGGTTCAACCAGATCGAGCCCTAACTCCTTATACCCTGACCGCGTTGGGGACATGCAAAGAAAACAAAGAAAGAGCAGACCCGCTCTGATACCACTGATCCGGATTTATGCAGGAACGCAACAGAATACAGAAATAACCATAAACATAGAGATGCAGCGGAAATAATGTGTCATTTCATTAATATCAAATAACAGAAATATGCTTACAGACATAATGAAAATAAAATAGCTAGGGTGCTGGTAGCTATCTCTGAGAAGAGATGTGGCGCTACCGCCCTCTGAACTGTGTTAAAATGAGGCTCGAGGGCCTATTTATTGTTGAGAAACAATGTAGAATCCGAAACGACCAAAAACCTAACTGTAGGAGATGAGGCGCCAAAACTGTGGGCGCCCGTTTCGGTAAATTGGTGGTTCAACTTCCCGGGGGCGTAACTTTGGCATCCGATCTCTGTTTGATGCGCTCAATAGCTCGTTAGAAATATCTATCCGAGGACCACAGCTTTCGAGACGATTTGGATGATTCAATTACCCAAAAAACATCGTTTAGGGCCTCAAAACGGCTCCGGAAGTTCGAGATCCGAAAAACTGCTAAAAATAGTAAGTTATGCCGAAACTGAAAAACTGAAAGAACTAGAGATGGGGGTTCAAACGGAATAGGTGGGTGGCCACCAGTATCCACCTGGATCATTAAGCCCCCAAAATGGATCCGAGAGTGGAGGACCTGAAAACCTGCTAAAAATAGTAAGTTGTGCTGAATGTGAAAAGCTGCAAGAATTGATGGTGCTGGTCCAAATGGAATAGGTGGGTGGCCACCGATATCCACCTGGATCACCAAAAGTAGAAGGTGAAGTGATGTGCCAAACCATCTAGAAGAAATACCAACTGGTGCAATCAAATGCCAAATGTGAGGTGATGTGGCAACCAAAGGTTCCCATTTGTCTTCAATTGACCAATATGAAAATGTTTCCATGAATGCGAAAGAAAGAAAGGAGGTGCCAAAAACCAAAAATCATCAATCATAATGACAAAACATAAATGTGTGCAAAATATGATCAAAATCAATATGATCGTAAACTTCTGAGCCAAGTAATAAAGATTCAAAAAGTCAAGAAGTTTTTCAAAATTCCAATAGAGAAGGGAGTTGAAAATGAAAGGTCCCTGTGATAAATATTCACAAATTCTAAAATTCTAAAATCAAACAAATAAGGTAATATACAAAATAAAAGGCCAAAGTGGCTAAAACACATCCAATCTTCAAACAAGTGTATTTTACAACAACTAGTCCAAATGAGTTCAAAACAAATTTATACAAACAAATCAAACTCATTTAGGCTTTTCCTCATTCTCAAATTCTAATAATAGTAGTATCCAGTGATCGGTTAAAATGGTCCCCATTTTTCATTTATAAGTGAAAAAATGGGGGTGGGGGGTTGTGTTTCACCACAAAAGGTTCAGATGCTGAAATTTTCACAGAGTGATGCCAAAATCTTGAGGAACCTCCTATAGAAATTTCAGATCTTGGTTCGCAATATTTTGTGAGATATGATCTGTGGAAGATAGGGTTGTTTCATGCTCCTGAATTTCATCTCAAAGAGATGATTGTGGGAAAAACGACATAACTCTCTCTCTCTGAGAGTTGGATTAGATTCTGTAAAAGTTGACCGCAAGTATACGGACTCTAGTTTTCAGCATATCAATTTCAGATTTGAAGGAGGAAGCAGTGGCACGTGGCAAGTTGTACAAGTTCGCTCTACTGAACTAGTCCATAATTAGGTCATTGTGGGATATTGGGCATAGATTTGTCTTGAAGAATCCAAATCAGGTCAGACCTATGGCATTTGAAAGAAGATTTAGAGGGCTATGTTAGTGCTAAATTTCAAATATTGAAGATCCGAAATCGAGATAACTACCACATCGAATTCCTAAAATCAAGAAAGTGCATTTTTTTTCTAATTTACTAAGTCTCACAAAAAAAAAAAAAAAAATTGTTTGAATTTATTCCACACAGAAGAATAGATATTAGTATTGTCTAATGCCTCCTAAAAATAATTCAACACCTATTAAGCTCTGGGAAGGCTTTCCTACTATAACTCATGAAGAGGAAGAAACACAACATGAGATATCAAAACGAGGCAGACATGGCTCAAATTTCTTGCTATCGCAAAGAGCAAACAAAAATGAAATTGAAGTTCTCAAGAAAGACAAGTGGAAACCAGAAGGGATGTTTGAAGAAAGGAAGCCAAGATGAATGGTTTGAAGCAACACATAGCATGAAGGGGCATGGTTTAAGTTCAAGGACACAGCTAAGATCGATGAAAAAATGGAAAACATGAAGAATGATCTAAAAGCAGACATGGAAGGTTTGACAAAGTTGATACAAGAAATGTTTCCTAATGGTGAAAAGATAGAAGAGGAAACTCATGATGAGAACAAAATAAATGTTAATCGTGATTTCATAAACTCTAATGTTGGCGGGAAGAACCACCATATTCCAAAAATGGATATGAGGAAGTTTGATGGAAAGGATCCTGTAACATGGATACTATAGATGGAGCAATATTTGATCTCAATAATGTGCAAAACACACAAAAGAACATTGCAATCTCATATTTAGAAAAATACATTTGTATGGTATCGATGGCTTTTCTCCCATAAAAAATTGTCACTTGGTCAATTTTTACGAAGGAAATGATAGCACATTATGAGGATACAAAAAGAAACACCTTCTTTACCCAATTGGTAAATCTCAAACAAAAGGGTTTAGTGGTGGAGCACATTGAGGACTTCCAAAAATTGAATATAAGGGTAACTGATATTCCAAAGGAACACAGGATTGATGTCTTCATATGGACTCTAAAGGATAACATCCAACATGAATTTCACGTTTGGGAACCTGATTCATTGGAAAAGGTATTCAGGTTGGCAAGAAAAATTGAATGTAAAATTATGGCAACAAGGAAGCCTACCACTCACATATATAAAGATGGAAGTGTTGCAACTCCTAGACTTCCACAACCTACAAGGTTGACACCACAACAATTGGAAGAAAAAATATCAAAACGGCTTTGCTACATTTGTGATAGCAAATATACTAAAGGTCATAAGTGTGCTGAGAAGAAATTATTTTACATAGATTGTGAAGAGGAAGAAGAAAACGAAAAAGAATCTTAAAAATAAGAAGATATACACCAGGAACCAACCCTAGAAGAGGAAGAAATGAGTCCAACCATATCGTGTAATGCATTGGCAAGAATTACCACTCCTCAAAATCTCAAGATAGAAATACATATCAAGAAGAAAAAGGTAAAAGTGTTGATTGATTCGGGTAGTACCCATAATTTTATTCATTGTAAGGTAGCAAGGAATTGAATTGTTTCCTATACCCAGTACCAGAATGTCAAGTGATGGTTGCAAATGGAGGAACTATAAATTGCTCTGGAAAATGCCATAATATCAAGCTAACCATGGGGGAATATGTATTGAATAGTCCAATGCTTTCCATTCCTATGGGAGGTGTTGATGTTGTACTAGGAGTACAATCGTTACAATCTTTGGGGGCAGTAGCTTTTAATTTTCAAGAATTTTTCTTGAAAAAAATTTCAGAAGGAAAGGAAGTCAAATTATGGGGTATCGGAGGGAAGTCGGGAAAGATAATAAGCTCTAATTTCATGAAAAATCTTCTGAAGAAATAACAATGAAGCGCAATTGCACAATTATGCTCACTAGAAGTTCCAACATAAAAATCAGCTATTTCTACAAATCTCCAAAAAGTCTTGGAAATCATTCCAAGGTGTTTGAAACTCCCAAAGGACTCCCACCTATTCATGATCATGATCATGCTATTAATTTTATTCCAGGAAGTGTTCCTCCAAGCATCAGGCCTTATAGATAGCCTTATGTCCAAAAGAGCAAAATTGAATGTATGATTGCAGAAATGTTAGAGGTTGGTATAATTCAACGTAGTCAAAGTTCTTTCTCTACTCCAGTAGTATTAGTGCACAAGAAGGATGGATCATGGCGCATGTGTCTGGATTATAGGGAGCTCAATAAGCTCACCATTAAAGATAAATTTCCCATCCCTGTGATTGATGAATTATTGGATGAATTACATGGAGCTATTTATTTTACCAAGTTGGATCTTCGTTCAAGATATCATCAAATTAGAATGAAGACAGAAGATATTCTGGAAACATCATTTCGAACTCATGAGGGTCATTATGAACTTTTGGTCATGCCTTTTGGCCTTACCAATGCACTTTCTACATTTCAAGGGTTGATGAATTCCATTTTCAAACCCTTCCTTAGAAAATTTGTGCTAGTATATTTTGATGATATACTAATCTACGGCAGGTCTTAGAAGGATCATGTTCAATATGTTGACAGGGTGCTCAAAATATTGCAGGAGAAACAATTATATGCAAAAACATCCAAATGTTTCTTTGGAGTACAAGAGGTGGAATATCTGGGTCATATTGTATCCCACGAGGGTGTTAAGGTAGGCCCTAACAAAATTAAAGCCATTAAGGAATGGAAAATCCCCACCACCATAAAGCAGTTGTGAGGATTTCTCGGGTTAACAGGTTATTATCACAAGTTTGTTAAGAATTATGGGAGAATAGCAGCACCTATAACAACATTATTGAAGAAAGATGCATTTCCATGGACTCCTGAAGAAACTAAGGCCTTTGAACATCTTAAAGAGGCAATGTGCCTAGCACCGATCTTAGCTATGCTAGACTTCACAAAAACCTTTATTGTGGAATGTGATGCCTCGGGAAATGGAATTGGTGTTGTTTTAATGCAAGAAGGAAGACCCATTGCTTTTGAAAGTAGTCCAATCAAAGGAAAGTATTTACAGAAACCTATTTATGAGAAGGAAATGTTAGCAATACTGCATGCACTAAAGAAATGGCGAACTTACCTAATGGGAAGACACTTCAAGGTAAAAACTGATCATGATAGTCTTAACACTTTTTGGAACAAAGACTATCTTCAGAAGAGCAGCAAAAATGGGTCACAAAGATGTTGGGTTATGACTTTGAAATAATCTACAAAAAATGAAAGCTTAATGTTGTTGCAGATGCACTCTCAAGAAGGAATGAAGAGGTGGAAGCATTGCTTTGTGCCATTTCTATTATCCAACCAGATTGGATAACTGAAGCAAGAGATGAATGGAAGAAGGACAAAGATGTATGGACACTCATTCAAAAGTTGCAACAAGATCCTAGTACATCCGATACATTTAGTTGGAAAAATGATTCCTTATGGTACAAAGATTGCTTATATCTTTGTAAGAATTCCCAACTAAAACAAAAGATTCTTCTGGAATTGCACACTTCTCCTTTAGGAGGACACTCGGGATTTTTAAAAACTTACCACAGGGTGAAGAAAGAATTTTTTTGGGATGGCCTTAAATCTGATATTCAAAAGTTTATGGCGGAATGTTTGGTTTGCCAGCAGAATAAAGTGGAAACAATTAAGACCCCGGGACTTCTACAACCTTTATCCATTCCAAGTCAACGTTGGGAAGAGATTTCAATGGATTTTATCACAGGTTTACCTAAGTCCGAAGGAAAGAGTGTCATCATGGTGGTAGTTGATATACTTACCAAGTATGCACACTTTTATGCATTATCTCATCCATTTAAAGCAAGTACAGTTGCTACTACATGTATGGACACAATTCAAAAGCTACATGGAAGCCCAAAGGTTATTGTGAGCGACAGAGATCCCATCTTTACTAGAAATTTTTGGACGGAGTTATTTTCTTGTTTGGGTACTCAATTAGCTCATAGCTCATCTTATCATCCTCAATTCGATGGTCAAATTGAGATAGTAAATAAATTTCTGGAAGGATATCTTCATTTTTTTGTATCTAATAAACAAACACAATGGGTCAAGTCATTACCTCTCGCTGAATGGTGGTATAACACTTCCTTCCATACTGCAGCAAAAATGACCCCATTTATGGCACTTTATGGATATCATCCACCGTCCATCACATCATCCTTAAGGGAAATTCTAAGGTTCAAGCAGTGGAAGATCACATCGAGCATCAACAAGAAGTTATCCAACTCTTAAAGGATAACCTAAATTTGGAAGAAAATCGAATGAAACAACAGGCAGATCAACATCGCAACGAGAGAAGTTTTTATGTAGGAGACTGGGTATTTTTACGGCTACAACCATACAAACAAATGTCCCTCAAGCAAGCTAAGAAGGATAATAAATTATCGCCAAAGTAATATGGTCCTTACAAGGTGTTGCAAAAGATTGGTACTATGGCATACAAATTGGAGCTTCCTGCTTCTTCGCGAGTGCATCCAGTTTTCCATGTTTCATGCTTAAATAAGGTTATAGGTGAAAATCTTCGAGTTCAAACAACATTTGCAGAACTTGATGAGGAAGGAAAAATCATATTGGAACCTGAAGCAGTCATGGAAACAAGAACTCGACAGCTACGAAATTGATCAATTTCAGAGTATCTCATCAAGTGGAAGAACTTACCCACTGAAGATTCTACATGGGAGGACAACAGTTTTTTGAAGGAGAGGGGCATGTTAGGTCCCTATATTACTAGTCTAGTCCCTTATTGTTATTAGTGTAGCCCCCTTATTGTTATTGTTGTACCCATGTAACCCCAATATTGTTATTATTGTGCCCTTACATTGTTATTGTTAGGTTCGCTAGGAATATATTGTGGGATCATGGACTCCTATATATATAAGGAGTTTTTGGTCATTTGTATCATCCAAGAATTGTTCATTTTTGTAATATATTGGAGGTTTCCCCCTCGAAGTGGCTATTTCTAAGGCGTTGATCTCTCTTTTCTTTATTTATGGAGTTGGTTTCATAACAAATATCGATTGTGTAACTTGAATTCTCTATGCATTAGTTATTTTGGGCAGATTGATCAGTTAACTTGGTGACCATTGAGTGTAACTAAAGTTACACTGAACAACTTGACCATCCAATAGTCTATTCAATATCTGGAACTAGTTTAACTGATAATAACTCAATGTAACAGAATTAGATTGCTATAAATTAGCAATAAATCATGTATAAATGAACTCAAGTGTCTCCAAATCGAATTAATTGAGTTAACTTAGTGACAAAATCCATGTCACCTCAGTTAACTACCTCCAAGTATTCTGCTGAAATTGAAATTTGAATTTTAATCTAGTTTGACCAAGGCAAAGTCAAAACTAGATTTTCTTGTTGCATTTTCAACACTCACTCTCTACAAGAAAGGGATTATGTGCCAATACAATTGTTCCTCTATGGAACTCAAACTTACCTCTTGAAAATCTTTTTTCAAAATGTTTACATCTTGTTCCTTTGTCGGAATGTATTGCAACAACATGATCTGCCTATGCACACAATATTGTAGATGGTAGTACCAGATATCTATGTGCTTATATTTATCATGAAAAACTAGATTCTTAGAGAGTTTGATACAACTATGATTGTCAAATTAAATCACGGTAGGATCCATCATCTGACAAAATAACCCAACAAGAATATTTCTCATCCAGATCGCCTAACATGTTGCTTGACTGGCAGCGATGTATTGTACTTTTGTTGAGCTGAGTGTCATAGATCTATGCTTACTGTTGCACCAAGAAACTGTTGCAGATCCAACGCTAAAAATTCCTCCTAATGTGCTCTTCCAGTCTGATGGACACCCGTCCCAATATGCATCTGCGAAGCCACATAGATTCACTCCCTCTGTCCATCTGTATCAAAGTCCAAACTAAGTGGTGCCTCTAAGGTATTGTAGAACATGTTTAACAGCCCTCCAAAATAATTTTTTCGATTGAACCATGGCTTGGCTCAGTTGTTTGACTACATAGCACATTTTTTTCCATGTGTTCACAAGGTACATCAATGAACCCAACAACTAGCTATACACGGTAGCATCCACTTCCTCATTAGAAGTGGTATCCTCTTTCCTTTAATTGGTCACTAGAGGAGTCTCCATGGGTTTGCATATGTCCATGTGGAACTTCTTAAGTATCTTGTTGGCATGTGTTCCCTAAGAGACAAGTAGTTCCCCGTCTCCCTTCCATACTTCCAAAATGAGGAAATAGTGCATGAGACCCATGTTCTTCATTTTGAACTCTCTTGCAAGGTATTCCTTACAAGACTTGATAAGTTTTTCTTCACCAGTAAAAATAAATTCATCAACATATAAGACGGTAATCAACAATTTACCTTCTACCAACATCTGGTAAAGATTTGCACCTGCTTCACTTTTTGTGAAGCCCAACCTGGTGAGGTAGTTATCAATCCTAGTGTACAAAGCACGGGGTGCTTGCTTCAACCCATACAACGCTCGCTTGATTCTTCACACATGTGACTCTCTGTCGAAGGTCTCAAAACCTTTAGGTTGTTCAATGTACACCTCCTCCTCAATAACTCCATTGAGGAATGTTATCTTCACATCCATCTAGTGGATATTCCACCTCGTTTGTGCAACCAGAGTGACAATTGATCTAATGGAAGAGTAGCTTTCTATAGGACAAAAGGTCTCCTCATATTCAGTCCCTTCTACTTGAGAGTACCCTTTGGCCACGAATCTATCATTTTGCTTCTCTATGCTTTCATCCGCGGCATAATTTACCTTGTAAATCCATCTCGAACCTACCACTGATTTGTCTTCTTGTCTTGGGACCACTTCCCAAACATTTTTTCTGAGTATGGAATCATATTCCTCTACCATAGTATCAACCCATACAGATTTCTTTTTTTTTTCCTCGAATGAGGGTGGTTTTGTCTCTACTAGCTCAGTCATCAGAGTCATGTAGCCTGTTGTACAAATCAGCCCCTCCATTTGAATCTTGGCCATAGTCTCTTCTTTCCCCTTTACTGTTGCCCGTTCCCGCATCGGAAATACATTGAAAAAGGGCTAAAGTCCACTTTAAAGGGTTATATAAGGCTTAGCCCCTTTTCCTCCTAGCTTCGCGCCTCCTTTGTTGCATGTAACCAAGCGCTGCCCCTTTGAGCGTTTATCGCAGATCACATGTCCACCTCATCGCAAAAGCGCAGTTTCTCGTGCACGCTATCCCCCGCCATCGTATTTTTCATTTTTGCGATCCGCGCTCAACTGACCACGCCCATCGCATAGCGCACAGCGCGGAATTTTGGCTATTCCATTCTTCTTCCATCGCATTTTCTCCTCTTGCGATTTTGCGAAATGCGCTCCGGGTCCCACCTCTTAAGCCTTTGCTTCGTTGTTTTTTTATGTCTTCCCTTTGTAACTTCCCCAAAAAAGTTAATCCTTGAAGTTCTCATATCATCAGCATTCTCCCACCATTTTTCATCATATCGTCCATTGTTCCTCCACTGTTTTCATATTCCGGTTATGTGTCACACTTCAACGTTTTTATTTGAAGTTTCCACACCGCGTCGTCCCATCATCCCCTCATATCTATGCCACCACTCCTGTTAGTCTCACTTTGTCCACTATCTCTGTCATCAGTTTTATTCAACAGGCTTTGGTTTTTGCAGGAACTCGTGGTGGGAACAAAATTAGCGGAAAAGATCCGAAAGTCACTATGATGTGACCTCCATTAAATAAGGGTACTTCGATCCATGGAACTCTCCAAAGAAAAATCAAAAGGGACGCATTTGGGTGGATGAAAACATTAATGCAGCAGCAGATTATTAATGAAGAAGTAATGAATTCAGGGCCCAGCTCTAAAGAGGTTTCAAATTTAAATTCAAGAACAGAAGATCGAAAGTACCATGCTTGGAAACAGACGCCTCAAGGTTTTATTGCCGTAGAATTTCCTCCTCCAGAAAAAGGTCGAATGTTTACATATTTTATTATTTATGTCTTATGTATAGGCAGATTTTCATTTCCAGCATTCTTTCCAGAAATAAATTGTAAAGTACAGACAATTATGTTCAGTCGTTTCACAGTGTGGGCGTGAATGTTTTCCGCCATTTGATTCAAAATAAATCATTAAATGATTTCTATCTACCGCCTCCTCTAGAATTATTTATCTGGTCTATAAAAGCAAAAAGAAAAGACATTGTAAGGGTTCCAGATTTCTATCAGCAAATTGTGCAGTGAAAAGGCTCTTGTATACATCTTGTAATATTTCCTCTATGAAGTTTCAGAGCCCGTAGGGTCTCAGTGAGGAGGGGTTATAACTGTAATGAGGATTCTGGTCTCTGGTATCTCACAGTATGTAATTTCTCTTATGTGTTAATACAATATTTCTTTCATGCTATTTATCTTCTTGTATCATGTTCTAGAATGCGAGTGGCTCACTAGTTTGCAGTAAGGATTCATCCTTGTTGATGCCCTTTCTAGAATTAGTCAAGCGCTTTAAATAGGCCTAGTCATGGTATAATGTTCCATGTTCACTCTTTCCATATTTTCTGCTATATTAGTTGTTTGAGGAGGGTGCTTTTAAAACGCCATTGTCATATAAGGATTCGTAAATTGGTGCGCCCTTATATGGTTCTGTTGTGTATCTGGGTATCAGTCTCATGCCAGCTAATATCTTCTTATGTTTCCTCACTGCACTCACTTCCTCATATTTGATTTCTGTGATATATTATCTGAACTGACCCTCTTTACAGTAAGCGGTCTCTTAACTGTCTGATATCTTTATATTGGAGTTTTACTTGATGTCCCTACATTGTTCTTGTCTTTGTACCAGCTTCTGAGAGAGATTGGTCCCATTCAAAAACTAATTTCCTTGTTCAAACAAGAGATAGTAAGTGAGTTCTTGGACTGACAACCCAAACTATAAAGGGCTCCTTGCTATATTAAGATGTCCTAGGCACTGGTCTATGGCAACTCTAGACTGTCTCTAGGAGGGTGACAAAATCATCCACAACATCTTCCTGGCGCCGTTGCCAGGGAACGAATTCAAGAATATCAGTTTCCCTGGGTCTCGACAAATTGTTTTCACTCTCTAATCAGGTGAGCACAGAGAGTTGAAGAGTTGCATATCTCTCACCTTGGCGACTCCACTGGTCTTTATTTGATAAATCTTATTGGTAGTCCTGGCTCCTCGTAAGCCACTTTTGAGGTCGGATACAGCTCAACTGAAAACACCCTACGTGTCTAACCCAGAAAAGATTATTCATAAAAGAACTTGGAAGGAGAGGAAGTCAGCCCATGCTGAAAATTTTGAATATCCCGTTGAAGATTATCCGCCCTCTTCTTCTCAAGAAGTTAGAACAGAAAATCCCGAGTTGTGCTCGGAGACTCCACGTAGAGGAAGTGCCTCAATTGAAAAAGAATCTCATCCCGCTTTCGAGGCTGAAGAAATTAAAGAAGTCACAGAAGTAGTTGTTTTTAACCGTGAGTTATTCCCATCCACACCTCAGGCTTCTGTGCAATATATTCCCGTTGTTATTCACACTCCGCTTCCTCCTACTCCTCTCCCTACTTTTGTATCTCAAACTGTTGTGCAACCCCCACCTCCTCCAATGGCCAATGTTCCTGCATTTATTTTGAACAAATACGCCCCACTGGCCTTGCCCCAAGTGTTAAATGATATGCCACAAGACTATCTAAAGATCCTGCCAAGGTTCAATGGTGAAAATGGAGCTGATGCTCAGAAACATCTCGAGACCTTCTGCTCTTTTGGAGAGAACTTAAATGTTGAACATCTCGACGTGGTCTTCAGATTATTTGTGCAGTCTTTGGAAGGGGAAGCCAGAAAATGGTTTAAGATAATGGGGAATAATTCTGTGACCACCTGGGACCAAATGGAAAATGCTTTTCTCAGGAAGTGGGGAGAAAAGAAAGATCATGGTCAATGTCTCACTGAATTTAATACCATGAAGAAGAAACAGAATGAAGGGGTTTCAGACTTTATTAAAAGATTTAATAAGCTATACCTGAGCCTGCCCCCTGAGATGAAGCCCCATGAAGCTGCTGCCAAGATAATTTTCATAGCAGCCTTTGAATCTGGTTTTGGCTTCTCTTTGAGGGAAAGGAAACCTGCCACTTTATATGACGCACAATCAAATGCTCTGGAATTAGAAGCGAACTTTGCCTCCACCGGGAAACTAAAGGGAAAAACTGAACAAGATACTAGGAGGAGAGGCAAAGAAGAGGTTTCCGCTTCAAGTCAAGAAAAAGATCCAGAGAAATTGGATGAAATAAGTAAAATGATAAAGAAGATGGTCAAGCTTGAACTGGAAGCAAAGAATGCAGCTCCCAAGAATTTCTATAATGCTCCAAACAGAGGATATAATCCCCAATATAGAAGGCCACCTCTCCAGATATTGCCGAGAGAGAGGAAAGAACAACAAGACCAGGTACCTCATCCCTTATACTTGGAAGGACCAGCAGATGACTCCACTGGGGATGCGGCTTATGGAGTAGAAGATTCAAATATGGCCCTTTCAAATAATGATGATATGGATTTCCCACTGCAAGATGAAGACGAAGAAGCGGAGATTGACCATTACTGTAAGCAATTTGCTAATTTTATGGAAGCACAATTCAATGTAAAATATGATCTCAAATACTCAAGGAAGAGGACCAGAACTCAGGAGCAAGAAGAAGAACCACCTCAAGGAGAAACATCTGCTGAGAAGGAATCAGCAACAAAGAAGAATGCGGAAAAAGGTAAGAATCTCCTGAATACCCCTTTGCAGTCTAATGATCAGATTCCTTCTTCTTCTAAAATAGTCAGTCCTCCTAATACTGAGCCGGTGTCAAAAGAGGTTAAGTCTTTAGTTGAAAATAAGGAGTCAAAAGAAGCCATGATGGAAAAGCCCACATCTGCTTTCAATTTACAAAAAGAACTTGAGAAGATTAAGATTCCTGTCCCTCTGACTAAATTATTGAAACAGCCTGTATATCAGTCTCAAGTTACCTCTTTCATACTTCCTCCAGAAATACCAATTACACCCGATAGTTTAAACCTTCAAGAAGAAATACCCATGGTAGTCTTTGGCCCACATGTCGAGGAGATAGACCCTTCTACTCCTCTCTTTTATGTATCCCTAGTTATACATGACCTGTTGTTACATAACTGTATGCTAGATTCTGGGGCTTCCCATAATCTTATGCCTCTGTCTGTCATGGAGAAACTAGGACTGCAAATTACAAGACCATACAAAGATTTATATTCATTTGATTCCAAAAGGGTTAAATGCTTGGGAATGATTAAAGATTTAGTGGTCAATTTGGCCCAAATTCCAGCAAAAAGTGTGGTCATGGACATTGTGGTTGCCGATATCCCAGCCCGCTTTGACATGCTCTTTTCAAGGTCATGGGGTACCAAGATTGGGGGGTCAATTAAACTAGATCTTACATATGCTACTGTCCCAGTCTTTGGAGGACAGGAAAGGAGGTTATACAGGGAGACTAGATTTGTTAAAATGGTAACTAAGGCTGACTGCTCAGAGAACTCTCCAGTTTATAACAAAGAGGGAGACTTTTCATGTTTGATGTTAGAAGAAAATCAAAATTATGCTCATGAACCCCTTTTTGGTCAAATTCAAGCTGAGCAGCCTAAAGGAGATCAGGAATCAGAAATTTGGACTTTGCATTTTGATGGAGCAAACTCAAGGGAAGGTAATGGAGCTGGGGTATTGTTGATTTCTCCTACAGGAAAATGGGTGCCACTGTCCTTCAAACTAGAATATGAGGCTACCAACAATGTAGTTGAATATGAAGCACTACTATTGGGACTGCAAACAGCTAGAAACATGGGCATCCAATGTTTAAAAGTCCTGGGAGATTCTGAGCTAGTAGTGAGACAAATCAAAAATCAATGCCAAACTAAGCATCCTCGGCTCAGAGCATATAGAAATGAAGTATGGGACATGATGGAAAACTTCTTCTCAGCATTTAATATACAGTTCATGCCCCGGGAGAAAAATAGAATAGCAGATTCTCTTGCTGTTGCTGCCAGTACATTTCGTCCTCCTCAGAATCCACTTTTAAGATATGAAGTGGAGATACGTTACAGACCATCCATTCCAAATAATGTAAAGCATTGGCAGGTGTTCGAAGATGATGAAAAAATGAAGAGATTCATGGAGACAATGAGAGAATTCACAAATATAGAAATTGATGATAACGAGGGGGAAGAAGTTGAAAATATTGCAGAAAGTAAATGGGAAGAAAAGATAGCAGGAAATAGAGTGTTGCAGCTGAAAGGAAATGTTATACCTAGGGGGCTGGTGCCTCTAGAAAGATTATTCAACAAAGATGATGTTCCGATGTATCCAAACAAAGTAGTAGAAGAAGATCAAGTGGGAGATTTGAATCTGGGTACTCCTGTTGACCCTAAAATTGTTAAACTATCTAAGAGAGTCCCAGAAGAATACAAAGAAAAATATTTGAAATTATTTCAATCTTATAAAGATGTTTTTTCTTGGTCCTATCAGGACCTAAAAACTTTTGATGTAAATATAATACAACATAAGATTCCACTGAGGGAAGATGCAAAGCCATATAAGCAGAAACTCAGACAAATCAATCCTCTGCTGCTTCTCTCCATTGAAAAAGAAATCAAGAAGTTATTGAAGGCCAAGATAATCGTGCCATTGAGGTACTCAGAATGGATAGCAAATCTTGTTCCTGTTCGAAAGAAGAATGGAGAAATAAGGTTGTGTGTGGATTTCAGAAACTTAAATAGAGCATCATTGAAAGATAATTATCCACTGCCTAAGATGGACCACATCCTGCAGAAAGTGGTGGGAGCATCCAGAATGTCAATGATGGATGGATTTTCTGGTTATAATCAGGTAGCTGTATTCCCAGAAGACCAGAAGAAAACTGCATTCACTACACCATGGGGAACCTTTATGTATGCCAGGATGCCATTCGGATTAATTAATGCAGGAGCTACTTTTCAAAGGGCAATGGACATAGCCTTTGTTGGAGAACAGGACAAGTTTTTGGTAGTTTATCTTGATGATATCACTGTGTTTTCAAAGAATGATGATGAGCATATTGAGCATCTAAGAAGAAATTTTGAAAAATGCAGGAGGTATGGCCTATCCCTCAATCCTCAAAAGTCCTTATTTGCATTAGATGAGGGAAAACTCTTAGGGCACATTGTAACAAGAGATGGTGTGAAAATAGACCCTAAAAGAGTTGAAGTAATAAACAGCATTCCTCTGCCCAGGAATAAAAAGGAAGTACGGGTTTTTTTGGGCCGAATTAATTTTCTAAGAAGGTTCATTCCTAACTATGCTGAGATAGTTAGGCATATAACTAATATGTTGAAAAAGGATAGTGAAGTCAAATGGTCCCAGGAGTCTAGAGATGCATTCACGAGGATAAAACAGGCATTTGCTGAAGCTCCTGTGCTAGCTGGACCCGATTACAAAAATCCATTTATGATATTCTCATTTGCATCACCCCATACAATCGCTGGAGTGTTACTACAGAAAAATGAAGAAGGATATGAACAGCCTATAGCTTTCTTCAGTCTAAGTACTTTATGATGTTGAATTAAAATACAATATATTGGAGAAGTAGGCATATGCCCTGGTAAAGTCCCTTAAAGCTTTTAGAGTCTATGTTTTGCAGTCTCATATTACTGCATATGTCCCCACAGCTACTGTCAAAGATATTCTAGTTCAGGGAGACAGCGAAGGTAGAAGAGGAACATGGATTGCAAAAATCCAGGAGTATGATTTGGACATAAGACCTACCAAGTTGATTAAAGGACAGGGACTTGCCAAGATGTTATCTGAATCAAATCATCAAGCTCTGGGCATTAATCTATCCATGTTAGCAAATGAAGAATCAGAAAAAGAAGAGGAGCAGCAAGGACTAGAGATGGCTACGCAAAAGATACATGTGAAATATCTAACTAGTCCTTGGTATAAAGAAATAGCTGAATATCTTTTAACGCTTAGCTGTCCTATAGGTTGTGATAAAGTAAAATACAGAGTTGTAAGAATGAAATCACAGAAATATGTAATTTCCAATGGACAGCTCTATTGGAGAGACCCTCTAGGTATATTATTGTTATGCCTCACAGAAGATGAAGCGCAAAAAGCATTAATAGAATTTCATGAAGGGATTTGTGGAGGACACTACAGTTGGAGGGCCACAACACATAAAATCTTGAGGGCCGGTTTCTACTGGCCAAAACTGTACTCAGATACTTTTTACCAAGTCAGAGCATGCGACAAGTGTCAAATATTTGCAGAGAGACAGAAATTAGCAGTTATGCCCTTGATTCCCATCCATGTCAATGAACCGTTTCAGAAATGGGGACTAGATTTTATAGGAGAAATACATCCCCCATCAAGTGGCCAGCATAGATGGATACTAACAGCCACGGACTACTTCACGAAATGGGTGGAAGCAATACCTACAAGAAAAGCTACAGATGCTGTGATAATGGGGTTTATAGAGGACAACATCATATCCAGGTTTGGCTGTCCAGCGAGAATTGTAACTAACAATGCGCAGGATTTCAAGTCTGCCAGGTTTGTAAAGTTTTGTCAAAGGTATAACATTACATTGACTCACTCCACAACATACTATCCACAGGGGAATGGTTTAGCAGAATCCTCTAATAAAACCCTGGTAAGGGCTTTGAAGAAAATGATAGCTGAAAATCAGAAAAACTGGGACTCTCAATTGAAGTTTGCTCTATGGGAAAATAGGATAACCAGCAAAAGAGCAACAGGGAAGTCACCCTATGAGCTGGTATATGGGAGAGCTGTTGTTTTTCCTCTGCAATTAGCATTTCCGGTGGCACGTTTTATGCAAGAGAATCAGGAAGAACCAGATGACATGATCAGAAGAATTAATCAGCTGGTAGAATTGGAAGAAACGCGCAACCAGGTGAATGAGAGACTGATAGAATACCAAGAAAAAATGAAGGATATTTTTGATCGCCATGCAAAAGATAGGAATTTCCAGATAGGAGACCTGGTTCTCAGGTGGGATGTCCGCAGAGCAGAAAAAAGCAAGCATGCCAAATTTGACCCGCTGTGGTTCGGTCCATTCAAAATAGTGAACCTAGGGAGAAATAATACTTTCATGTTATAAAATCTATAGGGTGATCTGTTGGACGCTCCCATGAATGGACAATTCCTTAAACACTACTTTCAGTACTGACTCAGGCGGATCAGGCTTGGTGTATTTATGTATATAATATAAGCATGTGTGATTTCAATTTTGAAATGTAAATAATATAAATAAGCTAATAAGTTTTGAAGAAAATGCAAAGGGGTCTGAGGTCTGCGAGTTCTCGGCATGCCCGAGGACGAACATGCCGTCCCCAGTTGGAGCCGATGTTGTACAAATCAGCCCCTCCATTTGAATCTTGGCCATAGTCTCTTCTTTCCCCTTTACCGCTGCCCGTTCCCACATTGGAAATACATTGAAAAAGGGCTAAAGTCCACTTTAAAGGGTTATATAAGGTTTAGCCCCTTTTCCTCCTAGCTCCGCGCCCCCTTTGTTGCATATAATCAAGCGCTGCCCCTTTGAGCGTTTATCGCAGATCGCATAATCGCACCATCGCATGTCTGCCTCATCGCAAAAGCGCATTTTCTCGTGTGCGCTATCCCCCGCCATCGCATTTTTCATTTTTGCGATCCGCGCTCGACTGACCACGCCCATCGCATAGCGCAGAGCGCGGAATTTTGGCTATTCCATTCTTCTTCCATCGCATTTTCTCCTCTTGCGATTTTGCGAAATGCGCTCCAGGTCCCACCTTTTAAGCCTTTGCTTCATTGTTTTGTTATGTCTTCCCTTTGTAGCTCCCCCAAAAAATTTAATCCCTGAAGTTTTCGTATCATCAGCATTCTTCCGCCATTTTTAATCGTTTGCCTACATGTTATCCACTGTTCCTCCACTGTTTTCATATTCCGGTTATGTGTCACGCTCCAACGTTTTTATTTGAAGTCCCCACACCGCGTCGTTCCATCATTCCCTCATATCTATGCCACCACTTCTGTTAGTCTCACTTTGTCCACTATCTATGTCATCAGTTTTATACAACAAGCTTTGGTTTTTGCAGGAACTTGTGGTGGGAACAAAATTAGCGGAAAAGATCCGGAAGTCACTGTGATGTGACCTCCATTAAGGAAGGGTACTTCGATCCTTGGAACTCTCCAGAGAAAAATCAAAAAGGACGTATTTGGGCGGATGAAAACATTAATGCAGCAACTGATTATTAATGAAGGAGCAATAAATTCAGGTTCCAGCTCGAAAGAGGTTTCAAATTTAAATTCAAGAACAGAAGATCGAAAGTACCATGCATGGAAACAGGCGCCTCAAGGTTTTATTGCCGCAGATCTTCCTCCTCTAGAAAAAGGCCGAATGTTTACATATTTTATTATTTATGTCTTGTGTATAGGCAGATTTTCATTTCCAGCATTCATTCCAGAAATAAATTCTAAAGTACAGACAATTATGTTCAGTCGTTTCACAGTGTGGGCGCGAATGTTTTCCGCCATTTGATTCAAAATAAATCATTAAATGCTTTATGTCTACCGCCTCCTCTAGAATTCTCGGTCTTTCCTATAAAGGCCCGAAAAGAAGACATTGTAAGGGTTCCATATTTCTATCAGCAAACTGTGCAATGAAAAGGCTCTTGTATACATCTTGTAATATTTCCTCTATGAAGTTTCAGAGCCCGTAGGGTCTCAGTGAGGAGGGGTTATAACTGTAATGAGGATTCTGGTCTCTGGTATCTCACAGTATGTAATTTCTCTTATGTGTTAATAAAATATCTCTTTCATGCTATTTATCTTCTTGTATCATGTTCTAGAATGCGAGTGGCTCACTAGTTTGCAGTAAGGATTCATCCTTGTTGATGCCCTTTCTAGGATTATTCAAGCGCTTTAAATAGGCCTAGTCATGGTATAATGTTCCATGTTCACTCTTTCCATATTTTCTGCTATATTAGTTGCTTGAGGAGGGTGCTTTTAAAACGCCATTATCATATAAGGATTCGTAAATTGGTGCGCCCTTATATGGTTCTGTTGTGTATCTGGGTATCAGTCTCATGCCAGCTAATATCTTCTTATGTTTCCTCACTGCACTCACTTCCTGATATTTGATTTCTGTGATATATTATCTGAACTGGCCCTCTTTACAGTAAGCAGTCTCTTAACTGTCTGATATCTTTATATTGGAGTTTTACTTGATGTCCCTACATTGTTCTTGTCTTTGTACCAGCTTCTGAGAGAGATTGGTCCCATTCAAAAACTAATTTCCTTGTTCAAACAAGAGATAGTAAGTGAGTTCTTGGACTGACAACCCAAACTACAAAGGGTTCCTTGCTATATTAAGATGTCCTAGGCACTGGTCTATGGCAACTCTAGACTGTCTCTAGGAGGGTGACAAAATCATCCACAACATAGCCAATGTACCGATCCGGTGACCTCCTTTGCCTGCGCTGTGATGTGGGTGCTCCCACATTATTTCTAGCATCCGGAAATAATATGTTGGCTTCCCTGGTTCATTTCCTTCCTTCTCTAGATGTCTCTACTTGAGTGGCTATCTCTCTCTCTGCTCCTCTGCTTATGGTTGCTCTACAACTTCTTGAGGTTCTTCCTTTGGATTAAAAATCTCTTGATTTTCATGCAACTAAAGCTCCCTCTCAAGAGAACACTTCATTGCATTTTCCTCGTCAAACTTCACATCTCTACAAAAAAAATTCCTCCTGAGAGATGGAAGGTACACACGATAGTTGTGAGGTGTATCATTGTACCCTAAAAATATCCACAACTCCTTTACCAGCTCTATATTTGTCCTCTCTTCCATGGAGACATGGCAATATATTGATGCTCCAAATATCCTGAACAGTGACACATCTGGTTT
The DNA here is from genome assembly GCA_034641835.2 of Pinus albicaulis. Classification (NCBI taxonomy): domain Eukaryota; kingdom Viridiplantae; phylum Streptophyta; class Pinopsida; order Pinales; family Pinaceae; genus Pinus; species Pinus albicaulis. Next base: position 3,494,955 of record MU968381.1, read on the forward strand.
CTTCCCTAAAAAATATTCTTGTGGTGTACTCATCCCAAGAATCTGATGAGGACTCTTGTTCTACAAATAAACCGCTATGTTTCATGCTTCAGCCCACAAGTGTATAGGTAGGCCTTGGTCATGCAGCATCGCCCTTGTTTCTCCCATAATAATTATGGTCTTCCTCTCAAGCACACCATTTTTTTATGGGTTGTGGGGTGATGTTAATTCCCGTCGAATTCCTTACTCTACATAGAAATTTTTAAACTCATTTTACACATACTTACATTCGTGATCACTCATGAGAGCCTTCACTTTCTTTCCAGTCTCTTTCTTAAAAAGTGTTTTAAATTCAACAAACTTGGAGAATGTCTAGTCTTTCTTTTGCATGAAGAAGATCCAACACTTCCGTTAGAAATCATCTACAAATATAACATAATGCATGTGCTTGGAAGTGTAGGTTTTTGAGAAAGTTCCACAGACATCAGAGTGGATCCTTTCAATGATTGCATGTGCCCTACTACCCTGATCATTGAAGGTGGATTTTTTGTACTTTCCCAAGGTACACCCTCTACATGTATTATGTTTCTCTGGTGATCCTTTATGGAAGCCTATGGTGATATGTTTCATGATCTTCAAAGCTCCATGATACAAATGACCAAGTCTTCTATGCCATAATTCGCCAACAACTCGTCTCTACACCTTCTCTGCCTTTGTGCTCAAAGTAGGAAAGTCTTCCACATCCATCATGTATATGTTCTTCACTTGAGCCCTATTCTGCTTCACTTGTCCTGTGGTGATGTTTCTCAGGAATTCCTTTCCTTTATTGAATATCACATCATAGCCACGGTCTTCCAACGCTGCGATGGAAACCAGATACTTCTTTAGACCCAGTACAAACATCACATCCTTGAGTCTCAGAGGGGTTCTTGAATCAGTCTGAAATGTGAACGTGTCGATCCCAATCATGTTGTACCTTACGTCATCTCCCATATCGATGTGAATCTAGAGATATTTCTCCACCAAGTAAGTGAAAAAACATGTGTTCCTCTTCATATGGAATGAGGCAATGTTTTCGAGATACCACACACTTCCCATCACTATTATTTCCATGCATGCAATAAGATTAAAATCAACCTCAAATTGTGAAGCTAGAGATTCACCTAATTCTCCTCCTTGGGTATTATTTCTTGTCTTATTGTGTGGAAATTTCGTGGCATAGTGCCTGAATTCATGACAGTTAAAGCACTTGATTCTGGACAAGTATTTCTTCTTTACCCCTTGACTAATTCTTCTTTGGATTGGGATTTCTTCACTTTCCCCTTTGACTAGATTCTTATTTGGATTGGGATTTCTTCACTTTCCCTTTCTTTGCCTTTCCATCCAAGGCACGGTTCTCCTCATCCTCCCCCTTGGATGAAGTCTCGTCTCTGTTACTCCACCTTATTTCTTCTTGTACTATATTGGACCATAACCTCTCCCAACTTGGTAGTTTCTCTCTACCTTTTACTGAATCTTGATACTTATGCCAGCTCTTGGGAAGGCCCAAAAGGGATAGAGATACCAACTCTTCTTCAGATAAATTAACACCAACCCCGCCAACACAAAACTATGTAAACCTGCTTAGGTATTTCGGAATTGTGTAATTATTTTGAATCTTAATACTTCGAAGCTTGTCCTTGAGTGTCATCTCATGTGGTTACTATTGTTCTCGAACAACTCTTCCATTTTTTTCCACATCACGAATAGAGTCTCTTTCCCATGGATATTTGAGACAACATGATCTCATACTCCCTCCAATATGATTCCCCTCGCTTTGGCCACATATTTCTTCCACTGAGAAAAAATTTTGGCATCAGATGCTTGGGATTTTTCTACATCTGTCTTGATGTATTCTAGCATCCCATTGTCATCCAATGCTTCCTCCATGTGGATCTTCCATGCCACAAAGTTTGTGGTGCCTTCCAAAGCATACTCGAGCCTGATTCCATTGAAATTCATCTTCTTAGCCCTGGAGAAAACCTGTAACACTGATCTTCAAATTCGAACCTCCTGTAATGAAAAATTCAAAATCTCTTCTCTATTGTGAATCTAGCCCTGATACCATGTAGAAATTAATGTGTAGATTCTAAACTACTTATGAAATTTACTAAATCACAAGACTAGAAGCTACGCTATTGATCTGCGGAAGAAAATTCACTATCGAGAACACAAATCATTAACATGCATCAATATTCAACACACATACATGGATATTTATCTAGAGGAAAGAAACTACTCAAAACACCTTAATATATGTATTGCATTAATCAAATAATGTAGATGAATACAATATGCTTGCTCAAGCTTGAGCACAACCTGCACTTGTATCTTCTATCCTCTACCTGACTAGCTGAACCTGACCAATACTTAGCCAAATTTGCAGGCCTCCAAGCTCCTATTTCCTTGTGTTGTTCATTGAGGAATTCGCCCCTATTTTTTAGGGAAATTCCTCAATTGGATTGCGCAATTCCAGTAGGCCCATCCTTTGATTGCATGCACCACCTGTACAACTTGGAATATTTTACAAATGATAGTACACTGCCCTTGAACTTCAATCTCAAATGGATAACTCGAATTATCTAGATGCATTAGTTATTTTGGGTTTATTGTTTAGTTAATTGGATGACCATTGAGTGTGATTGAAGTTACATTGTACAACTTCACCCTCCACTAGTTTCTCTAACAGTTGGAACTAGTTTAACTGACAATAACTCAACTTAACTTAATTATATTGCTATTAATTAGCAATCAATCATGTAGAACCGAACTCAAGTGTCTCCAATTTTAATTAACTGTGTTAACTAAGTGAAAAAATCCATGTCACCCCAATTAACTACCTACAAGTATGCTAATGAAATTGAAATTCGAATTATAATCTAGTTTGACTAAGGCAAAGTCAAAAGTATATTTTCTTGTTGCATTTTCAACAGTAGTTCCCCTTGATGTATGTGGGTGTAATGTTCCAAAATTTTCCGACAATACTTTGGAACATTAATTTTTGTTGATTTAACTTAGGAGGAGAATAAGTGGGTAAGGAGGCCCATACATAATATTATTCTCAATAAAATCCCTCATAATATGAAAGGGGATCATCTTTGGAGCTGGTTTTCACACCCTCATGTGTGAACAAGGTTATTTGCAAGGAGGCTTGGTTAAGTTTGACCAAGTCAACAGCGCTACCATAGGAGGAGTGGCTTACTTAGGAAGCTAGCGTAGTGTGAATGAGGAAAGGGACATTTGGTGGAGGAAACCCTAATGTATGGGGCCCATGGAGAAAGAGATTTCATTTTTTTTAAAGGAGGACAAGGCAACCATTGTTTCTCATGCTTATGATTATTCATCTCATTGTCTATTGAGACAATTGAGCATTCTTTGTTGTTTAGCAAGAATTGTCAGGGGAATTCCTGTTTAGGATTCCTTCTCCTTCTTGAGAGGTCTCTTGGTGGATTGTTCTTCATTTTCCTCACATCCAAGCTTGTGGCCAAGCATCCTCCATCAAGACATCATTATTTTTGCAGCAAAATAACATTGTGTTGTTGGGTGTTGCAATGAGGGTTCACTACACCATCCCCTTCAGCTATTTTTCGGAGGATAAGTCCCTCTTTCCTTTGGGATATCAGTTTGGAGGCTTTTCGGAGCATATTTCAGACTTTGGCATCAAGGCCAACTCTTTCCATAGCCCTACAGCGCAGTTCCATTTAGAGACTGCGTTATTTTGATAGGAGCATTTGTAGTGGGGCTCTTGCAGAGTATTGGAGGGAGAGATCTTTAGTGAAGGGATCAGCCTTTCACTTGAAAGATCCATTGGAGGAGGCATATTCAATTTGAGCATCAGATTCATCCATCCTCATCCAATTCTATTTCTGAGTTGCTACAGCTACCCAGCAACTATGGCATTTCTGTAGAATATTGTATGTTTTGCAGCCAATCCCTTTAGGGATTGTGTATTATTGTTTCCAAGGGTTGAGATCTTGCTCCCACTATTTTATTTGAGCCACATATTGATATATTTGTGTATTGACACTTTTTATGCAGCAGTTTCCCTTCATAGACTGCGCAGTCATAACTTGAGCATACATATATAGCAGTGGTTTTGTCATGGTTTATGTACTTGTTCTTTTAGGCTGAGCATTGCTCATATTGATCAGTATCATTTTCCTCAAGATCTTGTATTCATTTGTAGCTGCTATTATCTAATAAAATGGCTATGGATTTCTCTCATGTTTTTATGATTTTAGTGTTGCTGCTGCACCATTATTGTGCTTGCTTATTGCTGGAGCTCCAACTTTAGAATATCTTGAGATATTCTCATTATTGTAGCAATTTCCTGAAAAAGGAATATTATAGTGGTATCAAAGCTGTTGATTTCCCTTTCGAAACATTACAGTGGTATCAGAGCTTCCAACTTGGCTCAGCCTATGAAGTTTGAATTCAGAGAAAGAAGAGGTCAAGATGATCAGATCCAGCAAGAACCTCTCCAAAGAGGTTGAGGAGACAGAAAATGGAGAAGAGGAAGGACCATGCAGTTCCTATTCTCACCAAGAAGCAAAGCAGAAGCATGAAGAGCATTTGGAATTCGAAATTCTAAGTGAATATCTTGTTGAATATAGAGAAAACCCTAGAGTATTCCAAGAGACTCTATCTTTTTCACAATTTGTTCAGCAGAAAGAGGAAAGAAGACCCCCCAATCATAGGATGATGAAAGGCAATAGATTTCTATTGTCTACATTTGATGGGTCACTCACATGTGCAGTAGAGGATTGGGTGAAGAATCTAGAAGATTTTTCCTACTAAATCCTGTAGTAGACAGAGAGGCTGTAGCAATTGCAGCGCTGCACCTTGAGGGAGAAGCAAAGGCTTGGTGTTCCAACCATGGGAGACATGCAAGGGTTTCTACTCTTGCTGATTTTTCCCAGTTCTTGATCAGAAGATTTGGCCAAATGAGGGAGGATCCCTCCCCACCAGTTGAAGAGGCCCATACCAGCATTGTCATGGTCAAGAAGGAGCACCCTTCATCTTTATCTATTGAGGCAGCCAGCACACTTGAGGAAGAAACTCTTGCAACAACACAAGATTCCTCCAAATCCCTCCAAGGTATGCCTAAGTTTTTATCTATCATGGAGAATTGTACATTATTGCATGTTGATTGTCTTGAGAAGGGAACTTTCACTGCACTGTGCCATCATTCTTATACACCCTTGATGATTCATGCACCACACATGAGGTTTTGGTTTGAGATATGGGTCATGAAGGAAATTTTATTTCAATCTCCCATGAAATGCAAAAATAAAAATCTGTTTTGGGAGGATGGTAGCTCTTATTGGAGAGATACCCAGTTGCAGAGTGATGAGGAGCATCCACAAGGAGCTGAGTGGATGTGGATGGGAGGCAAGAGGATGGTGAGCCTCTTTCAGATCTATGATACAGGGCAGCAAGAAGCCATGTTGCATTGGTTGCTCTTGAGGGAGTTTGGCCAACATGTGACCCATTCTTTTTCATGGGGTATGGAGAGGAAAGGAGGGTGGCAGGATACTTTCACCTTGAGGCAGGAAAGGAGCATGGGAGCAGCATGATGGGATGGCATTCTTCTTACCCTTCATTATGTTCCCATTTCATATTTGGAGTGGTGGAAGTATGGAGGAGCAACAAACATTCTTGTTGCTCAAATTATATTTGGATGTTGCAAGAGCAAGAGGAGGCACTAGCATAGTGCAAGAAGATTTCTCCTTGACTGTAGATGCCCAAGCAACACCTTCTTCATGGGAGGGGATCTACATTTGCAGAAACATGTTGGGGAGAGTCTTTGGCAAGATTCATGTCAAAGAGGGGAGTTTTGAGATGACAGTGGCCCTACGCCAAAGGCCAGTAGCCCTGTCACTTAAGAGCTTGGATTACTTGTTGGAGTGTCCTCAAAACCACCTCACAAGTGATGTACTTTGGAGGCATGTAGGAGATGAGGATGAGGAAGTAATGGATGGGAGCACCCCTCACTATATTTTTGTCTTCTTGACTTGGGCTCACAAGTATAAGAGGAGATACCTACATGCAGCATTTATGGATTCTCCTTTCATGCATTCTTGTGCATACTATTCACTGATGGAGGAGTCCACTTGGGAGGGAATCCTAATGGATGTATATAATCATATGGCTATATGCATATCCCAAGAGATGATGAGATGGTTGGCACAACCACTTCCCTACTCTGTTGCAGTGAGGGAGAGTTTTCACTTGAGCCATTTCAGCTCAAAGACCCCAGTACATGATGAGGGAGGTAATCATTTGCTTTATGTTTGGCACTCTCTTATTTTTATGAGTAGCATATTATATCAAGGAGGATATTTCCTTCTTGCACACTATTTTTTTTTATGCTCATGGTCTATTGCAGCAAATATGATGGCTATTTTAGCAGTGGATTGTGGGGGAAAGCCACATGATTTTCGGTGTGCACCAATTACACCATTTTGTACTTTCATGTATACATATTTTGAGATGATTGTGGAAGAAAACAAGTGGTTGGGAAAGCACTTGTTACTTTTTATTTTGATGCATGCAAGGAGTGCACTACGCAAGTTCCATTGGTGGAACAATGATCCACTTTCCGGTTGTCATGTGACAACTTGCTTCTATTGGTTCTTGCTTCCATGCATTGCAGATTTTTCTTGGTACATGGCGAGCTTTGTTTGGAAAGTGGGACATGAGTTGAAGATGCCCATTGGGATTATTATTCTCCCTATTTTACATGTTGTATGTTCCAGGGGAAACAATGGGCAGCCCATGATTTCCAAGCTTCACCTCTTTCCTTCATGCGGGAGGAGCTATTTGGAGAGTTTGAGTTTTTGGAGGAGGCACTTCATGGTTTATATGTTTGATGGGGTAGCTTGGGTCTCTTTTGAAGGCCATTATGTTTCAGCCATATATCAACAGCAACCCCATATGTATCACGAGGAGGGAGAGACTTATGGGGTGGATGTGCCCTTTGGGAGAGGAGACCTCCATTCTTTTTGCAGCACATGCTCCAAGGGGAGTGTGGGAGATGATATGGTCACCATGTTTAGACATTTGTTTTTCCATGAGGTTAAACATATGATTGCTTGGATGTCATATGATGATGAATTCCAACTCATCACATATGAGGTGATTTGGGCAACTTGATTTGCAGCGTTGGAGGAGGGATCCTTGGGGATCTAGACTTCATTTTTCCACTTAAGGGAAACACTATTCCAACCCAAGTTTAGCTTTCACTCCACACTTATCATAATTGAAGAGGAGGACAGTGTGGGGTAAGCTATGGAGCTTACCATGTTCAGAATTTCAGCCCACCTATTCTACATGAGTGCAAGGTGGAGAATTATTTCCAAGAGTTGCCTAGTTAGAGCGTGACTCATTTTTCTTGGTTGATTGCTTGGGGATGGGGGATCCACATGAGGATATTTCAAACTCCCTGCCTTGATTGAAGGATTTTCAGTTCTACCCTTTTGCGCTTGCTTGAGGACAAGCAATCTTTGGGAGGGGAGGACTGTAATGTTCCAAAATTTTCACTATGTTAATTGGAACATTAATTTTTCTTTTATTTTAGTAAAAGGAATAAAATGGGTAAGGGAGCCCATTTAGTAGCAAAATAAACTCTCCTAAGGTGCAAAGAGTCACTTAAGTGGCTAAATTTGGCAGTCCCTAGTGTGAGAAGGACCAAAATCAAGTAAACTAGGCCATGGTTGACCAAGTCAACAACGTGACTAAGAGGAGAAGCTTGCACAAGAAGACTGCACAGTTTTGAAAGGAGGGAAATTAGAGGATGAGAGAAACCCTAATGGGTGGGGTCCATGACAAGGAATCCTTCTCTTGGCATAAAAGGGGAAAGGAGAGCCATTGCTCATTATGTTGAATATTTTGAATTTTCTCTGCTCTCTCCAGTTGTGCAACTGGGATAGCTTGTGCTGCTTAGCACAAGGGAGATTTATGCTTAGAAGTTTCCTCTCCTTCATTTGGAAGATTTGGAGGACCTGTTATTCATTCTCCTCACATCCAGGCTTGTGGCCAAAGCCATCTCTTTCAATACAGCGTTATTCTTGCAGCAAGAGAACGTTGTGTTGCTGGGGGTTGCAATGAGGATTCACTATCACCCATTTCCGGAGCTAGTTTTGTAGAGGAGGAGCTCACTCTTTCTCTAGGAGATCAACAAAGGAGATTTTCAGAGCTTTATTGCAGATTTTGGCATTGGGCCAATAGTTTCGTCTCATCCCCAGCGCAGTCACTTCTCCATGCAGCGTTATTTGCAGTGGGCAATTGCAGAAGGAGTTCACACTAAGGTTTGGAGGGTGTGGTCTTCAGTGAAAGGAGCAGCCTTTCACTTAGAAGACCATTGGAGGAGTTTTCTATATTGTTTGCAGCATTCTTATCTTCCTCCATTTTGTATTCTTATTGAGTTGCAGCTGCTACACTGCAACTCCGGCATTATTGTATTTTATCATTTTGTACATGTATTGCAGCCAATCCTTCTAAGGATTATTGTTTAGTTATTTTCAGGGGTTGAGAGCTTGCTCCCCCTCATTTCTTGAGCCAATATTGATATATCATTTTATTTCCATTTTATATGTTGCAGTCTCCTCATCTCCTCATGTAACTGCGCAGTCATAGCTAGAGCACCATTGTGTAGTTTCCAACTTTCATGTATATGCTTGAGTGAGGTTGATCTAGTTCATCTTGAGAGGTCTCTTCCTCAAGATTTTGTATATTATTTGCTACTGCAATTTATATATCAGCTATGCACTCTTCTTGTACCATATGATGTATCATTTCCTTGTTGTTGCTTGTTAAAGTTCGGACATTGTTGTAGCTCATCCGTTGAGCAAGAACTTCCTGAAGGAGGAATATCTACATATCTATAGACAGAGTCTGTGAAGGGCCAGGTAGCCTCTGGATCTCACCATTCCTTGAGAAGGTGACATATTCGGAAAATGCCCCACAGTCTATCTCTGGAATAGACTTGTGATATTTCTGACAAATGAATCTCTCAGTGGTGTAAAAGCTGTTGATTTCCCTTTCGGAACATTACAGTGGGGTGGTGTTTGGAATTCCCTACATGTACATGTGAGATTTAATATTCATGCAGAGATTCAACCAATACCGAATTTTCAAGGATCGAAAATCAATCATCGTAAAATCAAACAAAGGCACGTTGAAAAATTTTCTAGTAAGTGACCACCAAGCCAAGAACTTGACGAGTCCCAGTATGAAGCATGTTTTACTATTTTTAAGAACAAACCAAATTGTATAAGAATCAATAAAAGGAAATATGTCCTTGGAGGGGCATACTAATAAATAGAAACAACAACTAGAGGAGTTTCTACAAGCATACAAATATGTGTTCCAAGAGCCTAAAGGGTTATCACCCGAGAGGGAAGTGGAGCAAAAGATCTAGCTATTGTCGAACCCCCCATTGTCGCATTAGAGAAATTTTGAGGTCTAAAATGGGCCTCAAAAAAAAATTGTACACCCAAAATAAAATTTATAAGAAACAATAGGATTTAAGATGATGATCTCAACCATGGAGGATGATTCACCATTTTTGGAGTAAAAAATTAAAAAGATTAAAAAATTAAAAATTAAATTATTTTTTCAACTTGTATTTTCAACTTATCCCCTTGCAATTTTACTCAAATTCCAAGTAGAAACACTCCTTGGATGCAGAATTTACTTCTTCATCCAAGGAGTACCCATGTTGCATATTGTCAATGGACCCCACTACAGGAAAAATAAGAAATACATGAAAAAATGTGATTGCAATCACTATATTTTATGTATTATATTTTTTTCCTTTAGTGGGGCCCATCGAAATTATGCAACTACTCCTTGGATGAGGAAATAAATTTGGCATCCAACAAGTGCTCCTACTCAAAATTTGAGTAAAACCGTAGGGAGATAAGTTGAAAATACGAGTTAAAAATTTATTTATTTTCGTTTTTCCCTCTAAAATTTGTTGATGTAATGTAATCTTAACCTATTTCTCCCACTATTATTTTATAATATTCCTTAGGAGGCCCATTTTAGACCTCAAAATTTATCTAATTTGCAAACATGGGGTTGTATAGGTAGTTTATTATAGAAGCAAGTAAGATGATGAAACAGTTGCAACCTCAACTAGAACAGGGTGTCATTTGATCAAGTACATTAGCATATGGCTCACCCATAAGCATTGTTCTAAATAAGGGTGGGAATTGGTGGATGTGTATTAATTACAGGGCATTGAAATAAATCACACTCAAGAACAGGTACTCCCTGCCTATACTAGATGATTTGTTGGATCGGTTGTAGCAAGAGAAATACTTCACCAAGCAGGAATTAAAGTTTGGATATCACCGGGTTTGATTCAGAGAAGAAGATAATTGGAAGACTTCCATCAAAACTAGGAAAGGTTTGTATGAATGGTTATTCATTCCATTCGGCCTATGCAATACACCAACTACATTTATGAGGTTAAAAAATGATATATTGGGAATTTTTATAGATTCATGTGTTATTTTCTATTTAGATGATATACTAGTATATAGTGCTATCTAGGAGGAGCACATCTCACATTTGGCACAAATGCTTGAGAAATTAAAGAAGCACCTACTACTAGAAAATCAAAGAAGTGTGAGTTTTCACAAAAAATTTTGTTGTATTTGGGGTATGTGATAGTTGGAGGAGAGTTGAAAATAGATCCTACCAAGATAGATACCATCATGAAAAGGTCGATTCCTACTAATGTTTTTAAGGTTAGGATTTTTGTTGAGGAAGCATAGTACCTCAGGAAATCCATAACCTCATTTTTAACGATAGCAGCACCACTCCATGCCATAATATCAAGTGGCGAGAATTTCCAATGGGGAAAGGGTCAGGAGAGGGTCTTTATGGAGTTATATTAGGGGAATTTTGAGGTCTAAAATGGGGCTCCTAAGGAAAATAATGTTTGTAGCATGGTGTTGGCATTGATGTCAACACATGATTCATCTTGTGATGGGCATTGATCTAATGTGTTGATGTGATATAGAGGTGTATAGGTCCTTTACATAATGTTTACATGTGGCTTGAACTAGTAGAAGTAGATCTAAGTAAAGAAATTTGATTTTTCCCCAAATTAGGAGATGAACTCAAATTAGCTAATGACAACACGCATCCTTAGTGGACAGACTCAGATTATCCATTGAAAACCTACATCCACAACCCAGAATACCCATTTCTAACCCACATTTGGAGTCTTGTAGGTGTATAAATCAGTGTCTGTCGTTTTGTGCGCACAAAAACAACAAAAATCTATATCCTATCCCATGATTTTTGCACATGGTATTGGCAACGATCAATTCGATTTGATGTGGTCATATTTGATTAATGATTGATTTGGTCAGATTTAGTGCTTGGAAAAATATTTTAAATAGTGTTTCCATGGATTCATTTAGATGTTGGATGTAGAGTGATTTGAGGCCAAATGCATAAACATGTGAGTGGATTCTCTGATCAAATGTATAGTGTGTATTTGGAAAAGCATGTGGATAATTTTTTTGGTAAATTTTTTATTGATGTTAATATGATGGAAAACCCTAGGTGGATTGTTGAAACAAATCCTAGGAGTAAAACTCTAAGTTAAAAAACCTAGGAACAAACCCTAGGTGTTGGGAAGCAAACTATAGGTGAAAACCATATAATTGTTGAAGATGATAGCTCTAGGTGCCAAATGCATTAATGAATCCATATGATGAAACCCTAGCAAAGCCTTGTCAATATGGTTCCAAGTCGTACAATTATTGATGAAAAACCTAGATGTTTATATGATTCCCTAGTTGTGTTTAAGCAAATCCTAATGCACAAAAATTCCCTAACCCTAATTAATGAAGAATATATGTGAAGGAGCCTTTATCTTGAAATTCGTAGCATGGAAGAAACCCTAACATCGAATTTTCCCTAGTAAGAAAATGGATAAATATGGAATTCCTAACATTGTACAAGCCATACAATGAAACCTGAGTATGTCAATATGATGAAAAAATCTCTTGAACATCAATAAAACCCTATAAAAATGATATATAGGCCAATATGCCAAATAAATCCTCAAACATGTTTGATATGAAAAACATGCATATGATGAAAGAAAAATAAAATCTTCAATAATAGAGATCATTTATTTCCAATGAGCACTCACATGCCTCCTAATTCCTTGTCGATAAAGAGAAATCAATTTTTGAACTCAAAATATGTCAAAAATTAACAGCGTGGAAAGCCCACTTGAGCCTACACAAGTTAGCCTACATAGAACCCCCAAAGGATGTGTCCCTTTAAAATTGGATCTCAACATATACATATAAGAAAATAAACTCATCATTCCTAGCATCCAACTCGTCTAAGCAAGAATATAAGTGGAGAAGCTCAGGTCTGAGATAGAAGAATGATGAGTTGGATGCTATGAATTATGAGTGTATAGAGGAAAAAATTAGGACGTTGAGAAGCTAAAAATATTTGTTGTGTTCTGATTCTAGACAAGGGTTATTTATTAATTATTCTACTTGTGAACTCGCTTGAACAAAGGGTTTCATTGACCATTCATTTGTAACTTCACTAAAGACATGTGTTGATCATATAAACTACATTCAATTTTCCTCGGTCTTGTCAAAGTTGCAGACCTAACTCAACCACCTCATAAAGTAGCTTGGACCTATTCCTTTTACTGCATAACTCAACTTTCTAAGACCTCATTTTAGCCTTGTTGCAATCTACAAAGCTCGGCCTTATAGGGAACAGAACTTCGACTTTGTGAAAAAAAGGTTAATCATTGTAGACCTCAGATTGCGTATTGTCACAAACTTCAGGCTTTTTGAAGCTGGTTTTGGGCTTATCATATATATCTACCATAGACACAATTTCATACCTAAGTTAATAATTGAAAACCTGACAATTGCAGACTTCATTCTTTTGTTGCAGATTTGGGCACTGTTCATAATGAATTCGATCTCTTCCTTTATTGCAAAACTCATACCAGTACAAGAAGCTTTTGGAACAATCCTAAGGATTATTTATGAACATTTTAAATTGTGCTAAAGCATAGTTAAAATGAGTTTGTAGATCTCTTAGAGTACATTTTGAAGCAGACAAGGAGCAGAATAAATGAATCGATTTTTCACAACAGAGTTGAAGTGATATTTTGAAGTTGTTATAAAAGCATTATTGTGAAGAAATATTGAATACAATTTGGGATATCTTATAGAATTGTTGAAACCTCACAAAGTTCATCTTGTTGGAATATATTGTTGAATATCAATTTAATTCCTTTTGAAAATATTTTGTAGTATTGTTAAAACATCATTTAGACTTATCGTTTTGACTTAAGGCAGCAGACCTTGGAGCACTATTTAGGCCATTGAATATTTGTTGAAGCAACTTGACCTTGGAGAGTATCTTGAGTAGCTTATTAAAGACATCTTGAAGCATCGGTGAAGACTTGTAGAATTTGATATTGGAGTCATTCTTGGAAACATCATTAACCTCATGATATATTTTTGAAGCCCTCATGAAGTAACCTTGGAGAAGACTATTTGGGTGATATGAAGAGTTCTGGAGACGCATACTAGACAATTGATGAAGTAGATATTGGACCATTGTTGAAGGCAATCTTGAAGATATTATCAGAACTTGTTGAAGAAGAGATTGGAATTCCTGAAGAAGTATGTGTAACTATCTTGAATAATTAAAGCAGAGGGTTGGAGCCTCGTAAAGACATATTTTTAGCCCTAGATGATTGGATTCCTCAAAGAGAACAAGGTTGGAGCCTTGTAGAATATAAGGTTAGAGCTTGGTTTGAAGATTGGAGTATTCATCTAGGGTTGGATCCCGAAATATATTATAAGAATACTTGTATAGATTTTTATTGGAAAATAAGAGTGGATTCCTAGTTCTTTTTTATAATATAAATTATTAGTTTGTTGTACATTTTTTGTTCTATTTTTATTAAGTGAACTTAACTAGCATAAAATAATAATTGTAAAAGAAATATTGATTCACCCCCCCCCCCCCCTCCTCAATATTTTTGTTAGGTCCCTATAATACTAGTGTATCCCATTATTTTTGTTAGTGTAGCCCCCTTATTGTTATTGTTGTACCCCTGTAGCCCCCATATTATTATTAGTGTGCCCCACAAAAGCCACTATTGTTATTAATGTTAGGTCGGCTAGGATTATATTATGACCTTATGGACTCCTATATATTGAAAGGAGGTTTTGTCATTTGTATCATCCAAGAATTGTTCATTTATGTAATATAAAGGAGGTTTTCCCCCTTGAAGTGGCTTATTTCCAAGGCATTGATCTCTCTTTTCTTCTATTTTTGGACCTAGTTTCATAACATTCGGTATCAGAGCTTTGGATTCTAGGGTTTCGCTGCTTCAAACGGGTCATCATGGAATTTTAGCTATAAATTTTTTCTACGAAGGTTTAGAAGCCGAAATTTTTACCACGCTAAGCCAAAATCCTAAGGAACTTCGTGTAAAAATTTCATATATTTTTTTGCAATAGTTTCAGAGATATGATATGTGGAAGATAGGGTTTTTTCAGGATCTCGAATTTCATCTCAAAGAGGTGACCGTGGGAAAATCGTCATAACTCTCTCTCTGAGCATCAGATTGGAATTATGTAAAAAGTGGTCACAATCAAAGGGATTGTAGTTTCTTGTGTATGAATTTCAGAGCCGAAGGAGGAAAAAATGACACGTGGCACATCGTACAAGTGTGCTCTATTGAACCAGTCCATAATTAGGTCATTGTGGGAGATCATTCATAACTTTTCCTTGAAGAATCCAAATCAGGTCTGACTGTGGCATTCGAAAGAAGATTCAGAGGGATACTACAGGACCAAATTTCAGATGTTGAAGATCTGAAATCACAGAGATAATTCAGTTTCAATATTGAGCTCCTCAAAAGCAAGAAAAAGGTGTGTATTTGTTTTTTAAAATTTCATAGAGTTTGTTTGAAAAAACAGTTTGAAGTGATTCCAAGGGCATATTGAAGCATTTGTATTAGTATTTGGTTCTATAATTCCTCCCACAAATAATTCCACACCCATTAAGCCCTCATAAATCTCTACTATGACGCATGAAGAGGAAGAATTGCAATATGAGATATCAAAATTACGGTACCAAGTGCAACAAATTTTGATCTTACAAAGAGAAATCAAAGATGACATGGATGGTTTAAAATAAAAAATGGAAAATAAGTTGGATGGTTTGAAGGATCAAACGAAATTTAATATGGATGATGAAGTAGTGGAAGATCACATCGAGCATCAACAACAAGTTCTCCAACTCTCAAAGGATAACCTAACTTTGTTGTAGAATTGAATGAAATAACAGGAAGATCAACAGCGCAGTGAAATAAGTTCTGAAGTAGTCACAGAAACAAGAACTCAAAAACTACCAAATCGATCAATTTAAGAGTATCTTAGCAAGTGGAAGAACTTACCCATTGAAGCTTCCACATGGGAGGATGAGAATTTTATACAGAAACATCCATAAATAATCAAGCGTTGAGGGAAACACTTGTTTGAATGAGAGGGGCATGTTAGTTCCCTATAATACTAGTGTATCCCCTTATTGCTATTAGTGTAGCCCCCTTATTATTATTTTTGTACCCCTGTAGCCCCCATATTATTATTATAGTGCCCCATAAAATCCATTATTGTTATTATTGTTAGGTCGGCTAGGATTATATTGTGACCCCATGGACTCCTATATTTAGAAAGGAGGTTTTTCCATTTGTATCATCCAAGAATTGTTCATTTACGTAATGTAAAGGAGGTTTTCCCCATCGAAGTGGTTGAGTTCTAAGGCATTGATCTCTCTTTTCTTCTATTTTTTTATTTGGTTTCATAAAAATTTCCAACACAAACTTGGGGCTGAGCAGTGAGAAATATGATTGTTGTGTTTTTGTAATTGTTAATAGTGTTGTTATTGTCGGGGTGAGTGACTTTAGGTGCCAATTTATTTTCATTCCATGTATATGGAAGCACCATGTCGGTGTTATTTACATCTAATTTTATTGCTAAAGTGTATTCTTGTAGGTGTCATGGAGTAGATTGATGTTTTTTTTTTGTATGGTGACATTCTTCTTGCACTGGTTAGAGAACAGTGTCAAAGGTTGTGTTGTTACCATTACTATTTTCAAGCATGTTGATGCTTTGTATTGTTGATATACTATCTGGAATGAGCCTTGCATCATGAAACTTGTATTTTTAATGTTAGTTTTCATGGTTGAGTGTAGTGATCAAAGCATTAATTTGTGTTTTTATTGCTAGGCCTTGATATTGGAAGTGTTGTTGAAAGTGGGGGTTTGTATATTTGAGCAAATATATTTGTATTTAGAAATTATTCAAAGTATATGAGTGTGATGTGTGTTTTTTCTAGGGTGGATTTTGTTGATTTGATAAATTCATTGAGGTTGAGAATGAGTTGCATCGGCTAGAGTTAGTTGATGTTACTGTTAGGTTTTGATGAGCAGAGTTGGTGTTGAGTGTGAGAGAGGATTGTTGTTAAGGTTTGGAATGCAGAGAGAGTTGTATCACAAATACTTTTGTTGTTAATGTATTTTTGATAAGAAAAGAATATTGTGTGGATCTAATATGAAAAATGATGAAACGTGGCATGCATTTGTTTGAGTGGAGACTCGTGGACCTAGTTTGAAAATGTATGAAAGGTGGTCCACGAGGTTTTGAAGGTCGGGGAATTTAATGGAAAGTAGTGGTTTCTTGATATAGGGAGTATTGGCTTCCATCAGGTGGTGGCTTGTTGATATAGGGAGTAGTGGCTTCCTTCAAATGGTGTCCTAAGAAACGATTGTAGATTGGGGCCTACATAGTTGTGGAAGTGGTGGATTCCAATAGGTAGTGGATTAAATAGAGTGGTTTCTCACGTACATTTGAAGTTGGAGGTTGCACATTAGTGGTGGCCAATGATTGATGTAAAGAATAAATTTTAATAATAATAAGAAGAAGAAGAAGACAAGAGTACGGTTGTTTTTATCCCAGAAGGGTTTCGACCTAATTTTTGGTGTCCCGATGTGTCTTGATGATTTATGTGTTGTGCATTGTTGATCTCATGGTTTACTTCTTATTATGTTGCATATGTTATCTATTGTTATTGTATAATTTTAATGTATATTCAAAACTTCTCATGTAATATACTAAAACTTAAGACTCAAATCTACTCTATCAATCTACGAAAGTAAATTCACGATCGAGAACACAAATAATTAACATGCATCAGGATTCAACACACATACACATAGATATATCTAGGAGAAAGAAACTTCTCCAAAACCCTTACTATTTGTATTTCCTTAATCAAATAATTTGGATGAATACAATATGTGTTACTCAACCTTGAGTTCAACCTGCACAAGTATCTTCTATCCTCTACCTGACTAGCCTACTTTGGCCAAAACTTATCCAATTTTCAAGTCCTCCAAGCTCCTATTTCCTTCTGTTGTTCCTTAAGGAATTAGGCCCCTATTAGTTAGGAAATTTCTCATTGATAATTGTGAAATTCCTTTAGGCCCTTCGTTGACTACATGCATGACTTGTACAACTTGGAATATTCTACAATTGATAGTACACTTCCCTTTAACTCCAGTCTCAACTGGATAACTCGAATTTCATGCATTCATGAGTTAATTTAGGTTGATCGATCATTTAATCGGTTAAACATTGAAGGTGCACCCACTGCTAGACCTCCCACTAGTTCCTCCAACAGTTGGAACTATTTTCACTGACCTTAACTCAATTTAACTGAATTAAATTATTACA
Source organism: Pinus albicaulis (assembly GCA_034641835.2). Lineage (NCBI taxonomy): Eukaryota > Viridiplantae > Streptophyta > Pinopsida > Pinales > Pinaceae > Pinus > Pinus albicaulis. Next base: position 3,512,792 of record MU968381.1, read on the forward strand.
TCTGAAATTAACTCAGCCTAGGCTCCTAAAATTTAGGAATCACTATATACAACTCAATTTCATCCTTCAACTAGAACTAACTAAGCTAAATGAGTGATAATAACTCAGTTTACTCATTCCAGTTGTCTATTAATGTGGAAATTCGATTTTCTTCTAATTTAATCAAAGGCAAAATTAAATTAGGAATTTCTTGTTGCATTTTCAAAAATTATAATGTGATACTAATCATTGAATGATCAAATAATTGAAAAAAAAAGGAAAAATTTTAAAATATGATCCATGTGACATAATATTGATTCACCCTCCGCTCCCCCCACCCCTCTTAGTATTTTCAAGCTCCCAAAAAATAGTGTTAGAGTGGTTGTCTTCATGTGCAATGTGACCGTTGGAAGGAATATATGGTAAAAAAAACATTTGATGGATCATCAAGGTGTGTATATTCTCAACGTTGCAAGCTATCAAGTACGAGGTGAAAAGGTTATATATGGATTATTAGATTATTGGTTTGATGTTTGGAAGTTGGTGTGTGAAGGTTATGCCAAATATCTACTCTCAGCAAAAGTGCATCAACATAATTCCCAAGCTAAATGCATGATCTACATCAACCTTCACAATCCAAATCTTGAGAAGATAATAGCTTTGACATTTGCAAAGGACATATGGGACATATTACAAGTGTTGTATGGAGAAGACAATGGTGGCAACAATGGAGAGATCGAGAAGAAGAGTAAAAAGAATAAAAATAAAAAGGGATTAGAAAAAATATTCTTAGCCTAATGAGGTACATCCCCCTAGTAAGATTCAGCAGATATTCAAGAGGATAATTTAGGAAATGAAGATACAAAACAACTAGATGTGATGCACCAAGGTAGATCTGAAGGTAGCAATGATTGTGAGTTATTTCTTATTTATGTCTTAGATGGATTTGATGTTAGCCATGCAAATTTACACAATCAACATGATGATGAATGTATGCTCCTTGAAGTTGAACTTGATTCGTCGCTAGTTGTAATAAAAAGATTAACTGTTGAAATCGAAATACTAACAACTATGAACAAAGATCAAGAAAAGTTAATGCAAAATTTTTATGAGAAGGAGAATGAATTCAAGGAGGAATTCATCATCTTAAAGACCCAATTAGAAGAGGAAAAAATAATTGAAGAGCTTATGAGCATCCAGTAACAAGAAAGAGAGGGTTGAGTTTAAAAATTATAATCTAAAGTGGTATCAATGAGGAAACAACTAAAACAAAAGGACAACCAGCTAAAGTTAGAAAATACCATCAATATTTTGGACAATATGCTCAGCATCCAAAGATTTCCCTCGATTAAATTTGGTCTAGGGTTTCATAAGGGAGAATCTAGTTCATAGGTAATTGCAAACAATACTGCAATACCCAATAAACCTGGCCCATAAGGTGGCAACAACATGAGCAACAAAATTAGTAGCCAAAAAATGCACCAAGAGGAGCACCTATGACATGAAGACCATTCGCTCCAAAAGAATAATATATCAAATTTGAATGATTTCAAAGGAGAAATAACAATCCCTTTTCTTCTTCTACAAATGAGGTCAATTGTTGCATTTACCAAAACTTTAGACATGTTGCATCCAATTATAAAAGCAGAATATGCAAACCTAACCAGCATAGTATGAAACAATATATGCAGCAAGGATAGCAAAGGAGACCATCAACATTCATGTATACAATTTTGTTTCATGGTCATTATTTTTCATGTAGCCTATTTGGCCACAAGTGGGTTGATTACAGATATCGTGCATTATAATGGAATCTTGATAAATGCAAGGAAGAGATCTAGTGTGAACAGTGAAAGATATGATCGTCTTACCTCATAGCTTGGTCATGCGAAAGATACACTTCTGAAAATTTTGGTCACATGGCTAGAGACTATAAGTTGTTCGAGTTCTCAAGGAAAATCAAGCAAAAGGAGTATCTAACCCATAGTAGGCCTACAAGAAAACTAGTAAAGAATGCACATACCAACAAGTAGCCTACCATGGTGTGGAAGGAGGAGCAACAAGTGAAGTGTGGTATCGCTCTTTTCACATTTGAAGATAATGACTAATGGCACATAGATATAAGATGTTTCCATCATATGTCAAGAGATAAGAGAAAGTTAATATGTCTAAATAAAACCAAAGATTTCCATGTTATTCTAGGATACAATACACCTGTTAAGGTGTTGGGAAAAGGTATGGCCAATCTTGGTGACAAGAAGAAAAATGAAACTGATGTGATGTTGGTTGAAGGCTTAAATCATAACATCTTGAGCATGAGCTAGCTTGTTGATGGAGGTAAGGAAGTCATATTCAACTCCAAAGGTTCAACATCCAGAAAGAAAGGTCCAAGAGATTGATAGCCAGAGGAATCAGGACTCTAAACAATGTGTACGTATTGAAAGGAAGAGTAAGAAAAAAATCTCTTCAAATTCAGAGTAATAGAAGCTAGTCCCCAGTGTAATCCATTGTTATCTTGTCTATTTTCATAAAAAATTGCAGAAGAGATATGTCAGAGGCCTTCATGGTCTCAAGGGGAGTGTATGGAAGTAGCATGGAAGCTTGAAGAATGCATGAAGACAAGTTAAACAGTAGCATGGTGTGACCGAGAGCCTAAAAGAAAGATGAGGTCCACAAGATCAGCATGAAGGTTGGAAGGTAATGAGCTCAAGGGGAGTTGTGGCATCAAGGGTTACTTTTTTTTATTTTTATCTTATTACATGTTTATAACCGATATGTGTGTGTGTGTGTTGTAGTCCTGAGTGAAGAGCATGTAAAACAACCATATGTATGTATTTGTCTATCATTGGAAAATTGGTTGAAAATCCTTGTACCAACTATGCTCGGAAGACCATCATTTGGTTCAACCATGTATAAGAGAGAGATTCATTTGTATTATACATGCGTAGAATAGAATCATTTGTTTCAGTCGTGTATAAATTTTTGTGTGCAAGATGTAGCCATGTACTTCCATTGATGTATCCATGTAACTCCATTATTATCCACATGTAATATCATTGTGTATCGTTTTTAGTGGTAGTTGTGAAGTCTCTTGCATGTTTCAAAGAGGCATGGGTTTAAGAAAACAAATAAGAGAAGTAGAAAATTCATTGTACAACAACCTTGATAGTTGATTGTAATCCTAGCACATGTTCATGGGTAGCGTGTTCAACAAAAGGAAGATCATTGTTGGCATAGTTGACATTGATGTCATCTTGGTTGCAGAAGGTTCAAGAGTGAGTAGAAGAATATTTTGTGGTTTCTAATGCCTATTTTGCAGAGTGTGTTTTATTTTATCATACTTCATCAAAAAAAATTGTTATCAACATAGTACATTGGTGTCAACATGGTGTTCCAAGAGAGGTTTGACCACCCTTTTCCATTGATGTCAAAGGGGGGGAATGAGACCAGCCACTAGTGGAGATGAGACCAACCAGCTAGCAGAGGATGGAAGCTAGTGAAGAAGATCAGTTGGTGATGTGGCTCTATTATTGCATCAATGCCAAAGGGGGATATTGTTGGCAGCATGGTGTTGGCTTTGATGTAAACACATGAATCAATTGGTGATGGGAATTGATATGATGTGTTGATGTGTTTTAGAGGTGTATAGTTCTTTGACATAGTGTTTTCAAGAGGTTTGAACTAGAAAAATCATATCTATGTAAATAAATTTGATTTTTCTCTAAATTAGGGGATGGACACAGATTAGCCACTAACAACTCGCACCCTTAGGGGACGGACTCATATAAGCCATTGAAAACCCACTTCTGCAACCCATATTATCCATTGATAACTCGTGTCCATAGTCCTATAGGTGTATAAATCCACATCTACAGACACATGCGTACAATATATATATATCCCAAGGTTTTTTCACATGGTATTGGCATTTATCAAGTCAATTTGATGTGGTCATAGTTGATTAAGGATTGATTTGGTTTTATTTAGTGCATGGAAAATTAGTTTAAATAGTGTTGTTATGGATTCATGTAGATGTTGCATGTAGAGTGATTTGATGCCAAAGGCATACCCCTGTGAGTGGATTCTCTGATCAAATGTATAGTGTGCAATTGGTTGAGCATGTTGATTGAGCTTGTAGCTAAGCAGTGAGAAATATGATGGTTGTGTTTTTGTAATTCTAACAAATATGTTGTATGGGTGAATGACTTTGGGTTTCAGTATATTTTCATGCCATATATATGAAAGGAAAATGTTGGTGCTATGTCATCTAACTTATAATTTTGAAGTGCATTCTTGTGAGTGTCCTGTTTTTGTGTTTTGTATGTTGATAGTGTTACAAGGGTTGGAGAACATAGTTAGAGGTTGTGTTGTTTCCGTTGCTATTGTCAAGCATGTTGATGCTTTTTATTTTTGATGTATTGTTTGGCATGAGCCTTGTGTCATGCAACCTATATTCTTTATGTTGGTGTACATGGATGAGTGTAGTTCTTAGAGCATTGATTTTTGGTGTTATTGCTAGGCCTTAATATTGAAAGTGTTATTTGCAGCGAGAGTTAGTATATCTAAGTAGAAATATATGTATTTAGTATTGACTCAGAGGATATGAGTGTGATGTATGCTACTAGGGTGGACTATGTTGAGTTTCTATATTGTTTTAGGTTTACAATGAGTTGTATGAGCTAGAATGAGTTGATTTTGTTGTTATGGTTCGATGAGCAGATTTGTTGTTGAGTGTGAGAGGATTATTGCTAGGGTTTGTAATATAGAGAGAAATTTGTACTACGGATATTTTTGTTGTTGATGTATCGTTGATGAGCAGAGAAGATTATGTGGGTCCAGTGTGAAAATTAATGAAACATGGTCCGTAGTTGTTTGAGTTGAGATTCGTGAGCCTAATCTAAAAATGTATGAAAGGTAGTCGACAAGGTTTTGAAGGTTGGGGCCTTCGATGGAAAGTGTAGGTTGGGGCCTGTAGCAGGTTTAGGCCTACATAGTTGTGGAAGTGGTGGATTTCAACAGGTAGTATCTTGAAGCGAGTGGTTGCATGCATACATCATAAGTTGGGGCTTGCAAAATAGTGGTGGCCAGTGATTGATGTAAAGAAGAATTTTTAATAAGAAGACAAGAGTATGGTGGTTTTTTTCCTGGAACAGTTTCCACCTAATATCTAGTATCTGTGTGTGTTTTGATGATTTATGTGTTGTGCATTCTTTATCTCATGCTTTACTTGTGCTTATGTTGCATATGTTAAATGTCATTATAATGTGATATTAATCATTGAATGATTAGATAATTGAAAGAAAGGTAAAAAGTGTTAAATATGGTGCATGTGACATAATACTAATGAACCACCCTACCACCCCCATCCCCCCCTCTTAATAATGCCAAGCTCCCAACAAATAATAAAATAATATCTGTGAATTTTTAAAGAAAATAAAAGAAACTATTTTTTTAAATGTATTTTTGGCTTATATCATTAGATATTTGTTCAAGTGTTAAGTGTAGACACTTGTTGTATGTGAAATTAAATTCCACATCCAAAGAGTACCCACTCTGCATACTTTTGAGTAGAGCCATATTAAATTATAAATAAATAAGTAAAAATAAATATTGAAAATATGTTAAAAAAAAAAACATGTTTAGCACGTTTTTGTATTTTCATTTTTTTTCAATGTTTGTCTACTCATAAGTATAAAAAGTGTACTCATTGAACATGGAATTTAATTTTTCATCCAACGAATGTATACACTTGAAACTTGAATAAACCTATAAGGAGATAAGTCAAAAATAAATTTTAAAAAAAATAGTTTTCTTCTTTTCCCTCCAAAGTATTTTCCCTTAGGGATGACATCATCATATTATATCCTATTGGTGCTTTTAAAGTTAATTTGTTAGTGCATTTTTTTTGTTTTGAGACCCATTTTGGACCTAAAAAATCCCTTATTGAAGAAAAATATCAGTCAAACACCAGTTTTGGCATTACAAAACTTGTAGTGGTCCTTCAAAGTGGAGATAGATGCAAGTGGGTATGTTATGGGAGCAGTCTTGATGCAGGGAGCAAGACTCGTATGCTATCATTATGAATTATTTCATGGGGATTATTAACTGCCCTACCTACGACAAGGAGATATACACATTGCTGCAAGTTGTGAAGAAGTAGAAGCACTATTTGATGGGGAAGGAGATATTAATCCACACAAATCACCATCCTCTATAGTAGTTGCAGGCCTAGAGTACACTACGACATACCAAGAATTACAAGTCGATGTGGTTTCTACAGCAAATTCATTTTTTGTTTAAGTATAAGAAAAACAGCACAAACAAGTTGGGCAACATGATTTTGAGGTCACCCAAATCAAATATCACAACTTTGGGAACTTTGATACACATGAGTCATTCACGCATGATGCATACAAAGAGGCATATTTAGAAAATGAGGACTTCAATGTGGTTTTTCAACAATTCCAAAGTCAAATCCATGTGCATGTTTGCAACATGATGGTGATAGCATCATTGACTGCAATCTCCGGGACAAGTTACTCTATAGGTTAGATAAGTTATGTGTTTCTAAAAGTCAGAAATTGTAGCATATTAGAGAGGCCCGCACCTCCAAGTTTGCAGGGCCCTTTCGTATAGGGAATACAATGCCAAACTTGCAAAGGTATGTGTATTTCCCCAAGATGCAAGAATAGGTAGCTAGGTTCATTAGAGGATGCATGCTTTTTGTACTAGTGAGCCTAGAAATAGAAAAGATGATTTATACCATCCCTTGTACCCACTTATCCTTGGGAAAGCATTTCCGTGGACTTTGTGGGAGGTTTACCAACAACCAAGAAAGGACATGACAGACTATTCATGGTAGTTAACAAGTTCAATAAGATGTGTGTTCTAATTCCTTCTAAAAATATCGTCATCGGGAAAGAAGCAACAAACTTATTCTTTGGACGGATCTGGGTGCACTTTGAAATACCAAGGAGTATTGTTTCAAACAAGGACACAAAATTTCTCAATGCATTTTGCACTACATTGTGGGAGAATATGGAACCTAAGTTAACGTAGTCTACAACATTCCATCCATAGACATATGGGCATACGTAAGTAGTCAATAGGACTTTGGTGCAACTTTTGAGAGTTTACAATCAAAAGCATTTGAAGTCCCTGAATGAAATTTTGTATATATATAACACTCTTATAAAATAGTATTCCACACTTCCACTAGTAACTCCCCATTTGAAACTTGTTTTGGATATTTTCCACATTCACCTTTGGAAATTGTATGTGAGCAACAAGGAAGAGTAAGGGAGGATCTTATAGGGGATGCCTTGAGAGGTGAAAAAATTATTGAGAAGATCAGGAAAATCCATATGTAGTTATAGGAGGCACTACAAAATTCACAAGAAAAATATAAGGCCATGCATGATCAACACAAAATAAAGTAGTTCAAGGTGGGGGGGGAGTGGATACAGTTGAATAAGGAGAGGATACAAAGTCTTGGTAAGAAAATCAAGGCTCTGAGATATGGTCCCTTTAAGACACTGGAAAAGGTGGTAGATAATTCCTATAGAGTCATTCTACCCCCATACATGAACATTTACTTAGTTGTGAAAGTAGAGAATTTGAAACTCTATGAGCCTTCCATGCTAGAACAAGTAGAGGAATAGGTCCTACATTATGTGGAGAATTTGGAACCAAATGCTTAAGCAAAGTTGACAAAAGATATAGAACTACAAGACAAGGGTAGCATGACCTTTGGAAAATTGGATTGAAAAAGCAGCTTCTAAGAAAGGCCAAATGGTACACCCAAGAGAAGATGGAGGAAAACATTTCTTGTCTCGTCAATAGAAGTTTTTGGGGACCAAAAGCCTCCAAAAATAGGGAGGTTTGATCCAAATTGGATCATTATATTGTTTTTCATCCATCTTGATGGTTTTAGAGTGGGAAAAATGAAGGAATTAGCTCATGGGACCATTTTTACCAACAGGATTGGAAAATTAGGGTCTGAAACCTTCCGAGAGCATTTTGAGACATCAAACAACATGTTTTGGGGGTAAAGCTTGGCACTTTCGTGTTGTACCTTTTTTTCCTGTTCTACACACAGATACCTTTACAACAACACAAGAAACACCTCAATTGGAGTTTGTATGCAAACGTTATATGCTCAGAAGTTAACCTTCCTATTTTCACCACTATAATTTGAGAGGATGACACATTAGCCCCCATAACTCATGGAAAAGGGGCTAGTCACGTGATTATGATGAAAAAGAATCTAAAACAGTTCATATTGCAACTCGGGTTAAGAGTTGAGTTAGTAAAACCTAACCACTAGTAGGCTATCACGTTGTATTATAACTAAACCATTAGGAGGAAAAGGGGTTCCATTCTTTTCGAGTACACATGTTCCATAGACAAGCAGAGTAGTCGAAAGGGATAGGGTGAGGGTACACAGAGAGGATTTGTGCATTGTAGTCACCCGTGGGCTATCAGCCTTACTTCTTTGTATTTGCAACTATTTTCTATTCAGAGAAAAAGAGCAGAGTGGCCTTGCCTTCTAGTTGGGTTTTCTCCCAAAAGGGTTTCTGAGAATATATCATGTGTCAAATGTGTTTTGTGAGTTTGTATTTCGTTGTTCTCTTTTTTTCATAAACTTTAACTTTCATGACTTCATGGAAATCAAGCAAACAAAATAAAGTTCAAAAAAGATTGAAGGTTGTAGAGAAGATTGACAATGAATGAAATCAAGTGGCAAGGATCTCAAACCAAAAAAGGGAAAATAGCTTGATCCATTACGATGCTCAATTTAAGATGCAAATTCCAAAAAAGTGAAAGAAGAAAACTCAAAAGCCCCTGATACTAATAGCAAGGAACTAGGAGATGACATGAGTTCTAATTATTTAGTTGTGAATAAGAAGATACACCACTTATTAATAGACCATGGTATCAAGAGTTCAAATCCTATGTAGCTTCAAGTTGGCATTGCCAATCTCAAAGCTAAAATAGCAAATGAAGGGTGTCATATTGCAAACATAAGTTAACATTGAATGTCAATGCAACTTAAAAATAGATCAAGGGAGATAGGTTGCCTTAAGAGGTGTCGTAAGGCATTAGGACTGGAAACAGCTAAAAACTAGTAAATTCAAGATAAAATAAGCCACGCACGTTTTATTGCATGTACTATATACACCAACTCTAGTGGACTTTGATAATATAATCCCCCTCCCATAATTATGTTCATTTGATATGGCACATGGGAAAAAATATTGGACACATTACAAAGTTTGGTTTTTGCTAGTGCTTCTAAGCATTGCATCAATTCAACTTTGACGCAACATGAAGCATGTTCAAACCATTTGTTCATTTATTTTATTTTTTTCCTTCATTTGGTGTGAAAAGGCATACGTTTCAAAAAAAAAATGGAGCCTCTAGCTTGGGATAGAAGAGGGTACAAGAAAAATCCACCAACATTCACATTGGAGTAACTACACAAAAATCAAACAAACAAAATGAAATTGGATGAAGATTGAAGTCAATAGACAATGTGGAAATGGAATGAAATAAAGCGGGGCAAGGAACTCAAACAAAGAAAGGAAAAACGGCATTGATCCATTACAAAATTCAATTGAAGATGTAAATTCAAAAAAAATGAAGAGAACACAAAATCCCTTAATAGAACAGTAAGGAATTGGGAAATGACATGAGTTCTATTTTTTTAGCTATGAAGAAGTTATACCACCTATTAATAGACCATGGTACCGAGAGTTCAAATATTATGTACCTTCAAGTTGTCAGTGCTAATCTCAAAGCTAAAGTTTCTAATTAAGGGTGCCATGTTGTAAACATATGTTAACATTGAATGCCAATACAGTTTAAAAAGAGGTCAACATGGTGGGTTGTCTTAAGAGGTATCGTAAGGCATTAGGATTGGCAGGGTCCATCAAATATTGGCTAGGAAGTAAACTAAGCCATGCATGTTTTGTTTCATGTGGTGTATACACCAAGTCTAGTGGGCTTTGATAATACAATACCTTTCTTTATCCAAATAATGAATACTCTTTAAAACTAAAAATAGTCATGGAATTTGATATTATACTATCTATCTCCTTTTATATAAAACATAAATATTCTATAAAGTTGCAAACCAATGGGTTCACTAAAGAAATTAGACAACTTGTGCTCTCAAAACACATTCACCTCCTCACATTCAAGAGTCGTCAACTCACTAAACAAATGTCCAAGCATTTTTCTCGTGTTTCTTGATCTTCGTTTGTTGTCATCAACAAAAATTGGATTCTCCTATATTAAACTCTTGGCACTCACAACGAGGCAAGAATATTGATATCAAATAAGTGTCGAATGTTTGTTGATTTATTGAATGATTGTGTTAAATTACAATAGCTATACTTGTAAAACAATCAACCTCAGTCAATGTATGTTAGGTTTATATATTTAATAAAATCTAATGTATATGCAATAGCCATTGTATATGCACCACAAACATTGGACAACAACAATGGGAGGCAACTCTCGAGAATTTACTAAATTTGTATTATTATGCAATCAAAAGAAATTTTCCCTCTCGAATAACCTACTCAAAAGATGGATCATTGATTAGTATAAAATGAAAACCAATGTCATGTAATTACAATAAATCATCCTCTACAAGACTCCTTGGGAATTGTGAAGCTGAAGATCTACATATCACTATTGAATGAAATGCTCTCAATTATTAAGAACTTAAATGTCATAAAATTATAGTTGTCATTTCTGTCAAATGGACATTTCCACTATTATAGCCTAACCACTGGGAATTTCTCAAATTAACAGGGTTTATTGTTTAAACCACACTACATGTAGATTTAGTATCATCTTACACACACACATGATGATGTATCTAAAGAAAGTACTTTTAGCTTAATTCTTTTTCACCTAAACCTATTTATTGGTAAGGTTCTAGCCTCATTTCACCAACACATTACATACACTGTGTTTTTCTCTTTGGAATATCTTATGAAGATGTGGTTCACTATTTAGATGTATTTGCAACCACCAATTGTTCATCTTGGATACATTCAATGTCATATCAAAGTTGAGTTTTATGAGCAATAAAACGAACTTGTGTAATTTGGATTTGCTATGGGTATGATAATGCCCATGATTTTAAAGTGTGAGAAAATTCGTAAAAAAAGATTATAGCATAGTGGAATATGATATCGTGATATTTTAGCACTTCGCACAAATTGTTTATTGAAGAAAACAAAGGATTTGGAAATTGTCTTTGTTAAGGAATTAAACCTAACAAGATAGAGGCAACATATAAATTAACAATGAAAGTGTTAGTCTTAAAGATATCCTTCATTTATTCAAATCAATGGTTCTCTCATGATTATGAACGTTGATGCTTAGGTATAGAGATACGGTAACACTTTGTGTGATCTAGTATCATTGTCTAGATTCTCTCTAATAATCATGGCTTCTGACTTTTGTTTTGGACAGATCTCTAGCAAAGTATCTATGTTGATTTGCAATAAAGGTTTCGTGTAAACAACCAACAAAAGCAGTACTCACCACACATGAATAACCTGCAAGAATCTAAAGGGGTATTCAAAGGTTGGCCACAACATACATATAAGGCACTACAATGGAGAAGAAAGTGATGCTTACGTATAGAGATACAATAACATTGTGTGATCTAGTAACGTTGTCTAGATTCTTTCCAATAATCATGGCTTGTGACTTTTGTGTTGGAAAGATCTCTAGCAATGTAACTTGTTGACTTGCAATAAAGGTTTGTCGTAAACAACCAACAAAACTAGTACTTGCCACACATGAAGAACATAAGAGAATTTGAAGGGGTATTCAAAGGTTGGCCACAACATACATAAGTCACTACCACAGAATAGAAGGTGAGGAGATCCTCCCTAGAAGCCATCATCAAGAGTTGATATGAAGTTGGCATCCATTGTACTCTAAAGCCATGCAAGAAATTAATCATCATAGAACTGCAAGGTTAAGGAAAAATGAATTTGTGAATGGCCTACACATTGGTGTCAAAAATTATGCCAATTTGTGTGTTTGCAAGCCATCATTCAATTGATAAGAGGAATTGTCTAGTAAGGTGCCCTACCCATAATAGAAATTCTTGGACATGTGTCCTTGTGTGTCATAGGGGTGCACAATGTTATCTTACCCATGATATTGATTAAACATAACCCTTGATATAGATGTTTACCAAATGTAGAGGTGCAAGCAATAACAACAATGACAATTAGAGGCTTGTACATGGTCAACAATAATGATCATTCAGAGCATTTGAAGTTGGCATTTGAAGTTGTATCATAAGATACATTATGTTTTATTCATATGACACTGTCATATAATTTATTCATGCACCCAACACAATGCAAGGGTTTGTATTGTTATTTTTCTTTGAAATTAACATTATTATATTTTATTATATCATAAAACCTTTATAAAATAAAGCTTTTTTTTAACCTATTTCATAAAGAATAAAAAAATATATCTTAAAAAAATAGTAACATTGTTATAAAGTAAAATCTGGTTTAACATAAACACAAAAATAATGTTAATAAGATATTAAGAGTCTCTTATATAGTAAGGATGATCTTGTTTAGCCTGCATGCAAAAATAATGCTAAAAAGATATCGATAACCTTTATTATTTCTTGTTGATGCTTTATTGCCTCATTATGCACAATACACTAACTATGATAAGGCTATTGTTATTGTACTGGCTTGTTTTACAAAATTAAGATTAAATGAGACTATTGCTACAGTAAATAATTCATTTTAAAAATTAATATTAAATTATTTTTGAGTGAAATTAAATTGCTTTTAAAAATAGAACATTAATAATAATTATCTTGACTTCATTTTTGGCAAATTCAAATAATAATATTTATTTTTCATTTTTATCTTTTTGGCCTATATATATATATATATATGGATTCTACTTTACAATTAGGTAGAATGTCAATCTTAATGAGCGACACACTCGTACAAATATGTTAACAATTGTGACAAAACAAAAGTCTTGTACCATCTTACCCTACTTGCATAAACAAAATAACTACTAAAACCAAAAATATAAATAAATCATATTTTTCCATACTGTAAGCTACTTCCTTTGTTATTGTTCCCCTTTGCCTAGCATGTCCAAGTCGTGCAATCTCTTTTAAGGCAAATGGTTACGGGCAGCAAACAATTAAACATCCAATTATCCATCTTTTGGAGAAAAATGATTTGGTTACATGACTTGAAAATACATTATAAAATGTTATTAATCATTGTTATTAATAAATTGGTTTGGTTACATGACTTGAAAATGCATTATAAAATGTTATTAATCACTTTTATTGGCTTGGATACACAACTTGAAAATATAGTATAAAACATTATTAACCAATTTTTGTAATATTATAGAAAAAAAATTAAAAAATTATATATAAAATATATATTATCATGCATATAAAATATATATAATCACGCATTCAAATGATGATAATAGCCCATGAGGATAGCTTGATCAGTGATCACCTTGCTAATGAGATGTTATGTCCCATGGAGTCCTAGGGTCAAACCCCGTAGGTTAGCCAACTAACAATTTATTTAAAACAAAAATGATAATAGCCCATGAGGATAGCTTGATCGGTGATCACCTTGCTAATGAGGTGTTATGTCCCATGGGGTTCCAGGGTCAAACCCAGTAGGTTAGCCAACTAACAATTTATTTAAAACAAAAATGATAATAGCCCATGAGGATAGCTTGATCGGTGATCACCTTGCTAATGAGGTGTTATGTCCCATGGGGTTCCAGGGTCAAACCCAGTAGGTTAGCCAACTAACAATTTATTTAAAACAAACAAAAAAAAGGGGTGTATTGTTAATTCACTCCATGATGTAAAGGTTGTCAGTTTGAAACTCTGTGGACAAAAATCTAGTCATGTTAGGGTTGGTGTGGTCTAAGCAGGTCGCAATTCCCGGGTGATATTGACGATGCCCCTAGGTCGTGGTTTCTCAAGCCAAAGGATAAGCCTATAGTCATCTCTGGAGGACACAAACAACTTGACAAACAAAACGCCAAAAACATATAAGTGATGAGATGGAAGTTATGACAACTTCATTACACCATTGCAAAATATCCAGTGTCAAGAACTACATAATTTAACTTGATTATCACCAAACAAACCCTTGATTAGTTCATATCAAGAAACAAACACTTGATTAGTTCATCAAGGTTTCTTTTGTGTCTACTAGCTAAAACAAGGCTTTCATCTAATAACCATAGAGAATTAGAATTGAAATCACTACCCTCAAAAAAATAGCTTGGCTAATTAAAATTCTAGTATTAATGGCCAAAAGATATTACCTGCATTCCTCGAATTGTAAATATCTTATTTTAAAATGTTGAAGGAACAATTTTTATCTAAATTGTTTTTCTTATAAAAATTACAATTAATAGACATTGTAACAAATTGTTATATAAATCCTCTTCAAATTGATGTATGAGATTTCCTTTCAAATGCATTGATTGAGAAGGTATATCATATGACATTGACTACAAGGACAAATATGATTTATATCCAAATGCACTAATTGAGATGGTCTATCCAAAATTAACAGTGAGGAGAAACATTCTTTTTTATATAATAAGTTATACCTCCGATCCTTCCGCAAATAATTTCTTGTTTCTTACTGACCACAAAATAAATCTTTTTATGTGAAGGACCTTAGCTTCATCATGCTCCCATTATTTAACCAGAAAAATAATATCTATTTCATTCACATAGCTCTGTAAACCAGGAAAACCATAACAATTCCCATTATTCAACCAGAAAAATAATATCAATTTCATTCACATAGCACAGTAGACCAGGAAAACCATAACAATTCCCAAAACAAATTGGGAATGTTCCAAACTCCTATTGGTCATGATCATCATTTTGGTGTCTATCCTTAATAACTTTTTCTATTTCTGAATATTGCCCTTTACCTTCCTTTCTTGCTTTGACTTTTGAACTTTATCATGTAACTTTATGCTTGGTTGCATCTTGAATAAGGATTCTCTAGCTTATTATGCTTGGTTGCATCTTGAATAAGGATTATCTAGCTTATTAATAGTAAGTACTCTGCCTTCTAAAGTGAAGGCCCAATATAAAGACTAATCTCCTTAGTTTTCATTTATAACAATACTCGAGCTTTTTGAGCTGGGAAATTTACTTTGTATTCCATACATAAACATAGTTTCATGTATTATAAATATTAAAACATTTTTATTCTCATATATATAATAATAACAAAGCATATAAAGACTAATCTTCCTTAGTTTTCATTTATAACAATACTTAAGCTTTTTGAGTTGTGAAATTTACTTTGTATTCCATACATAAACATAGTTTCCTGTATTATAAATATTAAAACATTTTTATTCCCATATATATAATATATAACAAGCATATAATTGATTGATTTTTATCTGATATTATTTCAATATATCATAAAATATTTGAACTCCTTAATTTTCTAATATTTGTTTGGGTGTTGTAGTGTACCGCCCCACGAGAAATGAGGGTTTATTTCCGGTCGCCCCTAGTCTCCCTGTCAGAAAAGCATAGCTCCTAACTCCAACACAATTTGCTACCATTGATAAAAATTTGAAATTTTACAATGATTGAATCCATTACAAATAAGGTCATCTTTACACACATCTGTCTCATCATTTTCAAAACGGCATCAAATGCCCACTTACATGCTATGAAAATTGTAAGCATAAAAAAAGAACCAGACACTATTAGAAAAAAAATTAAGAAAGGCTATCAAATACACAACTTGTGCAGAAAACAAAATTAACAAAGACAATCTTTTAACAATATCAATCACACGATTGCTCAATGAAACAATCAGAAGATATTGTTTCATACAACTATTTTTCCCGTCTAGATTTTGAGTTTCTCCAGATAAATGGTGGTCAAACGGAACATTATCTCATTTTTTATTCAGGGGGTGCAGCTTTAACCATAAGCTGCAGAGACACTTGCAAAACATATGAAAGACTCTGACCAAGGCAACAGAATTTGAAAAGGATTCTTCCACAAGTAGTGACAAAAACAACAATTACAAGAAGTCCAGCCGCTACAGAATGTGACGATCCTAAGAGAAATACTATCTATTTATTAGCTACAATACTTGTAAAACTCTTATTTCCCACATTCTTAACTGCGTGCCTCTCTTTTCACGGGCAAAAGATAAACGCCAAAAACTAATGAGATCCTTCTTGAACTTTCTGCAGGAGATTTTGCACAAAAACATTTAGCTCCACTGATGGTATGTTCGACAATCTCAAAAAATACAGATTGTAAATGGCACAGCTCATCCAAAGAAAATCACATTCAGTACGATTTCTAATGTACGATTACATTCAAAATTACATATCATGTACAATTTATATTTTGTAGATTCTCGAAATCGTACATGAAGGCCAAAACATTAGCTCTTTGACTGAGACAAAAATCTTAAATATATACTGAGGTATAATGCTGGTGAAAGAACGGTAGCTGTGATCCCGGAAAAGAAAACATGCTTGCCTCAAACATGATGTAGAAAAAATATCACTTTACTGATCAATTTGACTAAGATAACATCCCTCGATACAGTTTCAATATTTGATTTGAGTAGGAGAAGCCCATTCAACAAGAAAACAGGGTACTACTTTCTGGCCCGCAGTTGTATACATAATACGAACGTTATACAAAATAAATAATGCAAAACAATCGATGCAAAATATTACTTTATGGATCAATTTAACTAACATAGCATCCCTGGATACAATTTGAATATTTGATTATAAGTTCATTCAATAGAAAAACAGGATACTCTTTCTGGTCTACAGTTATATATATACTCTAAACATGACGCAAAATAAATAATACTTTACACGCACCGATTTGACTAAAATAGCATCCCTTGATACAGCTCAAATATGAAGCAAGACAAGGTCATTGAATGACAAAACAGAATCGAAGGATATAATCAAAAAGCAGGGCTCCGGATGCGTGATTCACTTGATCATTGTCATAGTGATTCATCCAACTGACTAGGCATTCTTGTTGTAAATGTCTATGATTAAAGAGAGAAATATGTAGATCCATCCTACTTACGAATCCAGAAAATCAAATTCAGTTATTTTTGCAGTGATTTTTATTAATTCTAACTTGTGATCTAGGCGTGCATCTGATTAGAGATGTCAAATACATGTACGGTTGGACATTTGACACCAGTGTCCTTCTGCAACTTCCCAACCAGTATCACCACGCAATCACATCCAGCTGGCAATGTTATAACAGCTCGTCAAATCTCATTAAAGACTCCATGTACAAAGTTTTTTTCATCTAGAGAAACTTTTCATAGCCTCTCTTTTGAGTCAAGTGAAAGAGTTTGAAAGATAAGAAGCATCTTCGTGGAGGAAGCCTCCTCCTACAATATATCAAATGCCGTGTAGTTTGACTCAACTAAAACATGCAAATCTTACCTAGTCTTGGCAAATGCAGTGTAGTTGACTCAACTAAAATATGCAAATCTTACCAAGTCTTGACTGGGACAAGTACTCGTCTTTGAAACTCACCACTCGCCAGAGTTGCTAACACTCGCCAAAAACTTGCCATCAAACTCAGCCATATTTTTTATGCAGAGTGTTGAATAGTGTTGTTATTGATGCCAACATCAGTCTTTTTGGAGTGACTTTTATTAATTCTAACTTTTGATCTACACGTGCATCTGATTAGAGATGTCAAATACATGTAAGGTTGGACATTTGACACCAGCGTCCTTCAGCAACTTCCCAACCAGTATCACCACACAAAATCGCATCCAGCTAGCAACCTTATTACAGTTTGTCAAATCTCATTAAAGACCCTATTACCACTCAAACTAGCGAGGGTCCTAGGATGGGATCCTATGGAGCAACTACTAAGTCAAGGGGAAACAATGGAGCGATAGCCCATTGTCACCTCATCTAAGGCTCCCTGCTCTTTACGGACTTTCACTGATGGGAGGAGACCCAGTATGAGGAATCATGCAGATGAATAGGATGAAGGGTGATTCCCAAGGCCCATTCACAGAAGAGACTAAATAATATGGCTTTCTTGCTTGAAATCAAGCTGACAAGCTCTCTAGAAAAGGCTAGGATGATTCTTGAGACTAGGGTTTGGGGATATATCATGTCAAGGGGTTTCCTAGACCCGAAAATCCTTGAGAAGAATTGGCCTATATGTGATCTTTGTGAAATTAGAGTTGTAAAGTTGTGAGACCACAAAGGACCAAGTGGACCCAGAATTAGGTCAAGGATACGAAGTTGATCAACCAAGGAGGGGCTTGGCCTAATTATGGAAGTGATGAGGATTGAAGGACAAATTTTGTTTTGAAATTTGAATACAATGATCCAAATGGTGACACTAACCCAAATCAGCCTAAGGAGAGAAATGACGATCGAGCTAGGGCTTGTGATATCTCAAGATTCCATTGTCGGATTGTGCTCAAATTTGGAGGACCCCTTGAGAAGACCCCAGCGCAATTGCGGACCAATTTTCAAGGTGTTTGGATGGCTATAAAGGATTTTGTTTGATGCCCTAGGTGACCCTCTAGGATTAGGCCTAGAATTTGGAAAAGTGAAGAAAAGAGAGGTAACTTTGACCACCAAAGGGATACAAGGATCAATGCCTTAATGATTGGGCTTAATGGAGTCAAGATACACATAGGTCGGGACTTTTCATGAGCCAAGGATTTGCCAAAGAGATGAAGTTTCGAGGTCTTTCAACCTAAGAGGTCCCTCTAGGAACATTCACCCAATCCCTTGAAGAGGAACGCATGCATTAAATCACTTATTCAAGGTCCCAAAAGAATTTTGCACTACATTAACCCATACAAGAATAATGATAACAATATACACGCATTTGACAAGTAAGATAACAATAATAGCATCAAAAATTCGACTTACATGAGAGAGTATGTACATTCATCCACCTTGCATTAGAAAGAAGCTCCAAACACAATAGCGAAAATCCGAACAACTTAGTGCATCAAGAAACTCCAAAAAGTTTATCCCAGCAAAAAGTGTAAAAATCTCTCAAGAGATACCAATCCAATGAAAGTGATGATGAGAGGTTAGAATGAGCCTCTCTCATATTTATACAACTCTAAAAGGGATTCGATTTGCCTAGTTGGCCTAGTTTAGCCCCAAATAATAAAAATATACATAATAATGACATGACTTAGTGACAAGCCTACCAAGATAGCTCAATAATACAAAGAATAGTCTCTCAAGAGGGAAAAATAATGAATATGATGAGTTGTTAGCCCATTGAGGAGTCCTAATGGAGTCCAAATGTGCCAAATTGAGAGAAAAGGCTCCAAACATAGTGGACAAGAGGTTGGCCCCTTGTTTTCCAGGCAAGTCACATGTGGTGCTCCCAAGTGGGTGTGGGGACGTAATGACATCCTCATGGGTCTCCAAGTGGATCGATAATGCCTATAAACCATCTATAAGGGCTAGGATAATGACATTAGCCCTCCCCTTATCTGCTGCAGTGATACACGTCCTCATTTGGACCCTAGAACATCTACCAAGTGTGTGGCACATGTGTGGAGTTGGTTGGGCATGGCGATCTATGTGCATCATCTTCATCCAAAGGGTGAAACACGAGCAATCCCTTAATGGTGTTGGGGCTCTACTATGGTGTAGATCCACGGCTCTCAACGCTCACCCTACAAGTGTCAATATGGCCCTCTGAATGGTTTGGACCCCGTAAAGGGAGACCAAACCACAAAATGGGGACCCACCTGCAATCCTGCATAACATCCAATGTGTCCCCCTGCCCTCCAATACAACAAATCATTAGGGTAATCAACTAAAAGAGCTTACAAATCATGGAATCAAGTGAGCACTTCATGGTGGCATGCCCTTCCATAGTGGGCTTTGGCATGTACAGGTGTCTCCAAGCTCAATAAGGGGGTTAACCAACGACCCTATAAGGTGGTTTCAACCTTAAAAGGGGTTGACATGTCCATGGTACACCCATCAATGGAAGGTAGCATGTGATATAGTGATGGGACGAAATGGGGATCAGGGGAAGGCACCAAGCCACATGTCATGGTACAAGGGTAGCTATGATGAGGGAAGCCCACACTTGGGTATATGAATGTAGGAGGGAGCAAAATGTAGTACATGAGTTAACTCGGCCTTTGTTTTTCCACCCTTCTTCATATGCCTTTTGTCTTTGATTGATTTCTCTTCATAACTGCTAGGGGATCCAGGGGATGAGAGCATGACGTGTAGAATATAGTAGTAGGTACCCCTATTGAGGTGAGGCAACTCATTGCCCACCAGGGGTTGGGATAATCATGGGATCCTTAATGTGGAGGGGGCTCATCTTGGGCCCATAAGAGCGAAAGCGATGGCCATGAATGAGGGGTAGAACTCATGTTTCGCTTTTTACCACATGCTAAATCTGTATATCATGACCATCTTTTGCAATTTGTGGTACATTTCCTATAGTAAGTGGCCAAATTATGTCAAGTCCCACTAGCACAACCGGTTGAGGATGGGCCTCATAAGAAGGGCGACCAAGGATCAAACCTCACGGAGGTTGTTGCGCCCGTGCTAGGTGTACAATACAAGTTAAACCCAGTTTGCTTAGGGCTAGTGCGGCCCAGGCCGGGTGCGATCCTCGGGTGATTTTGATGGCTTAGATACCCCTGGGTCGCAGTTTCTCAAGCCACATGTCAAGCCTGATGTAATCTCTGGTGAACTCAGACCACTTGACAAACAAACAAAAAAGTGGCCAAATTATGCTTTTTTCCTTTTTTTTAGTTGTTGCATCAACCTTTGAGCATCATTCCAGGCCTACCCAAAATTTGGACGGGGGGGGCTAACCCTATGTGGACCTGAATGGGAAAAGTGATGAATGGGTTTAAAATGAACAGAGGGGAGTGATGTTTATGGTTTCAGGAAGTGAGACCACGCAACCAAAATTGGGATTTCCCATGTAGAGCCAACCCTAAAGCTAATGGGCAGTAAAAGGGATCCCACGAGACTAGGATATAAGGCTAACTACCGAATCGAGTAGAGTAGACAAGAATACAAACCTAGCCCACTCTATCCATCGAATCACCCCACCAATCCATGCCCAAAGTGTCCATGATAAGTAAACAAAATTACTCATCTAATCCAATGAAAATTCATACCTTTCGAGTCGAGAATCCAACCTTCAAACATGTGATCATAACAAATGGGCTATGGACCACAAGGCTAGCTCGGGTGGCGGAGAAAATGGCACATCGGGCTATCTGGTGGCTGCAAGGGGTTGCTGGCTGCCAACTGAGGACCATCTTGGAGAAAAAATTCTCCTAGGGATATCACCCACAATGTGGTGGGTAACTGACCCCATGTACTAAGTTTTCTTCATCAAGAGAAATTTTTCATAGCCTCTCTTTTGAGTCAAGTGAAAGGATTTGAATGATAAGAAGCCTCTTCGTGGGGGCAACCTCCTCTTACAATATATCAAATGCACTGTAGTTTACCTCAACTAAAACATGCAAATCTTACCAAGTCTTGGCTGAGACAAGTATTTTCCTTTGAAACTCGACACTCGCCAAAGTGGCTAACACTCACCACAAACTTGCCATCAAACTCGGCCTTATTTTTAATGCACATAGTGTTGAATGCCATTGTCATTGATGCCAACATCAGTCTCTCTCGAGTGACTTTTATCAATTCTAACTTGTGATCTATGCATGCATTTGATTAGAGATGCCAAATACTTGTATGTTGATATTGAGCAAAGGTGGATCCAATCTAAAGATATAAGAAATGTGGTCCATTACAGTGAATTGAAGGTCAGAGCCTTCAAAGCAAGTGGTGGCTTGGTGAGTAGGGTGGTACAAGGCGGAGATTGGAGTCCCCTTCAGGTTGGAGCCTAAGAACACTTCATGGTGGCAAGGTGGTACTGGGGCAAGTTGGAGCTTGCAGAGTATTGGAGCATTCTTTCAATTAGAGCTAAAAAAACCAAGGTGTTGGAGCATCCTTTCAGTTGGAGCTGAAAAAACTAGAAAGTTGGAGCATCATTTCAGTGCGCGGTAATAAACCAAGGGGTTGGAGCCTCCTTCCAGTCATTGTTGGAGAATATTGTGTTGGAAAAATGCAATGCGGCAGCTATTAATTTCATATTTTTTCTTAACCTTAATACTTGTTTGTGAACTTTATTATTATTCTTGTGTTTCTTTATTAGATCTTCTTCATCAGACAAATATCAAGAGCAAAATAATAAAGATAGTGGACACACAAGTTAGGCTATAAGCCAAGGCGAAACCCCTCCAAGGAAAAACCTAGAAATTCTTCTCTTCTTATAGAATTTGCTTCAAATGAGACAACAAAGACCACAACCCTAGACCGAGTCCTCCTCCATGTAGTCAGTGCTTCAGATTATCACAACTCAATCCTGCATCAACTAGCTTCTAGCTGAGTTCAACCCTGCAATTTCGTCATGCAATCTGTCTTGCAACTTCGGCCTTATATCTACTACGGAAACCATAATCCAACTTCTTCAAGAGTCCTTCGTTGACAAGATAGATCCTCCCAAGGTTAACGAGGTCAAGAAAATATTCTCTTCCAGCAACTTGATACTACAACTTGCTCTCCTGCAATTATGACCTGCACTTTTGGCCTTCTTTGTAGCTACAAAAACCCTAGAACTTCGCACATGTGAGAGAGATCGAGCCCAAAAACAAGTTTTTCCTTTTCTTCTAGGATTCCTCTTGCCTTATAGACCTTCGCTCCCCCCTTCCTTGCTTCTTCTTGCCTTAGATCGAATCTTTTCCTAGAAGATCGAACTTGTTGGGGAGTGGGTCACAAATGAGGTCGAATTTGCTCCTTTATATAGCCTTTCCAAGGGGTCCAATTCCCTCCTTTAGGCCAACATGAAGTTATCAGGGCCAACTTGTAATTTGGAGGTTTACAAGATATATTTTACCCATAAGGGTCTTATAAACTTGATGTTGACTCTCTTGACTCGTGACAATATATCCTATGACCTAACAAACCCTAAAAGCATGAAAAACATGTTTTTACCCGGAAGATCATCAATAAAGAGCATGAAACCCATGCTTTAAAATAATAACTTTTTCTTTTCTTCTTTTGTTTGTTACATGAGATACATATTGATACGAGTACAACAGCATTATGAAGACCAAAATTAGTTACATTTCCAACATCTTGGAAGTTGGAGCTTCCTATTGATGTAATCTTTAAAAACATATATTAAAAAGCATTCAGTGGTTTTTCTTTCGAAAGGGTTTCCACCTAAAATCTCTAGTGTACTATTTACGATGTTATGCAATGTTGAATGGTGTTGTTGATTGTTTAATGTTTACGTGACATGATTAAAATTATTAAAAAGTGCCCAATATTGATACATCCCCTCCTCTCACTATTGGTGAATATTCCAACAATTGGTATCACAGTCAGCTCCTTCAATTGCAGCCTAACAACTGGAAGGCATATCTCAAGAGAATAGAGATGGTAAAGTCAAGAAAGGACACATCCAAACGATCAAAGAAAGTTTTCGCCATTTCAATAGTTTCAGAAGTTGTTGCAGCCAATGAAGAGAATCATGTTGGTCCAATTCCTTTGTTCGATGAAGCATACTATGAATTTTGGAAATACAAAATGAAAACCTACTTGGGAGCTCTTAGATATGACATATGGCATTCAGTTATTTTTGAAGACACATCTATCAATGAATCAAGAAGGTATAATTCAAAAGCCATGAATGTCATTCTAAGTGTTTTTCCAGATTTTGTGCAAGCCAAAGTGGATCATTGCTCATTAGCCAAGAAGCTTTGGGAGAAACTTCAAAATCTCTAGTCAGGATGCGAGCCAAGATGAAGATAATGATGATCATAATTCAAATAGAGCAGATAATCAAATCAAAGAATCTAACAACAATGAAAAAGAAGCATAAAAGGAAACGGCAAGAGTATTTATCGAGAGTATTTATCAAAGCCTTCAGTGATCTGAAAAAACAGAGAAGAAAAATCATTTACTCAAAGAAGAAGTTGCTCCCCTAAGACTTCAAGTGGAGGAAGCAGAAAAGAAAGAGAAAATCTTGTCAAGCCAATTATAGGAATCTATTCAGAAGTATGAGGTGGAAGTATTTCAAAAGCACAAGGAACTTGATGTAACTTTAGGTGAAATAAATAGGCTCAAGGAAATTGCAAGATGTTGAAAAGAAGGATCGTGTCATTAATGAAAAGGAACAGGAAGTTGCTCCCTTAAGTATTAAGCCACAAGAAGCAGGAAGGAGAGAAGGTATTTTGACAAGTCATCTCAAGGAAAGACCCATGAAATTGAGCAAGCTTGAAGCATATTTCAGTCAACAATAAGAAAACTTGAAGAAGAGAACATCTCTCTAAAGACCCAACTTAATGAAGCAAGTGAAGCTCTGTGCAATGAAGGCACAAGTTCCAAGCCCCCTCAAAGCAAGGTTGAAGACAATCCTGAAAGCAAAATCCTTTAAAGGCCAAATCAAAGTGAAAGACAAAAGAAGATTGAAAGTGTTGTTGATCCAAAAAGAAAATCTCAGGTAATCAAGGAACAACAAAGGATTGATCCTCCTTCAAAAAAGAATGTCTTCAAAAGATCATCAAGACAATACTTCTCATCTAGGTACACTCATATTTTTTGGGTATTGTTTTTCATGTACTAACATTGAGCATAAGGCTAGGGATTGCAAAGCTTGTGACAGGAATGACTATCAAGGATATTATCAAAATCCTAGAAGCAAGTTTGCATGAACACAAAACAAATATCCAAATGGCTTCATCACTAAAATATACATCAATATTATGTATATTCTACCAATCTACAGAACACTTCTTATACTCCTTGTCAAAAGGTGACAATTTGTCTCTTCTTGTATCTACAATCATGCCACTCATCACAAATAAGCATTTGCTTCAACTCAAACTAACATTGAAGCAAAGACTAAATAGTAATGAAGTTGGCACCAAAACATTTGATTGCAAAATGTTCCAACTCCATGTTTCTGGTGCATCTCCTCATGAGGCTAAGAACAAAAAACATTCTTATATATAAACTCTGGGATGCTTCTAGTCATATCAATCACCCTCCTTGATGAAGGAGAGATTCCCCATATCCTTAAGCATCAAATCGATACAATGTGTTGCGCATGGAGTCCAAAACAATGAGCACTGTTTGTCCATAAGCATCCTGCCAGCAGCCACATAATTAGCCAAATTATTTGTTATAACATGCACCACATTTTGCACACCAATCTCTTAGACAAACCCATCTAACAACTCACATATCATTGTTGCATCTTTTATATGTGTTGATGCATCCACTGATTTAATAAACATGGTACCTTTAGGACAATGTACCAAGAAATTTAGAAGGGTCCTACCCTTCCTATCAATCCAGCCATCAGACATCATTGTGCATCCAAAGACCTCCCATGACCACTTCAACTCTGCCAATCTAAAGTTGATGTCCTTTTCTACTTGCAAGATTGTCCCCTGCAACTCCTCATGTAGCATTTTTGTACATTGGGCCCAGAACAATAATAGCATCACACATTGCTTGCCAAAATGGATTGTTTTTGGTGATGCTGAGAGCTAAGTCAATTCAGTGAAGACACCTCCCCGTGACTTTGTTTACTCTTGCTTGTTTTTAATTACTGACTTTATAGAAGGTTGTGCTCCACATTTGGTTCGTGGAACAAAAGTGATGACCTCCCAGTAACATTAGTAGGTGAAGTTGTGGAGCCCTTCCCACATCCCTCAGGCTCAATATCGGAAGCAGATAGCCCAGAAGATCTATCTGCACATTCAGACTTGTTTTCAATTGTCTCTTCATTCTTTTTGTCGTTTGCCTCAATTGCTTCATATGCAGCTGTTATAAGCTTTGGTTTAGATTTCTTACAAAGCCCAACATCGTGTCGGGGGATTCTAGCCAAATGGTATTTCAATCAAGAAATCCCTCCTGTCATCTTGGCCCCACACAATTTGCAACTTACTATTTGTCAATTTGTCCCACCATCAAGTTCCCTATACAGCCAAAATGGATCCAAGGGCTTTGGTATATTTGTAGTGGAAGTGTTTAATGGACAACTGTAGTATCCCAAAATGGAACATAGATACAAAACACAATAGCCAAACAACAGCAAAGCAAACAATTAATCTAAAAGACAACATCAGATTGTACAGAGAAGCTGAGCCATTTTATTATATGGGAGGTGAATAGCAAGTACAACAGTGCTCAAAATATGAGACACTCAAGCCAAAGAGATGGCCTAGAATGACCCTGAAATGATCCCACAAGAGGGACTGCATAACTATTGGATTGTTGGAAGGTAAACTACGTTGACCCGCTGCAACTGTTGGGACTGCAACTGCCAGAAAGATAGAAAGTCAAATCTAGGCAGTATGGGAGCTCCGATGATGCTGAAAATAGAGATCCGGGCTCTATGATGGTTACCCAAGATAACCCAGAAAGGATTTCTCAGATCTATCAATCTAAGAAAATCACCCTCTTAGGGCTTCGCATATATACTACTGGGTGTACAGATCTGTTGCATAATCTGATGATATGATGACTGCAATGATGTACAATCAGATCTATGCAAGAAGGGTTGATCCCTTCACTAGATCCTTGGGATAAAAGCTCAAGATCTAGCTCCTCCAATCTCCTACACTGAAAATAGCTGCTAAATGTACAACAGCTCCAGGAAACTGCGCTGTAAGAGAGAGAGGCCCAATAGCCTATTGCTAGATATGTCAATACAGCTCCGAAATTATGGAAACAATGGGTACAATGTGAAGAAATGATCCCTCACAGGATTTCCAGCTGAAATGCTGAAAACTTCCTTCCTCCAATAGATCTACAAGACTGCACTGTGCAATCCTTGAGGGCACTGCTTGTGCATGGAGGTGAAATACAACGGCCTGAATGCCGAATATAGATCTGATGCTCCTGGAAGACTAAATAAGAACAAAGTGAAGGATGGATCCTCCACCGGTTTCCTAACTGGAATGCTAGAAACAACCTCTTGAAGATGGCACCAATGTCTGATGAGCAATGCAACTCAATAGAAAACCTTCCCAGAGTAGGCACACAAGTCCCCCATGGGTAAGGGTGGGATTTCCACTTGGAAACACCCTGTGCTAAACATCACTGCAGAATTAGCTAAACAACAAAAGCATGCATAGAAATGTCCTAAGACAAATCTAGATCTAAACAGATCAAAGAAATAAATAATCCAAGTCATGCCTTCTATTGTGCCTTAACCTTCATTATATAGATTGGGAGCCTTCCATAGCCTAGGCCCACCTCTAAACTGCTTTGTACATGTGCACATAAGTCTCCATGGTTGACTACATTGTTTCTCCATGTCCTCCATCATGTCTACATGTGATGATCACCCTCTCCATCATGTGTGCATTAAATGCATCAGTTCCTCCACTAACTTATCATAGTGCTTTATGATCTTACTTTGAATGCACTATGATCTCAATTGACCTCTTCAAAGATCCTCGCGATTTTACATTTAAGATCCATGATCTTATTTGACTGTTTCATCCTCCATGATCTATCTCATAAATGAGACATGATCTCCACTCCTTTATCATTAATGGAGCTGCTCCACTACTCCATGATTTAGATCTAGATCTATAATATCCACATACACACATCAAAAGTGGATTTTATTCATCTTTGAAGATTATGGGTCCCTCCACCCTTTTATTTACTTAATTAAGTTTATTAAGAACTCATATTCCAAATAAACATGTGAAAAATTTGGAATATTACAACAACTTCAAAATTTAGTCCCAGTGCACCAAAAGAACAAAAAAAAGGCATTAAACCCCTCTACACAAAAAATAACAACCTCCTCATTTTAAACAATCAATTTTTTACTACATTCTTTGCAATGAAAAATGGCAATAAGTGGGTGCATAAGGAAGTTTAAAACAAAAATGAAGTTTGTTGTCCAAATATGGATGAAGCCCTTGCATTGGTTCATGGGCATAAAAAATCATAGCTAATGACCAAAAAAAAAAAAAAAAGGTTTCGAGGCCCAAAAAAAATCACGAAATCGATGATTTTTCGGGATTTTTCGTCAATATTTTCAACACTGCTTCAAATTCCATAACTATGGACACATGGCTCATGATTACAGATACATGATGAAATATTCCATGAAGGAGAACTCTAATGTCATGTACAAGAAGGTTTGGAGAAGAAAACAAAAGGAGGAAGATCGAGTGAGTGAAGAAATCTCAGAGGTCATGCTCTCAAGGATTTTTAAAGTCGCAAGACCATGATAAAACTACAAATACAAAGGAAGATGTTAAGGTTCATAATGATCCTACAACAAAGCAAGGTCATATATCATTCTCAACAGTCCAGCTTGGAGACTTGCAGTCCTATGAATGTTGAAGAAGGGGAATTCTATGTAGCAGTAATTACAAATTTGAAGATCCATCATTTACGATGTTTGATTTATAGTTCAATGGTTTATGATTGAATTCAAGCAGGACTCTATGTTGTAGCAGATTTGAAGAAGTCGTCATAGGCAAATTAGTCACCATCGTTGGCATTAGATTTGAAAAGCAAATTCATGGATAGTTTTGTGGCACTTCAAGACTGAGATTAGGAACAATTGCAGAAGGATTCATTATCAATTAGTTAGTCACAGAATGGCAAGATGTGAAAGGCTCATTATATAGGGGAAGAGAATTTGTCAAAGGGAGAAAGGCACATTGCAAGATGACAGAGAAGATATTTCGTCAGGGGGAGTTACCCTTTACAATTGATGTCAAATGGGGGGAGAAATCAGGAGAGGAAGATTAGAAGCATGGAGACAAGGAGGGTAGTAATCACAAGGGGAGTATGTGTGTTGCCA
Source organism: Pinus albicaulis (assembly GCA_034641835.2). Lineage (NCBI taxonomy): Eukaryota > Viridiplantae > Streptophyta > Pinopsida > Pinales > Pinaceae > Pinus > Pinus albicaulis. The sequence goes on from MU968381.1 coordinate 3,541,758, forward strand.
TTAATGACAAAGGGGGAGATTGTTGAATGGTATTGTCATTGATGCCAACGTCAATCTTTGAACACTTTTAATATATGTCGGTGGATTGCATTAATTGGAAGCTCTAGTGGAAAAGAAGTGGAAGGAAGAGAAGGAAGCTCAAAAGTTTAATAGCCCCTTGCGATGTGGTCATGATGTCTCGCATTTGATGAGGAAACTGAATAGGAAGATCAATGAATTTGTACTATCATAGGATGATAGTACTTGTCATGTTGTTTCTAAGGTAGGTGGCATGACAAATAACTCCTCGCGGTTGAGGAGATATGCCTTATCAAATTTGGAGCCCCAATAGTGTGTTCAAGGTGTTCCCAAAATGAGATGTTGAAGGCAACTTTATGATTGGTCAAATTGGGCATTAATAATTAAGACAATCTTGTATAACTTTATGTGGGTCTTGACCTATCCATGTTAGCCTGCCAGAAGTGGATATATTAAATATGAAATCGCCTTCAATGGAAAAATTAAGGTTGACTCTTTCAAAGGTTGAGATTATCCTTGCTTCAAGATCAAGTCGGCCTATAAAAAGATTTCAATTTATTGAGTTTGAAGGTCGTCCCCATGGGTTTACGGGCTAGTCGGTCCTCATCCAGTCCCCTCTTCCTAATATAAATTAAGGGCTTGGTTCTCCTCTAAGAGTATCAAATTCTCATGCTGATCTTAAGAATTTCAATTTGTTATTTCTCTGAGGCCAAGGCAAAAAACAAGAAATCAAGAGAACCGAAAAATATTTTGTGGAGGTTTTCACTTGACTGAGGTTATCACTCTAAGGCCCCTATTCTGAGGCCCTTATCTATGATTTCGGATGCTTTCGAGGCCCTTAAAAAGTGTATTACCAAGTATATTGTGAAAGCATTGATGTTTGCAAGAATGTATTATTGAACAGTCAAAGGTTATTTAATCTTGGGCTTATGTTCGGATGAATAAAAGTGGTGCTCATATGAGAGGAATTACAAAATATGCTCTTAATGTCATTATTGAGTATTTGTTAATCTGACCACGTATTTGTTAATCTGACCACATATTTGTTACACTCGTAATGATCAAGGTTTCACAAAGTAACGAGACTGATTACAAGAAGGCTCCCACAAGGATCTTGCAAACAAATGTTGATGTTGTTGCTCAGGGTTTAGTTGAAAAGTCCTTATCATAGCAAAATTGATACAACTAGGGTTTGGAACTTCTATTGAGTAAAGGGCTAAGTACTGCTATGAATTATTGAAATTCGTGGATGACAAGGTTTGCTATCTTGTTTTCAATGACACTTGAACATTGATCGTCAATGATTGTTGCTACTATTGCTACGATTTGAAGAAAGTTTGTTCTGTAAATGGAGATCAAGGATTGACAATATTGAAGAGATTGAAGTTGCTATGGTTGACTAAGTTGATTTGGTAAACCAACTTGCCTTGCTTACATGATCTATCTTTATGCTGCTAGGGTTTCCATTGGATATACATATTGAGCAACAGTAGATTTGTTTGTTGAGCAGATAGTGGAGTGTTATTGGGTTTTGATCTTTTTTGTGAGTAGAGAAAGCTCTTATTGTTCATGATGACCTTGTGCTAGTATTGCAAATTGACAGAGTCGACAGATTGGTTTGATGTTGTTTATATTGATATTGAGCAGAGTGGATCCAGTCTGAAATATATAAAGCGTGGTCCACTGTGGTGAATTGAAGGTCAGAGCCTTCAAGACAAGTGGTGGTCTGTTGATTAGGGTGGCAAGGTGGTGCTAGGGCAAGTTGGAGCATGCAAAGGGTTCCAGCATCCTTTCATTTGGAGCTGAAAAACCAAGGTGCTAGAGCATCCTTTCAATTGGAGTTGATAAAAGCAAGGTGCTAGAGCATCCTTTTAGTTGGAGCTAATAAACCACAGGGTTCGGGCCTCCTTCCAGTCATTGTTGGAGAATCATGGAAGGCGGAGTTTACTGTTGATGTAATCTTTAAAGACGTATATTAAAAAGCATTGGATAATTTTTCTTTCGGAAGGGCTTCCACCTAAAAATCTTGTGTATTGTTTATGATATTATGCATTGTTGAATAATGTTGTTAATTTTTTAATGTTTCCATGATATGATAAAAATTATTAAAAGTGTCCAATACCAAGTGCTGGTGAATATTCTAACACAAAGTTTGTTAGATTTTAAGGTCTTTTTGTATTTGCAAAGTTTTGCCAAGTCAGCAGCTAAGTCTTTATACTAAATAAATATCCTCAATGTATATATATGAGACAAATGGCTTCAGTGTTGGTGAATATTTCAATACAAAGTTTGCTATATTATAAGGTATTTTTGTATTTGCAAAGTCTTTCCAAGTAAGCAACTAAATCTTTATAATAAATAAATATCCTCAATGTTTATATATGAGACAAATGGCTTCAATATTGGTGAATATTCCAACACAAAGTTTTTAAGGTTTTTTTGTATTTGCGGAGACTTGATTAGTCAGCAGCTAAGTCTTTTCCTCAAATAAATATCCTCAATGTATATATATGAGACATGGATTGAACGCATTAATAACAATGTGAGCAAAACAACAATTTATGTAATAATAAATGAGTCATAGTTAAATGCTTAACATATCCACGCCCTTCAAACAAGTGTTGCCCGCATTATTGATTAATTGTAGATACTTCTACATGAAGATCTCATCTTCTCTAGTCAATTCCACCATTGGTAGGTTCTTCCTCTAGTCAATAGTTTTTGGATGCATGCTTCAATGATAAGAAGAGGGTCGAGAAGCAGAAGGGGGCCGAGAAGCTCAAGCCCCGCTTCTATGGACCTTATAGGGTGATCCGCATGATTGGGAGGTTGCATATGAGTTGGAGCTGCCCACAGGTAGTCGGATCCACAACATCTTCCACGTATCATGCCTGAAAAAGGCATCGGGGCAGTAGGTGACAACAATAGAGGAGCTTCCACCTACAGATGATGAGGGGCATTTGGTGTTGCAGCCAAAAGCCATCGTAGACACCAGGGAGAGACGGCTACGGAGTAGGACAGTTAAAGAGTACTTGGTGAGGTGGAGGAACTTGTCAGATGAGGATGCCACTTGGGAGTGAGAAAATTTTGTAGCATCCGTCCTTGCAGTTGCTTGAGGACAAGCAACGTTTTGGCAGGGAGGACTGTAATATTCCCAATTAGCAGCAGCTAATTGGAAATATTAATTTTGCCAGTTTTGCTTTTCTAATGTTTATCAGTTAATAAAAAGAAGTGATGGGACCCATAACCCACACTTAGGAAATAAAGTCTCCCTAAAGTCACTTAGGCAAATATTAAAGGACAGTGTGGGACCCATGGGAGCCTAGTTGAGAGTGGACAACGTGGCCAAGGAGGGACCACGCAGTTGAGAGTGGACAACGTGGCCAAGGAGGGACAACGCAGTTAGTAGGGCTCGGGTGAGAGCAAGGCTCTCAAGCATAAAAGGGAGAGGAGGCTCCTTATTCTCTCATTCTACTATGCATCTTTGATTTCTGTCTTTTGACTTTGAGCATGCTTTTGTTGTTGAGAGAAGTCTACAAGTGTTGTTCCAAGCATCGTGTCTCCGAGCGGAGATCCCAACCTCAGCCTCAGGGGAATTCGAGTGTCTTCTCAAGTGAGGAGTTCCATCCATCATTTTGCAGGGGAGAGCACATAACACCTTCAGCCAGGATCACGCAGTTGCTTGGACAGCGCAGTCTCTCTCAGGGATTACGCAGTTTGTGGTAGAGACAGTTCCGGGAGTGAGGAGATAGCAGGGATTTCAGCCTGAGGATAGTGTGAAGGGATCAACCCTTCACTAATCATCATTTTCCAGCAGGAGGAGGCCATTACTTGCAGGTTTACCATTCAAGGCCAGCGTACTCACTAGGAGTGCGTTATTTTCCAAGGGAGGTCAAATTATGGGGTCAGCCAATCAGGAATTCCTTCCTGGGTTTTGCCGGGTTATTAGAGGAGAGCTCATTTCCAGAGTTTCAGAATTTTCTGAGCAGGGGAACAGCCGCAAAGAGCCATTCAATTCCAGCAGTAGCAGCGGTCTGGCAGCAACAACAACAGCATCTGGAGGTTACGCAGTCCATGACAGAGTAGCCATTCCTTGAGCATTACTAAGAGTATTTCCAACTTGCCTTGAGCAAGCCAAGGTGCCATCATCCTGATCACCTTTGTACCCATTATTATCTTTCAGTTTATATAATAAAATGGCTTAGCATTTCTCCATATTTGCAGTACTTGTATGATGTCTCTCTATTTGTTGTAGTTGTTTGTTTATGTTGCTTTGTATTACTATTTATTTCTATTCGGAATATTACAGTAGTATCAAAGCTCATAGACTTGGCTCAACCTATGGAGCAAATTAGTCTATGACACCAACAAGAAAACCATATATCACTTACCGGGGAAGGAAGTACAAGGACCAAGAGCGGAGGCTTGAGACCACTTTTGGAGAAGGGCACTGTGTTTCAGTGGTGGACGCAGAGGAGGAAAAACCAATGGCATTGGAGAAAGATGAAGGGAGGGAGTTCGGGCAACTCCTCTTAAAGTCTGTGCAGGAGTTATCAAGGAGGATTGAAGAGATGGGGTAGAAGTTTACCGCAGACCAAAGACAGCGTGAAACCCCAAGGGGTTTTCACATCGGAGAAGGGTCTAACACTTCCCACCATTTACAGGAGAAGATCACAGCGCATTAGGCTGTGCACTCCACCACGTTCCACGATGCCCACATTTCTAACTACAGGCACCGAGACAGGAGGACCTCAAGAGCCAGAGCCGATTCATATGGGGGATTATTTTGCGGAGTACCAGTCCTATGAGTGAGAGTTTGGTGAAGCTCTCACTTTCCATGATTTTGTTCAGCTCAAGAAGGAGAGCCGACCATGCAACCAGAACAGAGGGGATAGATACACACAGGATGGGGATGTACAGCGTACAGTGGGCAGGTTTTTCTTGCCACCATTTGACAGGTCCTCAAAATGTTCGACGAAGGCTTGGGTGGAGAAGTTGGATATTTATTTCCAGCTCAATAAGATGGCAAAGGGAGAGGCCATCAAGGTAGCAGTGCTGCACCTTGAAGGAAAGGCCCACGACTGGTGGTTCCACAGGATGGCCATGCTGGGTCACTCAGTAGTGACAGCTTATGCGGAGTTTACAAGGAGATTGGTGGAGTGGTTTCTGAAAGAGCACTTTGTTGAGCTGACCAAGCTCAAGCAGACCGTAACCCGGAAACCTACATTTTCGAGTTCTTAAGGCTTTCGGTGGTGGTGCCCGACTTGTCTTCAGCTAGGAGGATCTACATGTTTATTGACGAGTTGGCAGAACCTTTGTGTGGGCTAGTCAATCCATGAGACTTGCTACACTCCAGGATGCAGTTGGGAGGACCAGGGATTTGCAAGATGCTCTATCCAGGACCAGAATTCCTTTCCCCAGAGATCAGCATTTCAACCTAAGGGGAAGGACACAAAAATTCCACATCCAAGGGGGAACCAAGGCTGGGGCCTTTGGACGATGATACCTGGAAAGACCTGAGATGGAGGAAGCTATGCTTCACATGCCAAGAGCCATGGACATCAGGACATCGATGTGTCGCGAGAAAGGCACACTACATAGAGGTCTTCTCCGAAAGTGACGGGGAAGATGCATACGAGGAAATAGAGGCAGGAGGCAGCGCTGTAGTGTAGAGGGGATTATCCACCACCTCCACCCCCAGAAGTAGGAGGGGCAGCGTTTGCACCTACTGAGGGAGTCCTTGCTTCTTTGCGAAGGGCTCCGAAGTATTTGACACTGCGTGTTTGAGGCACCATTCAGGGACAGCGTGTTTCAGTGCTAGTTGATAGTGGGGGCACCCACAACTTTATTGATGCACAATTGGTAGAGCGACAGGGCATACCGACAGAGAGCTTTGAGGGATTTTCAATACTGGTACCTAGTGACAGAACTATGCAGTGTGCTAGATATGTGCCTCCATTGGCAATGACCATGGGGACTTACACTTTGACATATCATTTCTTTGTGGTGAACATTCCAGACACCAATATGGTGCTAGGAGTGCAGTGGTTGATCACGTTGGGGAATGTCACCATAGACTGGGAGACTTTGGAGATGGAATTGACGGACAAGAAGAGTGGCAAGCATGTGATGATACGAGGCATGCACTCGTACCCTCCACAGACAATATCAGCACACTGGATGGAAGTAGACTTCCAGAAGGGACATATAGACCCTAGAGTGGGCAGTGGAGCTGCATATTTCAGAGGCAGGAGCTATAAAATAGGAAGTTTAGCCAGATGTACAGTCGATTTTGGACAGATATGCTACAGTTTTTGGGGATATACCTCCAGGAAAGCCACTGGATCGGGGGTTTGAGCACACCATTGAGCTTGAGCAGGGTATTCAAGATGTGATCACTACACCCTACAGGCACCCCAAAGCCTACAAAGAGATTTAGAGAGCCATTCATGAGCTCTTAGCAGTGGGGCACATCTGGCCCAGCACTAGCCCGTTTGCTTCTTTTGTTGTACCGGTGAAGAAGAAGGATGGCACGCTGAGGATGTGCATTGATTATTGAGCTCTCAACAAGAAAACCATGAAGAACCGATACCCCATTCCACGTATTGATGAGTTGATGGATGAGTTGAGGGGATCGAAGTTCTTCTCGAAGATTGATCTGAGGTCGAGCTACCATCAAATTCGAGTGAGGGACCAGGATGTCCCCAAGACTGCCTTCAGGTGTCACTACGGCCATTTCGAGCTTTTGGTGATGCCCTTCGGGTTAACCAATGCACCGGCCACCTTCCAGTCCTGTATGAACCACATCTTCCGTGGTCAGCTGAGGAAGTTCGTACTTGTGTTCTTCGATGATATCCTCATATACAGTGGGACATGGGAGGAGCACCTACAGCAGATTGAGGTTGTATTACGTATTTTGGAGCAGCATTTCTATGCTAAGCTCTCCAAATGCGAGTTTGGACTGACAGAGATGCTTTATTTGGGGCACATCATTGGTGTTGACGAAATGAGGGTCCACGAGGAGAAGATCTAGGCCATTCAAGAATGGCCGGAACCGAAGAACGTGATGGAGCTCCGGGGGTTTGTAGGCATCTAAACCTACTACTGAAAGTTCGTCAAGGGGTTTTCCCAACTTGTTGGACCCCTCACAAATCTTATCAAAAAGGGGGCATTCAGTTGGACAGACACACCGCAGAGGGCCTTTGACAGGCTCAAGGAAGTGATGAGCAACTGTCCAGTCTTGGCTTTGCCGGATTTCACACAGCCCTTTATCTTGGAGTGCGATGCCTTAAGAGAGGGTGTGGGCAGAGTTTTGATGCAATGGGACCATCCCATAGCTTTTGAGAGAAGGAAGTTATTGTTGCATGAGAGGTTGTATCCTATATATGACAAGGAAATGTTGGCTATCATGCATGCACTGGCCAAGTTCCGACAGTACTTGGTGGGCAACAGGTTTAGGGTGAGAACTAGCCACAACAACCTCCGATTTTCACTAGAGCAGAAGCAGTTACAGGAGAGGCAGCAGAAGTGGGTCAACAAGATCCAGGTATATGACTTTGACATTGAGTATGTCAAAGGGAAGAACAACGTGGTGGCCGATGCTCTATCCCGCAGACCGGCAGCATTGTCTCTGATGAGCATAGACACAGACTGGAGGGCTCAGTTACTGGTGGAGTACTCGAGGATTTTTTTCCTGTGAGGTATTGGATGGTCAGATCACAGATGACAAGTACAAGGTGATGGATGAGGTGATATACTTCAGGGACAAGATCTTCTTGACTGGGAGCTCTCAACGCAAGGAGAAGATATTGCGTGTCTCCCATGACTCACCATTATCAGGCCATCAGGGATTCACCAAGGCCTATAGGGCCATCAAGCAAACGTTCTCTTGAAGAGGCCTCAAGGAGGACGTACTCCAGCATGTTAGGGAGCACGAAGTGTGTTAGTGGAACAAAGGAGAGATGAGTCACCCAGCAAGACTACTACAGCCACTTCCCATTCCGGAGGGGAAATGGAAAAGCATTTCAATGGACTTCTTCACTGGGTTGCCTATGGTGCAAGGCAAGGCTTGCATCTTTGAGGTCGTTGATCGACTAACAAAGTATGCACACTTCTTCGATATATCGGCACGGTACACAACAGCACAGGTAGCGGAGCTGTTCTTCAAAGATATTTTCAGATTGCATGGCCTTTCGAATCGAAGACCATTGTTAGTGACCGGGGCAGCGGTTTCATGGGCAGCTTTTAGCAGGAGCTCTTTCGTTTGGTGGGTACAGAGTTGACTCCAAGCACCAATTATCACCCTTAGACGGAAGGGCAGACAAAGGTAGTGAACAAGTGGTTGGAAGGCTACTTACGAAGCTATATCACAGGGCAGAAGAAGGCATGGCTACGCTGGTTGCACTTGGGAGAGTACTACACAACGCCACTTTTCACATATCCATCGGTATGTCTCTGTTCGATGCTTTGTATGGATACCATGCTTTGACTTTTGCTGACGTGAGGTTTGGAGCTAGCAAGGCCCCCAAGGCCGAGGACTGGATCCAAGAGAGTCAGGATATACTCCAGGCTCTGAAGGATAACTTAGCTACAACTCAGAACCAGCAGAAGTTGTATGCTGACAAGGGACTGGTTGAGAGGCAGTTTGAGGTAGGGGACTTGGTCTACCTACGACATCAGCCATACCGACAGTCCAAGTTGAAGCAGAACGGGGTCGAGAAGCTCAAGCCCTGCTTCTATGGACCTTACAGGGTGATCCGCAAGATTGGGGAGGTGGAATATGACCTAGAGTTGACCACAGGTAGCCGAATCCACAACATCTTCCATGTATCATGCCTGAAAAAGGCATTGGGGCAGTAGGTGACTGCAACAGAGGAGCTTCCACCTATAGAGGGTGAGGGGCATTTGGTGTTGTAGCTTAGGCCATCATAGACACCAGGGAAAGACAGCTACGGATCAAGACAATTAAAAAGTACTTGGTGAGGTGGAGGAACTCGCCGGATGAGGAAGCCACTTGGGAGAGTGAGACAATTTTGCATCATCCGTCCTTGCAGTTGCTTGAGGACAAGCAACTTTTTGGTGGGGAGGATTGTAATATTCCCAATTAGCAGCAGCTAATTGGAAATATTAATTTTGCCATTTTTCCTTTTCTAATGTTTATCAGTTAATAAAAAGAAGTGATGGGACCCATAACCCACACTTAGGAAATAAAGCCTCCCTAAAGTCACTTAGGCAAATATTAAAGGACAGTGTGGGGCCCATGGGAGCCTAGTTGCAGCGCGAGGGAAGAGGCAGCGTGGGCCCATGACAGCGCAGTTGAGAGTGGGCAGCGTGGCCAAGGAGGGACAATGCAGTTAGTGGGGCACAGGTGAGAGCAAGGCACTCAAGCATAAAAGGGAGAGGAGGCTCCTCATTCTCTCATTCTATTATGCATCTTTGATTTCTGTCTTTTGACATTGAGCACACTTTTGCTGTTGAGCAAAATCTGCAAGTATTATTCAGCACATCGGGTGTCTCTGAGCGAAGATCCCAACCTCAGCATCGGGGGACTTCGAGTGCCCACTCAGGTGAGGAGTTCCATCCATCATTTTGCAGGGGAGAGCACATAACACCATCAGCCGGGACCACGCAGTTGCTTGGACAGCATAGTCTCTCTGAGGGATTACGCAATTTGTGGTAGAGGCAGTTCCAGGAGTGAGGAGATAGCAGGGATTTCAGCCCGAGGATAGTGTGAAGGGACCAGCCCTTCACTAGTCATCATTTTGCAGCAAGAGAAGGCCATTACTTGCAGGTTTGCCATTCAGGGCCAACGTACTCACTGGGAGTGCGCTATTTTCCAAGGGAGGTCACATACTGCGGTCAGCCATTCAGGGATTCCATCCTGGGTTTTTCCAGGTTATTGGAGGAGAGCTCAGTTCCAGAGTTTCAGAATTTTCTGAGCAGGGGAACAGCCCCAAAGAGCCATTCCATTCCAGCAGTAATAGTAGTCCAACAGCAGCAGCAACAGCATCTCGAGATTACGCAGTCCATGATAGAACAGCCATTCCTTGAGCATTACTGAGAGTATTTCCAGCTTGCCTTGAGCAAGCCAAGATGTCATCATTCTGATCACCTTTGTACCCATTATTATCTTTCAATTTATATAATAAAATGGCTCAGCGTTTCTCCATATTTGCAGTATTTGTATGATGTCTCTCTATTTGTTGTAGTTGCTTGTTTATGTTGCTTTGTATTATTGTTTATTTCTAGAATATTACAGGCGATAACCTTCCAAACATTTATCTACTATCTGAATTTTTCCATCACATTGGGAAGGAGAAGGTAAAGAGGAATTGTGAGCCAATAGAGTACCCAAACAATAAACCTAGTCCTTCCAAAAGTTATTAATGAAAATTGAATATCTTTCACTTATAATAATCTTGGGGTTCCTCCATAGCTTCAGAATTGTTTGCAGTTATGTTGTTGGATACATGGCCCCCCACCTCCACATCAAGCATGTTTTAATACAAACACATTGAAATGCACTTGATATGTATATCAAGGGAGGTGATACGTCCTCGACCTCCATATCAAGCGTGTTTGGTACAGATACATTTAAATGCGCTTGATACGCATATCAAGACAAGTGATACGTGCATTACGTCTTTGATAAGTGTATCATCGCATCTTAATACGCATATCAAGCGCCATACAACAAGTATCAATGTTGTACATGTATCAATGGTCGTACAACATGTGTGAGCTCGTATGGCAAGCTCATACTGCCCAATTTCTTCCTTTATAATTGTTTAAAATAATAGTTTTCTTTAGTTATTATGTTTTTAAAATATTTTTTCAGAGACCTCTAGAAGCCTCTAGACATTTAAATAAACAAAATAATTAATTAAATAAATAAAATCTTATAAAAAAGGTTGTCCTTATCATTTCTCCTCACACTATTTGAGGCTTGAGCAAGGAAAAATTGAGCGCTTGCTCATTTATTCTTGAATTTATATCTATATTCTAAATTATAATATTAAAACATAAATGTTTTCTTGTGATGTTTTAATGTAATTTTCTTACACACGGACACACAAGCACACATATATATAATGTTAAAACTTAAATGCTTTAATTTAAAGTTTCAGTATAACTTTAACATTATAACCTAAGAAAGCATTGAATTTTTAACATTATAACTTAGTACGTATATGTATATATGTATAAACAATGCATATCCTAGTTTCCTAATTTTTTTGGGATCACATGTTCCCTTTTAAGATGTGTGTTTACATTTTCCTATACCATGCAACTTTGGTTTACATGAACACTGCAATTACAATGCTTGCTTTAAAGGATGAAAATGTAAGCAACAATTGTTGAAAATATTAGTGAGAAAATGGTTCCTTGATTTGAGCCTTAATCATAGGAGACAGAGTGAGTTCCTTCGTGTGCATGACTCGAGTTGCTAAAAATTAGGATTTTCCCTATAACTTAGGACAAGTTCCTATAATTTAGGAATCAAACCCTAAAAATTATGATGAGTTAGGATGCAGTTCACTGATGTGTCGAATTTGAAAGTCGAGTTCTTGATTTTCTAATGTGATTTAATTGAGAAAAAACACAAGTGATTGATTTTCAAGTGATTGACTTGAAATAGGAAGGGTTGCATGAGCGATTAACTAGTAGAAAATTTGATAACCCAACCCTGGTTTTCAGTTTCTCCTTATTTCTGCCATATAGTTAAATGCCCATTCCCATAGCAATACATTAACAAACTGGAAAAATAATTCTTTTCTGAAAACACAAATTCTGGAAATTTCACAATGCTGAAATGCAGAAATAAAAACTCAGAAAAATAAATCAGCCACACACAGAATTTTGACACGCTAATTTTTTGTCAACTAGACCGTGGAAAAACCCCCTACAACTCTTGGGGAAAACCAGATCGAAAGCTTCTTATTTCTGGAAAATGCTTTTACAGAGAAATGAAATATACAGGAAAAATTCCAACAAACAATGTACAGACTTATCTTGTTTTCCATGCTTGCCTCTGCCTTGGAAAATGTGCCAAATCAGCAAAATAGTGAAAACAGAAATTTATTACAGCGGTGAACAGCCTTGAAATTCGTGCCCAATACTTAGTTGTACAATCGTAGGGACTGTACAAAAAAGTACGGCAATGCCTCCTCGAAAACTGCCTATTGTCTCGAAAATTGTGCCCAACAATCTTGGAAATCGTGCCTTTAGCTTGATGTACCTTTTCCTTTATTTTTGTGCTATCCATCTCCTCAAAATCCATGCCTCAAGCTACTATACGAAAATCTGCCTCGAAATGTGTGCTAATTAATGTTGTACAGATTGCTGCCTCGAAATGCGTGCAGCCTCTCTCTGATGTACGGATTTACTGAACTGCTCCTCTCCTTCACTTTCTCGAAACCCAGAAATTTCTCCAGCTCTCTTCTCCTCCTCCTCTCAATCTGCGCATGAAAGAATGAATGACCTTTTCCCTCCTTTTCCTCCTTTAACCTAACCCTAAGTGACTTTTGGGGAATCCCTAAATCCAATGGCTGAAATAGATTGAGATCTAGGGCTGAGATTAAATGTTCATTTAAATCTCACTTTCTATTTTTTAATTCACCCCACTTTAATAAAGACCCACTTAGTCATTTATTTCCAAAGTCACTTTTCTTTTCTAATTTTACATTGACTTTATTAAAGTCACTTTAAAATTAGACTTTAGTAACTTTATCACTTAAAATCACTTTTAAATTAGATTTGACTTTATAACTTTATAAAGTCACTTTAGGAGAAAAATTAAATTCTTTTGGACACTTTTCCCTAGGCCAAAGATTCTTAGGGAACCACCTGTCCTCCGATAACCAAATTTCAACATAACTCATGCTAACTAAATCAATCACAAAATCATTCCTTAATTAGAAAACTCATTAATGTTAACCATTTGAATTTCCTTTAAAAAAGAGGAACGAAGGCACAAGTTTAATCATTGTTTTGGTGAGCACGAGTTGGTGAGACCAAGCAATAGGAAGCACGATTTTGTGCATGGCGCATATGAGAGGAAGAGTGTGCAAGAGAAGCTTGTGCACAAATTGGTCAAAGAAAGCAAAGATCAACAATGTTGCAAGGGTTTCAAGCTCAGAACAAGTAGCAAAAAAAAATTTGTCTTTTAGATTGAAACAGTCGTATTTTGTAGGAGATCAATTGCTCAACTTTTCCCATCAATAAAATTCTAGAACAAGTAGAGGGTTTTCCTAGTTGGGCTCCCAAGAAAAAGAATTGTGTTTTTCTATTGTTGGACCGTGATTTATTTATGTTCCTATTTTGCTACAAATTTTTAGTAGAGAAATGTTGAGTCTATATGAAAAGAACTTATATTTCAGATTGTTCATATTAGAGGATCAAAATTTCGTCGATTTTCTACATGGTATCAGAGCAGTGAACAGATTCGGCCAACAAACAAATTTCAACTTTGAAAGGGTTGTGGGCAACATGTAAATGTGCCCTAAGGATTGTTAATTGAAGTGGCAAAAGGACAGTCAATGGACTGTTGATATAAACCCTAAGGACTGTGATTTGATGTATTAAAGTATTGTTGAGTGGGTTGTCTTATGTGTGCCTTGAGTACAATACTTGACGTGACAAATCAAAGTCAAGTGGGTTGCCTAGAAAGTCCTAAATCAATCAAAATTGAAGACTAAGAGAGGGCAGGTTGGATGATCTAAGTATTGTCATCAAAGAGTAGATTTGTGACAGTTAGGAGGGATAATTATCGAGCTCTATGACAATCATCCTTGAGACAGCAAAGTGGTTGTAAGTGGGCAGTAAAAGAAGACCTCATGTACAACATTCATTGAGGAGCTAATGGGCAACAAGGATGTAGTTTGATGATGTCATAGTTCAGTGAATGCAAGGAGGCATCTCACCGATATGAGGGAAGTTTGACAAAGACCTTAAGAATGTGATCCTTTGGAGCAGCAGAGGCATTGTTTGTGGGGAGCCTGGAAGTCCCTAAGAGCTCAAAATCTTGAAGGAGCAAGAGAGTAGCTAGTGGGCAGTTTGAGTAGCTTATGTTCAATCTTCTTGGAGCAGCAAAGAGTGATAGTCGCAGGTTTGACGACTAGAGATGCAAGCATTCTGAAGTAGCAGAAATTGCAGTGATCAGCAGAAGAGGAGGCAAAGGACCTGCCAGATGTGTTCAAGGAGTATCCTTCTACATGATCGCGAATAAGATGAGTTTCGGCCACCTGAAGGAGGATATGCAGTTTCAGATTGAGCTAGGAGATTATGGTCAGTGTGCAGCTAGAGGAGTTGTTACTGTCAGTTCTTAGAGATGTTCTCGATGTTCCAGGATTGACACATAATCTTGTTTCGATAGCTACCCTTGAGGACAAGGGATATGATGTCATCTTCAACAAAGGTAAGGCATACTTCCAGCACTTAACTTCTGGATGTAACAAACAAATAGGTGTAAGGGTGAAGAATCTCTACTAGTTGCAGGTGGAGACAAGTGTAGCCTTGAGCAGCAAGGCGAGGAGTTCCTAGAGTAGAGATGTGGTGGTTGAGCGAGAGCAGGATAGAGCTGCTCTCAAGATGGAGACTCGACCAGTGTCTTAGTTTCAATCAAAGCTAGTATGCAGTTGGGTTGACCAACAGGATGATGATGACCATAGTCTAGGGCAAGTGGAGGCAGCCACTCAGTGAGAGACTTCCAAAAATAGAGAGAGTTCGATCCAAGTGCGCAAAGTATTTGGTTAAGGGAGATCAGAAGAGAGTTGAATATTTGGGCATCAAGAAGCAGACACCCAGGTACACAAGGTACATAGCACTTATGACTAAACTGGTGGACTCGAAGAGCATGGTGGGAAAGAATAGGTCTTCAAAACAGGTTCCACTGAAGAAAGCAGGGAAGTTTTATAGTTCAAAGGGAGCAGTTGTAGGAGTGGAGAACTTGGTAGAGTAGAAGACAAATCCACGTGAACGAGGTTCTTCCACGAACAACTTCCTCGCTAAGAGGGTGTTGAAAATATTAGTGAGAAATAGGTTCCTTGATTTGTGGTTTAATCATAGGAGCCAAGACGAGTTCCTTCTAGTGCATGACTCGAGTTCCTAAAAATTAAGAGATTCCCTATAAATTAGGACGAGTTCCTATAGTTTAGGAATCACTCCCTAAAAATTTGGACGAGTTAAGACGCAATTAACTAATGTGTTGAAATTGAAAGTCATGCTCTTGATTTTCTAGTGTGATTTAATTGAGGAAAAACACAAGTCATTGATTTTGAAGTGGTTGACTTGAAATAAAACGAGTTGCGTGAGCAATTAACTCGTGCTAACTCAATCAATCACAAAATCATTCCTTAATTAGAAAACTGACAAATTGTAACCATTCAAATTGCCTTTAAAAGGAGGAACGAAGGCACAAGTTTAATCATTGTTTTGATGAGCACGAGTTGGTGAGACCAAGCAATAGGAAGCACAAGTTTGTACGTGGAGCTTGTGAGAGGAAGACTGTGCAAGAGAAGCGTGTGCACGGATTGGTAGAGGGCAGCAGATATCAGCGATCTTGCAAGGGTTCCAAGCTTAGAACAAGGAGAAAAGACAAGTGTGTCTTTCAGATTGAAACAATTGTATTTTCTAAGAGATCAATTGCTCAATTTTTCCTATCAATAAAATTCTAGAACCAGTAGAGGGTTTCCCCAGTTGGGTTCCCTAGAAAAAAATTGTGTTTTGCTACTGCGTGACTATGATTTATTTTTGTTCCTATTCAGCTGCAAATTTTTAGTAGAGAAATTATATGTTTATATGAAAAGAAATTATATTTCAGATTGTTCATATTAGCGGGGATCAGAATTTCGTGGATTTTCTACAAAAATTGGCAGACTTCATGAGTCCATCCCCCTGCATAGTTTGGTAGATTTATAATAAAATCCATTGAGGCTTCTTCCCAAAACTTACTTGGTATCGATAACAGTTTTAGAAAACTCAAGGTTTTCATTATGTCTCCTGTGTTCTATTGACAAGCAAAACACTCTACAAATTTTCAAATATTAGTTTTTAGACCTTCCCAAAAACTTCCATTCTTGATCCAATGACAAGTTTTCAAAAATCCCAAGTGTCCAACCATATGAGAATTGTGCAATTCTGAAAGAACTCTCTTTGAGTTGGAATTTCTGACTCAATATAAGCCTCCATGTATTATTATGGTGTTGCTACCATTCTATCCTTGCTTCTTCCATCCAATCAACATGTAGGATTGAAATAGCACAGTAAAACCTCAATGACCCATCATTCCATGAAAGTGCATCAGCTACCAGATTTTCTTACACTATTTTGTAGATAATTATAAAAATATAACCTAGCATCTATGTGTCCCACTTTTTGTTATTCTAAAGAAAGTCACCATTCCAAGAAGTATATCAGATTATCAGTATTTGTTTAAATCTTAAAGTGCCTTCCTATTATGTATGGGTACCATTACTTAACCGCATGAATGGAAAACATTTCCTTCTTATAAAAATATAACCTAGCATCTATGTGCCTTACACATAAAAATATAACCTAGAAAATATGTGTAAGGCACATTTTCTTACACTATTTTGTAGATAATTATAAAAATATAACCTAGCATCTATGTGTCCCACTTTTTGTTATTCTAAAGAAAGTCACCATTCCAAGAAGTATATCAGATTATCAGTATTTGTTTAAATCTTAAAGTGCCTTCCTATTATGTATGGGTACCATTACTTAACCGCATGAATGGAAAACATTTCCTTCTTATAAAAATATAACCTAGCATCTATGTGCCTTACACATAAAAATATAACCTAGAAAATATGTGTAAGGCACATTTTCTTACACTATTTTGTAGATAATTATAAAAATATAACCTAGCATCTATGTGTCCCACTTTTTGTTATTCTAAAGAAAGTCACCATTCCAAGAAGTATCTCAGATTATCAGTATTTGTTTAAATCTTAAAGTGCCTTCCTATTACGTATGGGTACCATTACGTAACTGCACGAATGGAAAACATTTCCTTCTTATATGTGGGTTGAATAAGTTATTTCATTTAAGCTGGTGACTTTCAGTCGCAAGGCACCTCCCTTGTTGCATTGCACTCCACAAAGGTTCTTGTGAAGGCAAGGATGATACAAATGGCCTCCCTTAGTTTCTCAAAAGCTTAGAGTCCAAGAAAAGGCAGCCATCCTATTTCAATAACGATGTTTGTGGTGCTAATATTCGACCATAGTTTTTGAAAAACTTGCAATAATAGGCCATCAATCCTAAGAATCCCCCAAGATTCCTCAAGTTTTGGATAAATGGCCATTATATAATAATGCTAACTTTGATAGGGTTCACCTTCATACCCTTATGAGATATGATAATGCCACAAACAACACACATCCTGAACCACCAAAAGCACACTCTGAAGGTTTCAAATACAGTAGATGTTTCTGAAGAAACTAAAGATATATCCTTACCTTTGTTGTTTCATCCATGGCCATAATGGCTTTGCTAACCCAAGTTTTGCAGCAATTAGCATTTTTACCTTGGTCTGCTCTATCCATAAGTTTAGGAGAAGTATTACAGCCTCTCCAGGCTGCAATCTGATCATTTTGTCATTCCAGAGAGCTATCTTCACAAAGAAGGGAAACTACTTTGAAATCTACAGAATTTGCTGAGCTGACTAATGAGAGGACTCTACTCACCAAAAATCAAGAAGCCTCAACACAGTTTTGCGAGTGTAGTTCTCTATGTTCTTATGGATATGGCAATCAAATCCATTGCTAATCAAAGGCACCTCTAACTTGGCTTGATTTTGAATATAAGAGTTTTCGATAGATGTGCGCAAGGTAAAGAGAAATAGTGTATCAGTTCTTCATATCAAGGTCAAGCATAGGTAATGACATTCTTGACATTTATTTAGCATCGTTCTGCAGTAGCTCTTATGAGATTGCCACTGCTATTCGTGGTTCTCGATGGTAAATAATATGAAATGGTTCCAGGTTAGCTGTTGATCCACTTCACTCAAGTTCTGTGGTGGTTCTTCATGAGATTGTCACTGCTATTCATGGTGTTCTAGATGGTTAATAATATGAAATGGTTCCAGGTTAACTGTTGATCCATTTCACTCAGCCTGCAAAATGCTCTTACTTCAGCTTATCTGGTATATTTATCTGAGATACAATTTCTATGATCTTTTGTATATTTTCAAAAAATATAGAAAGCATTGGAGAATGGCCGAAGTAGTTCGGAATTGAAAAAAAATGTTGCAATACACATGCACAATATGTAAAGTAAGCTACAATTTTTGTATTACAGACTGGGAAGAATCCAAAGTCTAGGGAAGTCTGAAAACAAGTCCATGCTAATATGCTTCATGACAGCATAATTCCAACAAAAATTAATAATTGATCCTCACACATACGTTCACACATCGTCCAATATCGACAGAACAATTAATATTTCAGAAGGAAGATTTTTAAAGCAATTAAAACTATTGTTTGTATGCATGACGTTATAGAGAATTAGACATGTTTAATCACACCAAACTATTTAACCTGACAATAAAGTATCCCACTAATGATTCTTCAAGAACACACGGTAAATATATAGCAAGAATGAATATTTAAAAAATATCATAATGGTTAAATTCCATTTATTGAAACAAAGTTAAAGAATTCCAAAATGAAATAAAGGCATCCTATGCATCTTAGTTCGCAATTAGCTACAAGCTTTTTAATTGCGCATGTCTAAAGCTAAATTAAACCTATGCACCAACCTGTGGAAACACACACAAGAAGTAAATAATCAGCACAGCTACAGAAAAGTTCTTCAATCCCATGTACGCAGGGGATCCTTCAAATTATCATGAAGAAAAGCAGGAAAAAAAATAAACGAGTTCAAAAGAAAATAATTACCTCAGCAGTTGTGTCCTTTTTCCCACCAGTGAAAAATTTATAGCCACCATAAATTAGTAAGCCCCAGCCAGAGAGCGACAAGAGTACAAACTGCAAAAATATTAAGGGATTACTAAACGAGTTTTCAACTAGATTAAATGGCAACTTCTGAAATGCATCAGAAGTATTACCTCAGACAGTAAGAAAAAGAGAGAGAGAGAGAGAGCGCTGTTACAAATATTGAATTCAAAATGACAGGAAGCAATGAAATGATAATCGACTCAAACGCAAACAAACCAAAATGTTGAGATGTAGAAGGCAATTAACAGACCATTGATTAGGTATAACAAATATGGAAAATCAACTGAAAATCAATTCCCGAGGGGTTAGATCCCAAAGTTTCAAAATTATTAAAAATATAATATGCAAGACATGTATGGGTAGGCCATACACTCTCTTCCGGGAATATAAAAGGACCTAATATGTTTTTACCTTCTCCCACTTTCCTGACAAGCTTATATCCAATTCTAAAGAGAGGTGTGGTTTGGAGGATATGCTTAGATACGTTAACTAGGTGTATAATTCTCATTGCAACCAATTCAGACATCCCAAACCATGGTGAGAACAAAGGTGCCTAATACACAGTATTACATTTAAGCACTAGAAACCTTACCCACCCCTGCAGGATACATACCCTGGGTTCCAGCATCACAGGGAATTTCAGTACAGGTAAGGGACATCATGTTTTGGCTGAAAATGGCATTGAGAACATGAGGGACATTCTGAACATACCCAACCAGTCCCCAGCCTGATTTGGAAATGTTCCTAGGACATTCTGACACTTCAAAGAATATCTCAGCTTCCCTGAATAGGCAACAGAATATCTATAACTTCCTGGCCTATCAAAAAATGCCCATGAGTTCCTCAACAGATGCGAAAAACCCAAATGTTCTGTGCCTGTAATATGCCTGTTTCCGCAGTTACTCCTTGAAGTGTGAATCCAAAAAGGGCCAACTTGGCATTGCAACCAAAACTTAATTGAAAACAAAAAACACTGAACAAAAAATCACCTGCCCCTAATCATTTTACTTTAAAAACACCCCTCTATTGTATGTATCATGTATTCCTCAAGTTAACTTTTTTTAATTCCAAGATGTTTTAGTTTATTTTTAGTATTTTTCCTTTAGAATTTTCATATAATCAGACATTAATATAATTACCGTATCTTATATAGGTTTTTTTTCCATCCCCTTATGTCATTCACTGGAAAATTTGGGAAAACTTCAACCCATCCCAAGCATCCATCCATGCTTCACCCCTTGTCCACCCAGCCCAAAAACATGTGAAAAATAAGAAGCTTAACAGTTGATAATTGATAACATGAATGATATTAGACAGCATGTTAGTTTCTAACATTAACTATGAACCCCACACAGAAAGAGTTTAAGACCCTATGGTCTTTCTCATAATTCATAATCACTAATTTACACTACCCAGATGATCACTAATTCACATTGCATATTATCATCCTTGTAATGCCTACCGCATTGCAGTTATCGATCCCTTCTCTCTGCAAGGGCTGGATTAAACATCGTAATCACTAACGTATTTATCTTGCTCTTTTACGTAGAATATAGAAACCTTCTCTCTGCTTCATGGTGCAGTTTTACACAGATCACTTTTTTATCCCTACAATGAATAAAATGAATTATGAATTCAAGAACTCCAATAATGGATCTTAGTAGAAAAACATTTTAATTGAAAACAATGATCATACAATGAAAATGAGGTTCCTGTTCAATATTTATTATTTATTGTGGGTGAAAAAGAATGGTTCAAAGTTCAAACACTCTGCCAACTACGGCATAGTATCAAAGTTCTTGAAAGACTAATCAGAAGGGCTGGTTGATGAATGAAGTTTGTATAACATCAGAATTGTATTGGAGCTGCCAAACAATTTTAGTATATTTGTTCAGCTGAAAAATGCTGCTTGGTAAAGATATATTTCCATGTTTTCAATGTTTTGAAATCATTGCTACATACAAACATTGTGGGGTCAAAGAGTAATGAACATATACCTGGACAGATAATTGAAAATATTGTAATGACATTTCCTTACAAATACATTATTTACACCATGCAGAAAATAAAGATTCACTAGGCACAAACTATATTGGGAAAACTATTGATTGTACAAACAAATAATTGAAGAGGAAACCAAAAAAGACAGGCTGATTACAGCAAGAGGGAAAAAATATGAAGACGATGAAGATAGACATCACATGGCAAAAAGCAAAATTACAAAGGAATAAGGAGAGAAATCATGGAAATTGGTGAAAAAAATTGCCTATATGTTAGACACAAAGTATGGACATAATAGATAAGATAATTATATCAAATGTCCACCAGATCTACCTCTCCGAATACTCGAGGCCAAATGAAGAAAACTCGAAATAAATGGTGCCTCAAGGGAGAGCTGGGGGGAAATTTGGACCCTCCATTGTGTCATTTCTTGGAAGAAGTAACTTGTTGCTAGTGTCTAGGTGGCCTTAACTGCCTACTGGTAAGAGATCTAGTCTTGTGATGTCTCTGAGGCCTCTAGGGAAGGGGAATGGTCCCTCAGGTCCACACAAATCTGGAATCCAAGGTAATGTTGCTATCTGTCTCTGGGTGCCTCTAATTAATGGGAGCACCAGAAATAGGAACATGGAGATTGTGGGCTTGAAGTTTAAGGGCCTCCTACAAGTAAACGGCTAGAGATTTTTGTTCTAGGTATCCAAAGAAGCTCGAGAGGTCTGGATACCCCTAAACAGGCAATGAAATCTCCCACAAAAATCATAATAAATGGGAGATCGAAAGATGAAATGGTCCTCAATCTCAATCTCCCCAAGATGGTACAGTTGGTAGATCATATCTAATCAGTCAATTTGGAGGTCAGTCTCAATCTAAATCTATGAGAGACAACTCTGAATTGTCTGAAGGGGCATTAAAGGGAGTACATCCAATGGAAAAGCATCTAATGAGGTTAAATAATGAGTCCAATCCTCATCACCATGAAGTGCACAACATAGAAATCCATCTTTGGACCCACCCTAAGTGTTGGTGCCTCCTTCCAATAGGTGCTGGTAAACCAGGGGGCTGTTGCCTCCCTCAAGTTGGTACCTGTAAACATTGAAAATATTTAAGACAAGTTTCGTGCATAAATAAATGTGTTGTTCATAAGTATTATTTGCATGTTGTCTTCGAAGTGTTAAACAATTGTTAAAATTGTCCAATATTAATCCCCCCCCCCCTTTGTAGGAATTTACAGGGTAAGTTCCTTAGATCAAAAACCAAAGGTCACCTCTCACAAATAGATCACAAATCAGTACAACAGTAGTATCACATGGTTAAAACCCTCAAAGAGGGAAACAGTCCAAGGCCTAAGCCAACGCAACCACTTCCATCTTCTAATAAAAAAAATTGGACTCTATATGGCCATCACGATTACAAAAGTTGCAATGTCTATCTGTCTTCTTCCCTTTGTTTTTATTTGCCTTATTATTTTGGTGAGTTGCTTTTTCAGTTTGCGGCTGAAATTGCTTAGGACCCTTGTTTGGTTTCGGACCATACTTTTTATGATACTGCTTCTTGGGATTCTTTTGATATGGTTGTTGTTGGGCTGCTAAGGCTTTCATAGAAGTGTTTCCAGAAGTGATAAGACCACAGTGTAAGAATTTTTCTTGTTCTCTTATCAAAGAATCGCAAAAGGCATCAAAAGAGGGGTTCTGGTTCTTGTAGGCGGTTCCTGAAGAAACGATGGCTTCTCTAGTGGAATGCAAGGTGGAAACAAATACAAAGTATGCAAGGCCAAACTTAGCACGAACGGAATAGATGAGGATACCATCGTCCTTTTTGACCTTACAACCTTCTAAAAGAAGTCTAAGGGTCTTGAATTTGGACAAAAAATCTTCAATAGAGGAGAAATTATTGGAATCCAAAGTAAGCAACTCATTTTCAAGCTGGTGGGCCCTGATTTGATTTTGAATGCCAAAAACAGAGTTTAGCTCTTTCAAGGTTTTATCAGGGGTATCAATTTCAAGGATATGAAACGAAGATCTTGAGCAATGGACATTCCTATCAACCCTCGTGCTTGATCTTGTTTATTTTCCCATTTAACAACTTTATCATCATCGGATGGTTTAGTTTCTTGACCTGTGGCTATTCTATAAAGCCCTTTACTTCTAAATATATCTACCATGTGAGGTAGCCATTGGAAATAATTGGTGTTGTTAAGAATAATCGAGCATGCACTTTCCATTTTTTTTTAAACTGAAGCTAAAAATAGCTTAAACTAACTGCTCCAATGGAAAGATCTCAAAAAATTAGGCTAATCCAAAAAAAAAAGGGCTCGAAAAACAACTTCCGGATGAAGAAGTTATGTCTTTTTGAAAAAAATGAGTTGCAGATACCGAATAGTTACGAGAATGGTTTGAAATTTGATGAGAAAATTCAACTTTACAAAAAGATCCCACCCCTTTAACAAAAAACTTTTTACAAAAGAAGCTTGAGAAAGGGACTTGAACCCAAGACCCCTATTCTCATAAACTAACTTCTCACCAAGTGAGATAGTAAAAGGATTATGTAATTGTTTGAAAAGAGGAAGGGGGTTTTTTTTTAGTCTTCGATGTGCGTGCTTTTTCCTGCACAAAAATCCAAGCAAAAAAAAAAAACGAAATGCAAGCCTTACGGCAGAACGTTAGTTTTTCGGTTAGCCTTACCGGCAACTATCTATTTTTTCACTATTTCTGATTTCCCGAGATCGAACAAAGACATGAGGAAAGAGCATACGTAGCAAAAAAATCCCTTCTTCCTATTTCTGATTTGCCAAGATCATACACAACGCAAAGCAAAGAGCATACACAAAGAAGAGGGTATAGATCCGACAAAAAAATAAAACCTAAAAACTGAAATAAACAAAGAGAACCGAAATAAGCATAACTATTAACAAATATAACTGCAAAACAGATACTTTATACCTTCAGATCTAAACTAACATAACTTGGGCAACCGGAAACCTTTTCGCATGAAAGGAAAGACGTTCCTCACTGTAACAGACGCTCCGGACACAATAGAGCGGTTCTCCAAGCTCGAAAATGTTCAGAAATAGTAGACCTAGAAAACGACAGTCGCATGCAGTGAAACTGGCTTCGGATTTGGATCAACAACAAATGCGGCCCTCAAAATAGCTCTGATACCATGTAGGAATTTACAAAGTAAGTTCCTTAGATCAAAAACCAAAGGTCATCGCTCACAAACAAATCACAAATCAGTACACCAGTATTATCACATGGTTAAAACCCTCAAAGAAGAAAACAATCCACAACTTGAGCCAACGCGGCCACTTCAGGCAATTTATTAATATAAAAGAAAGATTACATATGTTTCTCTCATAAACGGTGACCGGACAAATGACCCTCCATGCTCTTTAAATAGAGATCATGGACCAATCGAGTGTTAAGCCACAAATCAAGTGTCGTTAACACCGAGGAGAGAGTGAACTATCGGATCACTACAAATCGTGACCCTCAAAACAATCTGATCACTAGAGGGAAGATCGTGAAAAATTATGGATCAAATGGAGAGCATCTCTTCATGAAAAATTCAGGTTTTTGATGGAGATGATTATGCATTATGGAGCAATAGCATTGAAACCTACTTAAAGGCTTTAGGAGTGGATGTTTGGCTCTCCATTATTAATGGTTACAAAATTCCAAAAAAATCTCCAATTGATCCTGATGAGAAGAAATTGTTCAGTTGTAATTCAAAGGCTCATCATGCCATCACATGTGAATTATCAAGAACCATTAAAACCAAAGTGATGACGTGCACCACTGTTAAAATCTAAAAGTTTTATGCAAAAATTTAAAAATTATTTGCAAAAATATGAAAGTTCTATGCATAAAACTGAATGTACTTACAAAAAATTGAATCTACTTTGCAGAAAATTGAATGGAACTTAATGTACTAGCAGAAAGCTGAATGTACTTTGCAGAAAACTGAATGTTCTATGTTGTTACAATTACTTAGAATGCAGATTTCTTCTTCACAATTTTTCAGATCAGCAATTGTAGATAGAACATAAACTTAAGAATCATATGAAGACAGACAAGCACAAATATGAGACACTGATTGTTAGGTCCCATGACCAGGGCAAAACCCACAAGGGGGGAACTCTAATGATTCTTCTTCTATTAGATTTCTTCAAGTGTTCATCAGAGAGTAAAGAGAAAGAGAGAGGGAGAGAATGAATAAAGTCACCAATGTCTGATCAGCGTGCAGTGGAAGTGCTCTTGCTCTTTGCTTGAAGATCTCCTCCTTCTCTTGATCAGATCTTGTTCTTCACAATTGCTCCAACTCTTTCCTTGCTCTCACACTTCTCTTGCACACACTCAACACTAGGTCTCCTTCTTCACAATGAACATACTACTCTCAACTCACTTGCTCTTGCTTAAATAGATGAGAAAGGAGAGGAGTTACAAAATGAGTTCATGCCTTGAGCCAATAATGGGAGAATTGAATTCCATGAGGAAGGAGTTACTTGAGAAGTGGTGTAACTCATCCCAAGAATATAGAAAGAGGTACACATGTCGTGAGGAGATACAATTCGAATTAGGGGGAGAGAGAGAGAGAGTTACACTTAGACATGAGAGAATATTTGGTGAGAGTTACAAATCGAATTGAATGGGGGAGTTACAGGTGCATTTAATGAGGAGTTACACTTTTGCCATACATTGAATTAGTGAGGTAAAGTTACATTCTCTCGAGTGTGGAGTTAATATTTTATTCCAAGAGAGGGGTTCAATTTTCCAACTAAGAGATTCTCAATTTAATTTACTTATTTCATGAGAATTTGTTTTTATTAATCCATTAATGGTGTATGACTTTAGACTATTTTATAAATTATAGTATCATAATAATAATAATAATACTACTAGTAAGGATTTTTTTTCGCTCTGCCTACAACCTGTGCGCTACTAGCTTGTTGCTGCTAGGGTTGTCGCCGCCATGGAGGAGCAGGGCTCGCCTCGAGCCTCCTCTCCTCCCCCTATCCCCTCGTCCGCCATCACCAAACGCATTTGCCTTCAGCTCGCTAATTGCCTCCCTGCCAAAGAAGAAGAAGGCAGAATCTTCGAAGTTTGTCAAAAGGTTGAAAGAAACGTCGGCAGTGTCTCTCCCACTGGATGGTCCTATACAAGTTGCCTTGACTATGTCTAAGCGAGTGCTTGTGGGGCAGTTTACAAGCCTATGGTTGTCTCCCAAAGCCACAGAACCCTGGGTTATAAAGAACTGGAAACCTCTGATTAACCAGAATGTCACCTCTTGCTTCCTGGGAAGAGGATACTTATTCGAATTCACCTCCAAGGAGGATAAGGAGTTGATCTTCAGGAACAGCCCATACTTTATGGGGCCACAAGGGTTTTATCTGAATAAGTGGACTCCAGACTTCGACCTAGCAGAGGACGTTCCATCAGCGGTTCCAGTGTGGGTCAAATTGCCTAATCTCCCAATAAATTGCTGGAACTGGGACTCTCTGAAACACATCAGGCATGCACTAGGAAAATTCATTGACAGGGCAAACAATAAAGACCAATACGACTGTGCTCGGATCTGTGTGGAGGTGGATCTTGAAGTAGGGCTACCGGAGGCTATCAAAATTAACATCGGAAGTTGGACTCATATTCAGAAGCTGGATTATGAGCAACTTCCATTTAAGTGCCGGGGTTGGCCGTATTAGCCAGGAATTGCCCAAAAAAGAGTGAGGAGGACAAGGAGAAAGAGGAGGGATGGAAGCAGGCCAAGAGGTCCAAAGCTAACCCAAAGGCCTCTAATCCGACAAGTCAAGAAAAGGGCAAAGGAAAATAATCCAAAGGTAATGTTGCATTTTGTTTGTTTCAAAATTCATTGTCTCCTCAAGAACATGAATCATTGTCTCCTCAATTTTATCTTATTTGTTGTAACTTGTAACTTGTAGATGCATGGTGGAGGAGCTATGGTGGCAGATTACCAAAACTCCAAAATCTTGCCATTAGAATACTCAACCAAACATGTAGCTCTTTAAGATGTGAGCGCAATTGGAGTGTATTTAAAAAAATACACACCAAAATGCGCAACAAGTTAAAAACTTAAAATATTCCAATTGATTTTTTGAATTCATTAAATAATTTTTTTATAATTATTAATTTATTATTTATAATATATATTTTTAATTTATTAATTTATGGCCCTTGTACAGGTTGGAGTCCCAGCGCCTCAGTGACATAGTTTATGTCTACTACAATCTTAAATTGTGGGTGAGACAACTTGAGAGGACACCTAATATGGAGGCCATCTCTTTAAATGTGATTGACACCACTGCTGAATGGAGGGTTGAGACTAAGAGGCCAATCATGGAATCAGCGCCTGATTGGATAGAGCAGGAGGTAGTGGAAGGGAGGAGGTGACACCACCTACCCCTACTACCAGTAGAGGACGTGGTCTACCTCCTTTAGCTCTTGGTGCTTCAGGTTCTCATTCTAGTGCTTCAAGTTCTAGAGCACAACAGAGTCCATTGCCAGCCCCACCAGCTTCTTCATCTAGAGGGAAAGTTGTTACATTTTCTCGCAAGAGGGGCAGAGAAAATCAATAGTATAGGTTATATGGTGCGTTCCTTTGTATATGACATTATGACTCATGATATGAGATACATTATTATATTTTTTGTTGATATTTTGAGGCCGAGTTGAAACTCAGGACTTAGTATTCACTGTTCAGGACATGATTCAGTTTTTATGTGTGATGTAGCACTAGACATGATATTACACATATTATTTATTAGTTTTTTTCATATTTATGTGTCAATGCATTTATTTTATGTTGTGGATGCTTTAGATATTAAAAAAATTGAAAAAAAAAATGAATCTTTTTGTATGTGCTGATTTTTTCTCGATTTTTACTGATTTTTTCTCGATTTTTACGATTTTTTCTGATTTTTTCCCCTCCTCGATTTAATCCCAATCACAATGTTCACAACATTGTTGTAGAAAGGAGTAGTACTGGAGGCAAAAATCTAGAAGCCATTGGTTGCAAGCAGGAGACAAGAACACCTCCTTTTTCCACAAGCAAGCCCAAGCAAGGAGGGGTTTCAATTCCATTTCAGAAATCAAGGATGAATCCCAAACTTACGATGATTTTTCAAGCATTAAAAAGGTTGCCTTCAATCATTTTAAAAGTCTATTCAGTGAAGAAGAGGTGCAGGGATGCAGTGCTGAGATTTTAGATGAGGTTCCCTCTAAGATCACGGCTAGAATGAACCAGAAGTTGGAGGCTTAGGTTACTAGGAAAGAAATGAAGGTTGCCTTGTTTGCCATGAGCCCGGACAAAGCCCCAGGTCCAGATGGTTTCGCAGCAAAATTTATCCAAGTCTGTTGGCAGATTGTGAAAAAAGAACTCCATAAAATGATTCTAAAATCCCAAGACTGTAAGAAAATTGGGGGTAGCACGAACTCAGCCTTTCTAGCCCTCATTCCGAAAGAAAAGGGAGCTAATTCCTTCAACAAGTTCTGGCTCATTTCCCTGTGCAACATAGCATACAAGATCATTACCAAGGTGATTGCCAACAGATTGAAAGGGATTCTCTCAGGCCTTATCCCGGAGAACCAAGGGGAATTTGTTCAAGGAAGGCAAATTGTAGATAATATAATCTTAGTCCAAGAGGCGATACACTCAAGCCTAAAGAGAAAAGAAAAAGGTATGATTGTTAAGCTTGATCTTGCAAATGCGTTTGATAGGGTAAGGCACACATTTATGTTCGAAGTTATGCATAAGTTTGGTTTTGAGTCTGGTTTCATTCGTTGGATCAGAGCCTGCATATCCGAGCAATGGATTGCTCTGTTGGTGAATGGTCGAGCAGCACATTTTTTAAATCTTCGAGAGGGCTTCGGCAGGGATGCTCGCTCTCTCCCCCCCGCTCTTTGTCCTCCACGCCTCTGTCTTAAGCTTTATTCTGGAGAAAAGAATATCAGATCAAGATATTCTGGGCCTTCAAATTGTGAGAGGAGTAAAAGAAATCAAGCATGCCTTGTTTGTAGATGATTCCCTACTCCTTGGGGCAGCTTCTATTCAGTCTGCCAAACAGTTTAAATTGGTTTTGGATGATTTTTGCGCTGCCTCGGGCAGTGGATTGAATGCTGGGAAGTGTCATTTTTATGGTT
Source organism: Pinus albicaulis (assembly GCA_034641835.2). Lineage (NCBI taxonomy): Eukaryota > Viridiplantae > Streptophyta > Pinopsida > Pinales > Pinaceae > Pinus > Pinus albicaulis. Next base: position 3,570,904 of record MU968381.1, read on the forward strand.
GGAATGTGTCTCAAAGTGAACTAAATGCTATAGCCAAATGTTGGGGCTTTGCCAGTTCCAATCGATGGACGTCTTTCAAGTATTTGGGGTTGTCTATCTTTCAGAAAAATCCTTCAGGTAAGGATTGGATTCCACTCCTTGATAAATTTAAAAGTAAGTTGCGGGCTTGGGCGTTTTCATGGCTGAATCTAGCAAGGAAGACAGTGCTCATTAAGTTGGTCCTGAACAGTCTCCCAACCTATCAAGCCTCGCTAATGCTAGCTCCGCTTGGTATCCTCAGAAAATTGGAAAGCTTAATAAGGAGATTTTTCTGGAACGGTGGAAAACAAAACAGTAGAAGATTGCCGCTTGTCAATTGGGACAAAGTCACCAAGCCAATTTTAGAAGGAGGTCTGAACTTCAAAGATCTGAGACTGCAAAACATTGCGTTGGGGGCCAAAATTCTCTGGAGGCAAGTTGCCCCTAAGGCTGGTTGGGCTCAGCATGCTCTCTGGAAGAAGTATTTCGCAAGGCAAAGAAAACGTTGCCTGGACAGGCCTATTCCATCCATTAATGGATCTCAAATCCATAAGTTTTGTGTGCAGGCCCAGGCACTCATCCAAGACCATATGTATTGGGTCCCAGGGAATGGGAAAACAATTGATCTATGGGAGGATCGCATAATGAATGACACCCCCTTTGCAGATACAGATGATCTTCAAGAGTTACGTTGTTGGATGAAGAGCGCAGGAATTGTCACTCTGTGGGACATTTCGACTTGGAAAGACAAAGTCTGGACGGAGTGGCGCCGAGAGACCTTGAAAACATGTGGTTGGAGCGCCAAACCAGACTTAAAGGGAAGGCTCCCATTCATGAAAAGAAGCATGATCAGAGAGGCTGGGGTTCGAAATCTGAAGTTTACACAGTGGTGCAAGGTTATGAAATGTTGAGAGCAATTCCATATGTTCCTCCTTGCCCAGCGCTGTGGAAAGGGTTGTGGAAACAAAAAATGCATTCCAAAAATCGATATGTTCAACTGGCTTTTATGCCACAATTGAGCTCTTACGAAAGACAACCTCAAGAGGAAAGGCTTCCATGGCCCTTCCAAATGCTCACTGTGTCTAGAAAATGAAGAAAGTGCCCAACATATAATGTTGGATTGCAACTTCGCCATAGATGTCTGGGAAGAAGCATTGAACCACTAGGCTGCGAAAATTACGCTCCCTTCCTCCATTTTCGGCCTGATGGCTAAACCGCTACCCTGGAAAGCTCCCAAATAACAGTTGGTTTAAAGCTGGTTGGCTGGTTTTGCCAAAGCTAGTTTGCTAGCAAATATGGTTGGAGCAGAATAGAAAAATTTTCCAAGGTAAGGTGCATAACGCAATATTGATCATGACTAAAATAAGAAGTACTCTTAAAGAGTTTCTGAGTGAGCAAGTGAAGAATCTCACCGATTAAAACCTCTCCCCTCATGAGGTGCAGTGGGGAGGTTGGCTGGGTCTACAGCTCCTCAACGCAGATATTCAGGAGGAAAAGAAAAAAGACTGGCAGATTAGATTGACTAAAGAGAACTTCTGCAATTGGAATAAGGAAATGGCTTGCTACTCCTTGTTCTTTGACAGGGCGGCAAAAGGTAATCCGAGGAATGCAGGTGTTGGTGGAGTCATTAAGAATATGGAGGGCCAAACTAAGCACAAGAACGCTTGGGGTCTAGGCCAAGACACCAATACTCAAGCAGAGGCGATGGCGCTGCTGCAAGGTCTCAAGGTAATGCAAAAGGTGGGTCTCAAGGAAGCAAAGGTCATTGGAGATTCTCAGACTCTCATAAAAATGCTAGTGGAAAACACAATTCTAAAGGATCTTCAATTAACTAGATTGATGGCGAGAATCAAAAAGCTTGCTAGCTCCTTTCAAAATTTAAGCTTCTTCCATGTTTTGCGGAACAACAACAAAGAGGCTGATATGCAAGCTAATAGAGATACTCTTCTTCCTACGGGCACTCTGTTATGTGATGGGGAGGAAAATTGGGATCCAATTCCGTAGTAGTTTTGTTACTGTTTTATTGTCTATTACTTCAGTAATTTGTATGTGTCTTTAAGTTAGGGGAAATCTCGTCGTTAATGTGGATTACTAAATGTAAGAAGCTTTAAGATGTCAGATTTAGAGACTGTTTGATTCTGGTCATGGGGGAAAATCGAGAGATGTCCCGAAGACCTTGAAAGCATGTAAATGGGCATTCATGCCGAGAATTTTAATACCAAATCATAACCGTTTCTGTAAAAAAAAAAAAAAAAAAAACGAGTAAGGATAAAAATGTTGATTCTTGACTTGTATAGTCATAATTGATTTGATTTTAAAGTGGATTCCATATGATGAGATCATCCTTGATCATTTAGACATGACTTTCTATTTTTGGAAAGTCACTTCCAAATTGAGATGTGACTTACTATTTTTGGAAGTCATATTAGAATTAATAGAAATGAAATTTTATTATAAGAGGTTCAACAGAACTGAAAGATATGATTTCTTCTAGGAGAAATTCATCCGAGCTACCAAATTTCAACAACCACAGCTAAAGAGGTTTGGGATAAACTTAAAATTATTTATGAAGGTGATGATAAAGTCAAATAAGTCAGACTTCAACGACACAGAGCACGGTTTGAAAATCTGAAAATGGATTAAACAAAAACTATTGCATCCTATTTATTCAGAGTAGATGAAGTTGTCAACAACATCGAAGGATTAGCAAGAGTCAAAGAATCCTTGATAGTATAAAAGGTGCTAAGATTGCTTCCTTTGAGATTTGATGCCAAGATATCTGCCATCGAAGAAACCAGCGATTTCAACAAACTGACAATGGATGAATTACATAGCACCCTTGCAGCATACGAAATGAGAATAGATACAGAAGTTGGACAGCCAAACAGAGAAGCAGCTTTTGAAGACAAAAAGAATATAAGAACCAAAGAACTCAAGGTCGAAAGAGCACTTAGGATTAAATCACATGAAGAAACAAAATTCGTGAGGAAACTCAAAAGGGGAACCGAAAAACACAAAGGTAAGTTACCCTTTAAATGATTCAATTGTGGCAGAATAGGTCATTATGCTAAGAGATGTCCTTTTAGGTAAAAGAAAAGCTTCCACAAGAAAAATATTTATTCTAAAGAAGACCGTAGTTCTTCAGATGAGAGTGATACAGAAGGAGGAGATGGAAGAGAACTTCTCTTCATAACCCAAGAAACCCAGAATAATTATCATGATGTCAATTTTGAAGAAGAGGTCATTGATACAAATGAAGGAAAAGAACCAAACATGAAGATGGATCCTTTTTGGGGACTCAAAAATGATTCAAAAACTGAACAGGACGATGAAGATCTTAAGGAAAGATTGAAGAATAATGAAAAGGAAAATGGAAAGCTCAAAAACAAAAATAGAGAATTGAAAAGCCTACTTGAAAAACGTTATTTAAAAAATCTCTCTTTAAAGGTCCAACCCAAAGAAGCAAAAAGAGGTGAGGAAGTAATGAAGACACAAATGATGAAGAAAGAAGATTGTATGAAGGTTGAAAAGGAAGTTCTGCCATTAAGGGTTGAAGTTGACAAGCTCAACAAGAACTTGAGGAGCTCACAAGTGTTAAATAACATTCTAAGTTGTCAAAGGTCTCCATGCAATAAACACGTCTTGGCTATATAGGTGCATCTTCAAACAAAGAGGACACGAGTTCCAAGCCTCAAAAGGCAGGAACTGAAAAAAAATTAGCAATGTTGTTCATCATAGAGAAGACAACAATGAAATCAAGGACAAGGATCAACAATGGATTGAACCTCCGCCAAGGCAAAATAATTTCAGAAGACCATAAAGGAAATCCTATTCTCCTCGGTATGAAAATATTTTTTTCATCATTGTTACTCTTGCAGAAATTTCGAGCATAAAGCAATTCATTGAAAATTAATACAAGATGCAACTATGCAAGAAGCAAGAATGATTATGGATATGCAAGAAATGAACATAGATCTGGAAATGTTGATGGATCTATTAACAAAAAATACAATCCATCTGAACCACTGATGAATCAAACGTATACTACAAGTGCAATAATATTGGTCACAAGGCACAGGATTGTGGGTTTATAAAAGAAAACGTTCCAGTCATAAAGACAGAGAAGCCGATTACGATATATTAAAAGAAAAAAAAAGGAAGAATGCAATCTAGCATTGATTGTTGAAGATAAAGAAAATGAATGGTACATCAACAGCGGGTGCTCGACACATATGACAGGAGATCAAAACAAATTTGTTAGGCTAAAAAGAAAAAGCACCAGTGCAAGTTTGGAGATAACTCATCTGCCAAGATACTTGGAAAAGGTGCAGTAAATCTTGGAAGTGAACATGTAAAAGCAGCAAATGTTTTGTTGGTTGAGGATTTGAAGCACAGTCTTCTTAGTGTCTGCAAAATATGTGAACAAGGGTATAATCTCTTCCTTGATTCCCGAAAATGTAAAATCAGAGAAAAACACTCAAGAAGATTGGTTGCAACAACTACATGAAGACCAAACAACATATACATTCTAGACCAAGCAAAGCAAAGGAAAATTACAGCCAAACAAAAGAGCATTCAAGACAACAAAGAAGGGAAGGGTATGAAGACATAAGTCTTGTTGAGTGCCATGTATTCAGGAGAAGCAGCCCCAAAGAAACAAGTCCCCCTTTGTCATTGATGTCAAAGGGAGAGAGAAAGAAAGTGAAGCATGGAGACATGGGGAGAGAAAGGAAGAGAAGCATGGAGACATGGGGAACATGAGTATTGACATCAATGACAAAAGGGGAGATTGTTGGAAGAAAGTTGTCATTGATGTCAAAGGGTGAATTGGCCATAAGCAGTCCCTGAAGTAAATCAATATTTTGGGGGACAAAATCAAGGTAAACACAAGAATGGATTACACCATCTCGTAGGGCTCGCAAAGACCTTTCCAACAAGGTATGGCTCACCCTCTAACTCATCTTGTTTGAAGGGATATGATTTCTTCAAGGTGAAGATTAAATTTTTGGGCCTAGTCAAGCCGGCCCTCCCACAGGATCAAGTCGGCCTTACCTAGGTCAAGACCGCCCTGTTTGAGGATCAACGAGGCATATAAATAGGTTGTCCCATCTCCCTTTTGGCAAGGCATTCGGTCAAGCAATTTAAGGAGCCTTTCGGACCTATCGATAAAGGTTTATAACTCATGAAACAAGGAATTGAGTAAAGGATTGATTTCCAAATTTTTCTTTGTTCTGGTTGGGGCTCTTCTGGGAGTTTTGCTTTAAGCATTTTCTGAAGCAACAACTGAGGAAAACCCAGGACGTTTTGCAACATCCTTCTCGACCTATTCCAGACATATCTCGACCCTGCAACCAGCCTGTTAAAGCCTCTGTTTTGGCCTTGCACCAATGGCAGAAAGCCTCGGTTTGGCATTTGTATTTCAGCCCTGAAACAAACCACTGAGGCAGCCTACACCCCTATGACACACTACATGCAGCCATCTTTTTGGCCCTATGACAGCTCTCTATTCAAACGATCTTGGACGTAACTTGAAGCTATTTTGGAGCAGAACTTTGAAGGAGTTTTGGAGCATATTTTGAAGAAGTTTTGGAGCAGAATTGAAGGCTGATTTGAGCAGAGTTGGAAGCAGATCTACAGTGTTATTGACCCATTGACTTTGCATGAGAATTAACAAATTTTGAAGACTGGATTAAGGACAAATTTGAAGAGAGTTTGAAGATAGACTTGAGGATAGATTTGAAGGCACAGTTTTGCTGAAGCCTGTGTTCCAGGGGGTTGTAGCCTCCTTCTGTTGGAGCAGAAAAACCCAAGGGAGTTGATGCTCCCTGTCAATTGGAGATAACAAATCCCAAGGGGTTGTAGCCTCCTTTGAGTTGGAGCTCATAAATTTTGGAGATAGTTATCTCCTCATGTATATGCAATAATTTTTTATCAATTCATTCCAATGTTGAAAACATCAACATCGGGATAAAATCGGAAAGGGTCCAGAAAACCAAAAAAAGGGGAAAATATCAGTAAAAAATCGGCAAACATCGGCAAAATTAAGATACCATAAAAATATTTTTAAAAATCGGCAAACATCAACTATGCCAAAAAATCGTGATTTCGAGATAAAATCGGGATGTTATCAAGAGATGTTCGCAACACTGATTCATTCTCATTATTGAGTTTTCCATGTAAATTTGATGCACTCTTGTTAATGATTTCTTGGATACTAGTTTATGGCTTAAAAAATTTTTAAAGGAGCTCAATATTGATTCACCCACCCCCTCAGAATTGTTGATATTTCCAACACTAACAAAAAGGTACTAAAAAGCGGAAAACAAGAAAAATACTTGGTAATTTACAGTGGTACCAAATCATGATCCCGCCAGTTTTGTTGGAGATGGATCCCAGAACAAGAAGAAGCTTCGGTGACTAAGAAGAAGAAGAGAGAAATTTGCTGGCAAGAAATATATATCACCAGCAACAAATATTGGAGAAGTAGAAAAAAGATCAAAGTTACAATCATTGATGATATATCACCTATTTCGCAATATATCATGAGATATACCTACAGTCAATAAGATCACAATATCTTCCTTTAATTAATATTATCATAAGACTCTAAAATATAATGATATTTTCAAAATATAACATGAAACAATAGAATTTATCGCCTTGTCAATGCCAATTACACTTTATAATGGGAATTATGATCGTATACCCTTATTTTGCAAAAGAGAGAAAAGGGATTAAGCTCCAAGAAGTTTGTCACCAGTTTTCATCAAACAAACAAGGAGAAATTTGGTGTTTTCATTGCATCAATTAAGCTAATGTGCAATGGGGATTGACTCTGATCTAGCATATCCATATTACAAGTATGAGTAAAAATTTATGTTTGAATTTTCTTTGCTTTTAGAGATTTAATATAGGGTTTGAAATGCCCATTAGATATACCCCTCCTTGAAATTTTTTAATAGCAGATTTAACACTTATTAGATCTAATTTTTTCATTCACAACATTCTTTTGTGTTGATTTACACTTTTGTTTTGTGCAATAGGTTTAATCTGTGAAAAATGATATACTAAAGCATATGGTGGCCCAATTGACCCTAATAATCAAAAAAGGGTGAGATGCAAGCTAGAAAATATATGGCAAAATCAATTGCTTGAAATAACACCTTCCCAAAATCCCAAGGCATGAATCCATCTACCCTGGAAAATTACTGAAACCTTGATAATGCTAAGAAGAGAGACGAATAGGAAGAACTAAGACTCAAAATTGCTGCTAGAGCAAATGAAAGATGCATGGGAGCTATAAGCTTCCAAGGGATGGGGGAAACCCAACCCTCGACCAGACCTTTCACAATACCTTTGCCATCCTTACCTTTCTTTGTGCCAATGTCAATGCTAAGGAAACAAACTTTTGCTAGGTCACACGTTAAAACAAGGGAGAAGGAGGCCAACAACCTTGTGGATAGATATTTTTTAGAATGGCATTCCTTTCAATTATGCCAATAACAACTCATTCTACGATTCGATGTTTGAAGTCATCGCTAATGTTGGCTCAAGGTATAAATGTCCTTCACATAATCAATTGAGAGGGCCTCTCTTTCGAAACTCAAAGACCAATTGCACTTAGAGATTGGCTAAGCTCAAGGAATTATTAGAGATCATCCAATGCATAAGCATGTCAACTGGTTGGAAAGATGGAGAAGGCAAATCCACTCTCAATTTCTTTGTTAATTATCTCAAGGATATAATGTTAATCAAATTTATTGTTGCATTTGTACATGCTAAAGATGCAAAATTACTATGTGAGCTATTGGATGAGTTCATCTAGGAGATATCTCTGTAGTATGTTGTCCAAGAGGTTATAAACAATGCTACTAATTATGTTGTTCTTAGCAAGTTGCTAATTCAGAGCAGTTGGACCTTGTATTAGACTATGTATGTCACTCAGTGCATTGATTTCATGTTAGAGGCCCTTGGTAAAATTTATTCGATCAAAGAAATTATTCAAACAACTAAGAGTATCACCAAATACACACACACACACACACATGTTCTTATGCTCATGAGAGAGTTCACAGGGAGCATAAAGTTGGCGCATCACACAATCATGCATTTCACCACTAGCTTCATTTCTCTCCAGTCTCTCCACAATTCTATGTTGGAGTTGTAAGGATGTTTCTTAAGATGAGTGGAATACTTGTGTATATTACACTAAATTGGATCAGCACGCCATAGCTCAACATGTGATACATGAAAAGAGTTTTTGCATGGGATTGCAAGAAATGTGTGCCATTAGTGAACCTTTGGTCAAGGTTCTTCACTTGGTTTATGGTGACAACTTACAAGCCAGCAATGGTCTACTTGTATAAGGCCATACATATGGCCAAGAAAGTTATCCTTTTGTACAAGGGCATGGACAAGAAGGGTTCCACCAAATGAACCCATAGATGGCGATTAACTCATAAGCAATGGAACAAAACTCTCAATCGTCCCACTCATGCAACAACACACCACCTAGGCCCAACATTCGCTTACTACAATGGTGTTAGATTTGATGTTAAGCTTATGGATAGATTCCTCCAATGTGCTTGTGGATGGTGTTCGTTATCCCTCTATGTCACAGAGATTGAATTTGAGTTCAATTTTGGCAATGATTAAATTTGATTGGATTTCGAATTTTCTAACGAGATTCAAATGAGATTCACCATTACATATATGTACATGTGTCTATATAAATATGTGTGTGTATGTGTGTGTGTGTGTGTAGAGAGAGACACACACACACACACATAGCGTAAAATAATAAGAAATCAATATTGACAAACATATATGCCTCTATCAATAAGAAATATCATCAATAATAATGTTTATATATATATATATATAGAAAGAGAGAGAGAGACACACACACACACACACATAAAGCGTAAAATAATAAGAAATCAATATTGACAAACACGTATGCCACACTGATTGGTTCGAAACGCATTGACAAAGTTCAATTGAATGTGATTATTACCAAAAAAATCTATACAAATATATGCCTCTATCAATGAGAAATCTCATCAATAAACAGATACAAAATCCAATCATCAATTGTCATTATTAAAATTCAAGCATAACTTATAATTGGAGACTACAAATTGTAATAAAAATAATAATAATAATAATAATAAAATAATATCAAATACTTCTAATCTTGGAAAATAATACTTATAATATTTGGGTGCATGTTGTGCAGAGACAGTCCTGAGCCTAAGCAAAATATTGCAAAACAACATCGTGACTTCAAGCCACGAAGGCCAAACTAGGCGAGGTTGCTAGAAATCGGGGTTTACAATTGCACATATGTTGGTGACATGGCAAAAATGAGACATGTGTGTGGTAGTCTACATAGGAGTTCTCTTAATTTCCAAATAGCTCAAGGACGATAAAACCCAAGGTGCATAGCATGGTAGAAATGTCTAATGTGTAATGGGTAGAAAATGTCATTATGTGTTGGGCAAAGCATTTTTTATCGTGATAACACTAAATTTAAATGGGGAAAGGTTTTTTTCACTATGAAAGTACCAAACATAAAACCATAACAAACAAACCTGTGAAAAAATTCAACTAAATCTCAGCTTGAAATTAGTCTTGGGTTCAAATTTGATTTTATTCAAATTCATTGAGGATTGGCCTTTTGATTTTCCAAATTTTGAACTTGAACCATGTTACCCACCACTTTGTGGGTGATATCCCTAGGAGAAATTTTTCTCCATGATGGACCTCAGTCGGTAGCTAGCAACCCCTTGCAGCCTCCTACTAGCTCATTGTGCCATTTCTCCGCCACCTGAGCCAACCATGTGTTCCCTCACCCATCTTTATTGATCGTATATTTGAAGGTGGACCTCCCAAATCTAAAGGTATGTCTTGTCATTTGGTAATTGAGTATTGGGTTTACTTATCATGGACACTTTTGGGCATGGATTGATGGGGGGAATTGGCAGAAAGAGCAGGCTTAGTTTGTGCTCCTGTCCCCTTCATCTCTTTTGGGTGTTACCCTTGCATCTTAGTCCTGTGGGATCTCCTTTATTGACCATTTGGTTCTAGGATGGTACTACTTGGGAAACCTCGACTTCTGGTGTGTGGTCCCGCTCCTTTATCCACATATATTACTCCCCTTCCACTCATTATACCACCATTCATCATTTCTACCACCTGGGTCCACATAGCCCCCACGGGTCCGCATAGAGTCAGCCTCCCTATCCCCTTGCCACCACCTTGGGTCAGGCCTGGAATGATGCCCCAGAGGTTGAAGCAGGTAAAAGAAAAAGAAAAAAACATAATTGGCCACACTTCACATGAAATTGTACCACAAAATGCAAAAGATGGTCGAGGCAAAAAATCATTAACACGTGGGCGAAAGCCAATACATGAGCTCTAACCCCTTACCCACGGTCATCACCCTAGTTCCATAGGGCCTAGATGAGCCTCCTTTGTCATACATGAACCCATGATTTGCCCAACCCCTGGAGGGCAATGAACTGCCCTACCTTAAAGGGGTAATCACTGTTATATATAACACATCATGCTCTTATCCTTGAGCCCTAGTAGTTATTTAAATAAAATTCATAAAAGGAAAAAGGCATATAAAGAAGAGTGGAAAAATCAAGGTCGAGACACCTCATGTACCACGATTTCTCCCTCCTACACATTATGTACCCTGGTGTGGGCTTCCCCTTATCTGGCTACCCTATGTCCCGATATGTGGCCTGAGATTGCCCCTCTCATTCCCTATTCCATTTCACTTATTTATCACTCGCCATCCCCATTCAAAAGATGTACCTTGGACCTACTATCCCCTTCGAGCGCTAAAACCACTTAACAAGGTACATGGTATCCATTCAAAGAATGTACCATGGACCTACTATCCCCTTCGAGGGTTGAAACCACTTAATAAGGTACATGGATACCCCGCTTTGGAGTATGGAGACACTAACACATGCCAAAGCCCACTACGGAAAGGCATGCCACCCCGCTTTGGAGTATGGAGACACTAACACATGCCAAAGCCCACCACGGAAAGGCATGCCATTATGAAGTGCCCATTTTGTTATCCATGACTTGTAAGCTTTTTTAAACGATTGCTCTAATGACTGGTTGTACTGGAAGCCTAGGGGACGCATTGGATCTTATACAAGATTGCAGGTGGTTTCCATTTGGGTTTGGTCTCCCTATACAAGGTTCTAACCCCTAGAGGGCTACATTGGCACATATATGGTATGCTTAGAGAGCCATGGGCCTCCACAGCAACAAACAACACTCCACAGACCCCCATCGATGTTCAGAGACTATTAGCGATCCACTTTTGGGATGATGATGATGTGCTTGTACACTATGCACAGCAGGCCCCACAAGAGCCCCAGACTCTTGGCAGGTTTCCCAAGACTTGTACGATGTCATGGCACCGTTCATTCCATCACTCAAGGCCTTGCAGAGGAACCACAGGCATATTCTACTCATATGGAACTACAGATAGGAACTACAGGAACTACATAGAATCCTTTATCTCAGGTAAGATAAATTGGTGGCTCAACATTATATGCAAAGACAGTGCTAGCATTGGTCACCCTCAAAGCAAAGATGACCCTCTAGCTAGAATTGGTAAACAAATTTGTTAGGATATTTCGACACATAGGAAATAGTTAAGAATAACTTAGTCTAGTGTAGAGTTAGGTAAAGTGTGTTTCTTTATTATGTACATTTGTAACTTATAATCCGACGGTCACGATTTGCAGTGATCCGACAGTTCACTCTCTCCTCGGTATTAACGACACTTGATCTGTGGCTTAATACCCGATTGGTCCATGATCTCTATTTAAAGAGCATGGAGGGTCATTTGTCCGGTAAACGTTTATGAAAAAAAAAATATGTAATCTTTCTTTTTATATTAATAAACTGCCTAAAGTGGCCGCGTTGGCTCAGGCCGTGGACTGTTTCCCTCTTCGAGGGTTTTAACCACGTGATAATACTGGTGTACTGATTTGTGATCTGTTTGTGAGCGGTGACCTTTGGTTTTTGATCTAAGGAACTTACCCTGTAAATTCCTATATAATAACACACTATGGAAAAAGGGCTTGAAAAAGGGTCGCATCAGTCCAAATCGTTGTTCATTATGAGAAGTTTCTGAGGAAAATATAGCTCATCTTTTCATTTCCTGTACATATTCAGCACAGGTTGCACAGCAAACACGATGGAAGATCTCAACATCCAGATCAACTGGTCACAGATAGTGTTATCTGAGTGTTTGAAGGAACGGCTAAAAGAGCAGAAAGCCAAACAGTTTGAAGGCTTTCTGTGTCTCTTCACTTTTGGGATCTGGTGGGCTCAGAACAGCAGTATTTTCGATCAAAAGATATCCCAGTACAGCACTTCAATCCTGATAACAAGGCTTCATAAGGAATTCAAAACTGATCCCAAGAAAAAACGGTAAGGCCGGTTCCCCAGATATTTATCTGACACTCCATGGAGCTATTTTAATGGTGCTGCTCAGGTCCACCCATCTTTCCGCGGAGTTGGAGCCATCCTCCATATTTCCAATTCCCACTTCCTTCATATCAGATATGCTCCAGAGCACAGCTCCAACAACCGTGCTAAATTTATAGCTCTTAGAACTCTCCTGTCAGTAGCATAACACATCACCACTACAGGCATTTGGGGACTCAAATTTGGTCATTGACTAGGCAAAGAAAAATATTTAAGTGAAAAACATTTTTCTTTGGACATTACTTCTGGACATACAGGAACAAATATACCCTTTCAAATGGTTATCTTTCATGCATGTCCTGAGAGAGATTAACACAAAAGCAGATTCACTTTCAAAAGAAGTTCTGGAGCTTCCTGTGGGTTTCTTAGGGCTTACTGAGTTCCTCAAGTGAGATAAGCATGAACCTATGATGTTTCATCTCTGATTTTTCCAATTACTCTATTTTTTAATCTTAAAAAACAAGAATGTAAATTTTTTTTTTCAGACAATCGGTGAACAGAGGAAACCCAGAATGATCCTCACTTTTGTTTTTTGACCAGCACTCTGTGAGGTACATGTTTTCCACAAGAAGGTTACAGGCCTGGACTGCTTGATGCTGATCACAACATGTATATTCATTCCCAATGGATATATCATATAAGTGATTTTTATTTCGTTGAAAAAACAAACAACTATATAGACATCCCCAACCCTCCCTCGTGATTCACATCCCAACATAAGAGATATAAAGTGCAATGAGATGAAATTTAGAGGCATGTTACATTAGTCTTACCAAACTAGCACCATCTCAAACGTTATAGACACAATCTAGGTCCATTTTAGTCAGTTAACAAAAGTTATTGAGACTCCCAAACAACCATGCAACTAGGTTTTGTTCATTTTAAACAAATTATAAATACTTGAATCTGAGAAAAGTGTTGGCACAAGAAATAAAGAAAGCTATATTTAAAACAAAAAAAAATAAACTCACATGCTCTTCTTTCCATATAGAAGGGCTCATTGGATCTTCCCAAAAGTTAATCTTAGGTGGACCATGATGTTCTGCACAAATAGATTAAACAAAATAATATAAGATTTTTGATAGATGTGTAATAAATAAATAAATAAAACCAATAAATTTCAGCTGGAGAACCTTTTAAAAATACAAACTTGCATACATAAAAGGTTGTAGCATGCGGCACAAACAATTGACCACTTACCAATAGCATCAACAAAAAAAAAAAAAAAAAAAAAAAAAAATCATATATTAGCCTGACAGGTCCAATATAGAAGAAATTTTGAGTAATAAGACTCTTTCCCCGGCTTATTGATGATAGAATGAATGAGGAGTTGGAAACAGAGATTTGGAGAGGTCACTTGAAAGCAGACCCATATTCCTTCAAGGCGGCCAAAAATCGAGGTTCTGATGACTGGACAGTTGAGTTAGATTTGGACTTTTATGATCTGTTGGACGAGGATCTGTGAAGAATTAATCACCTGAAAAATATTTTATCAAACGTTCTCAGAGATGAACAGTCTGGTTTTCTTTCTTTTTTTCCTTTTTTACCATGGTGAATCGGTAACTTATTGGAGTAATATGGGCAAGGCCATAGACAACCTAGGGGCTACCACTATAACACCAAGTGTATATCCAGCATCCCGTAAGCCAGATATACCAGGAATTTATGACTTAGCAAGAGCTGAGAATCCACGAGGGTGGAGGAGCCTACTCCTTGAGCCTTATCACAACAGGCTAAAGATGTCCCCTCCTGGGATTTGAGACCAACCACTCAGTCATCCCACAAGGAGACCAGTTCGGTTTTCTTTTTAAAACAGAAAGAATCCCGATGCATTTGGAACAACCAAATTAAGGATGCACACTATGAAGATGGGACAAATTGCCAGTGGTAATAATGAAAAATTGATCTAGCCAATCATATGACAAGTTTAACTGGCCTACCTTAGGTTGCTGCTGATTGAGTTGTCCTTATTCAGCTTCTTTTGCCATCGCTACAAATGAATCCCTTTCAGGCTTCTTTCTTATACCCCAACAGGATTAAGACAAGGTTGCCCATTGTCACCCTTTTAGTTTTTATTAGTGGCAGAGGGATTAAGTAGATAGACTTCAAAGAATAAAAGATAAGGGGGCATATAAGAGAAATTAGGATAGCAAGATCAATCGCTCTCTCATTTGCTGTTTGTTGCTGACATCATGATATTTGGGCATAACTCTTTTGGGGAGATGAAACATTCCAATGTGTCGTGGAGCTTTATTGTAAAGCAACAGGCATGGGAATAAATATGCAAAAATCATCAATGCTTTTCAATGGTGTGGAACAGTGGAAGAAAGTATGGAGCAGCTGATAGCTCAGATTTTTCCTATGAATCACTTCCCTCTGGACAAAGGTGTAAAGTATCTGGACTTTCAATTAAAATCAAATGACTACAAATTTTCAGACTGGTTATGGCTATATAGAAAGATGGAAGAGAAAATTTCAAGCTGGTGTCATAGATCGCTGACTAGTGGAGGCAGGTTGGTATTTATTGAATATGTCTTGGTCAAGTCCATGTATTGTCATTGAGAATGCCAGACCATTAGTTCCAACTGCAGTACAACTTCCCTCCATGATATCCAATGGCCACTATTAGTGCTATTGAAGGAGTTATGTCTGAACAAAGTTTGACACATATATCATCAGTCAGGGCCTCAAAAACTCCAAATATCATCAGTCAGGGCCTCAAAAACTCCAAAACTCATACAGGATCCAATCAATTTTGAGCTAACACACATTCAAGTGAACAACTTGTTGGATGGGAAAACTACTGGGTTTACCTTTAAAAACTCAGCAGTAAATTGCCCTGGCTGCTGATTTTCAGTGAAATGTATCTGTGTATCAATTGTTAAGATGAATATTGTTAGATCTAAGACTTTTGTGATCCATAATGTAGATAAAAGAACTTTCGGATTAATCACATCATTAGGATTAGGTCAAATGGATTTGCTAATGATGTGTATCCTAATGAAGTGATTAATCCGAAAGTTCTTTTATCTACAAGATGAATATTGTAGCTATTTTCCTGCATTCACACAAAAAGGTTGTTTCTTTACATCTCACCCTATAGATGGCAGTTGCATTGGCATATGAGAACTATATGTACAGCTTAGCAGGGACAAGGTCAAATGGATTTCTTTTTTTTTTTTCAAATACCCAATTGTAGAGACAGAAAATGTCAAAATATACCATTGCTATGTATCCTGTTACAAGTTGTCCACAAATCCAGAAGACTGGAACAAAAGGGAAGCTTATGAAAAGGTTGAAAAGGAATAAGAGACTTCATATGAGACATCCAAGACTCTGTCATAGTAGAATAAAAAGCTGTCCTAGTAGAATACCAGCTAAAGAGAATCCAGTAAAGGTCCTCTTATTGCAGATATATTGGAAGTGAACCAGTATAGAGCAAGGTTCCAGATCCAGCAAAGAATTAAATGCCATCAAAAGCCATATTCGAAAACACAAAAATAAATAAAAAGCTAAAATTACAAAAATAGAAATAAACAAATAACCCTGATATTTTATTACAGTTCAATACCCCAACAAAAATCATTCCTGAGCACCTAATTTTACAATGATGTGCTACAGACTAGTTTTTGGTATGAATAACAAAGCTACTCTTTTATTCTGTGTTTTAGTTAATCTAAACATAGAAGGAATGACATTCCTGAACATGCCCGAAGGAGAAATGCCTACACAGGCCATTTAAAAAAAAAAAAAATTAAAGAAAAAAAACATAAGATTTAGTTATTCTAAACCTAGATGGTAAGATATTCCTAAACATAACCAAACGGTATTATCTTCATGCTACAGAAACCATGCTCCATGCTAAATATGTCAAATGAAACCAAGCGCTTTTAGGTCATCTGTATCCATATCCATGAGCATAGATCCCTTTAGCATCTATCAAGCCTAGCTGCAGAATTTCAGTGTTTCAAGAGAAATACAGATGTTTCTCATACAATAAAGGTAACAGGGAAAACAAAAATTTCCAAAACAATGTTTACTAGAAAGTTAAAACAAACTTGCCAAGTTAAGTAATATTTTATAAGAGAGAACCCTGCCAAGCACTGGTGCAATCCACTTCCCATAGTCTGAAGCAAACCATTAATGGAAGCTTGCAACAGATATCGACAGAAACCAAGAACAATAGACATTTTCTAACTAGAAGCAACGCATTCAGCATTAAGGTGGATTCCTATCACTGTTAGTTGGAAAGTGCAGGGACTGTAAATGCTTGGCTGGTTTCTTAATTCCCTTTACTTAAATTTTTCAATAAGTATCACCTAAGAATATTAAAACACTTGGTAGTAAATCCATGAGTCCATAAGTCTAAACAATGTCAACTGCGGAGAGTATAAGCAAAACAAAAAAAGTCAGGTATATTTCCAATATTTTGAATGTGGGCTTGGAATCATGAAATATTATGAATTTATAACTCTCTAATAATAGTTAACTACAAAACAAAAACATTCGGAACATTTTCTTGCCATTTATTAGGTACCAAAGGAACAAAAAACAGGATTCTTGCCAAAATATCTTTGAGCCATTTGCAGCACATGAAAGAGGTATCAAAGATTATGATCAGCAACGAAACAAACAGAAGCAAAATATGAGGGAGATATGAGAGATATGTTCAAACTCCATACTTAGATAAAACAAAAAAAAAAGTGATTTATAGAAAACTATTATAGAATCTGAAAATTGGAAGTTAGAACCCTAATTGCCAGATGCAAATTTCTTCTCTGCTAACAGTCTACCATCTTAAATTTTTAAGAAAATGCTATATGGAATATGCATGTATTGATGATTCTAACTTAAACTCAACTAGAACAAAAGAGGAAAATAAGCACAGCAGAGAAAGATATTCCAAATATTAACATATTTCAAGGAAAGCAGCTGTGACAGTTTGACAACAAACCAACAAAATAAAGGAATATTTTAAGTTGCTATAAAATGATTTCTGCGAATAGAATACATCATACAACAAATGAAACCAGTGTAAGTTGTAACTGATCATCCAGCTTTTCTGTAAATGAAGACATGAATATAAAATGAATGAATAGCATCAATTGCCATCACATGAAATGAAGACACGGGACACAGAGGGCACAGAAATACAAATATCTGACACATGACACAGTGACCCAGAAACAGGAAACGGAGGACATGAATTAAGCCTATATATATATATAGCAAATTAGTGAATTACGCCTACCAAATGAAATATAGACAGATTTTTTTTAAGTTGGATTTAGAAACCAAAACATTTACAATTTACATAATGATAAAAATTCAATCATACAGTGTTTTTTCAGCATTTGAAGCTGTTGTTGCAGCCCCACTTCCAGCAGATGGACCACTCACAGAACCTTAAGAAAATGGAGGGGGAACAACATCAGTGGGGAAATTCCCCCATTTCCTTTAACCTTTTTCTGGTTGCCCTTGATGATTGACCCCAGAAACAGGACACGGAGGACAGGAATTACACCTATAATTTTCTCACACTCTGTGACTGATCAAAAATAATATTCTCATAGCGGTAGGAAAACATGTTTGATCATCAGTACATTTCCAATATTTACTGGATACTACACCAAACTCATCTGATATGCACATAGTAACAATGTAATTTATTTTCCAGCACTTAATTGTACAGAATATTGTTAGTGGTAAGAAGGCCAGTTTTGTTCTTGTTGCATTTTTTCAGTGCATGTAAACTTTACTTTTGGGTTAAGTATCTAATAATACATTGGACAACAATTATTTCTGACAATGCTCACTGAATTCTGGCTTTGCTAGAGATTCTGACAACCATTGCTGACAGTGATTGCATTCACATTGTGTCTAGAAAACTTGGAGTTAAATTTTCTCAGTGATTTCTCCTGCATAATCATTGCCTATTGATTTCTTGAATGGAAGAGTCCTCAACAACTCTCCACAGAGTTATTTTCCCAGAAAACTTCTCTGAGGCTTCTTCCTTATAAAGCAGTTGCCCCAATTATTAGCCATATAAGTTTATAACCCCTAATTATTAGCAAAACTCAATAATCAGAATGAGTTCCATCAATAATACAATATTTCACTTTCTCACACTTCATGACTGATCAAAAATAATATTCTCATAGCGGTAAGAAAACATCGTTGATCATCATTACATTTCCAATATTTACTGGATACTACACCAAACTCATCCGATATGCACATAGTAACAATGTAATTTGTTTTCCAGCACTTATTGGACAGAATATTTTAAGTGGTAAGAAGGCCAGTTTTGTTCTTGTTGCATTTTTTCAGTACATGTAAACTTTACTTTTGGGTTAAGTATCTAAAATTACAATGGGCTGGTCAATTATTTCTGACACAGTTTCATTGAATTCTGGCTTTAGTTAGATTCTGGCAACCATTGCTGACAGTGATTGCATTCACATTGTGTCTAGAAAACTTGGAGTTAAATTTTCTCAATGATTTCTCCTGCATCATCATTGCCTATTGATTTCTTGAATGGAAGAGTCCTCAACAACACTCCACGGAGTCATTTTCCCAGAAAACTTCTCTGAGGCTTCTTCCTTGTAAAGCAGTTGCCCAAAATTACATTTTTGCTTCAAACAAATTACCAGACAAATTTTGGTTTCTGGATCAAATTTGTATTTGTAGACATATCTGCCGGGTAAAAGAGACAGGATCTTAAAATTGGCGAAACTAGGGCTGAATTCCACTTTAGACAGTTCATTTGATGGAAACGATTATTGCATTGAATTCCTCTTTTCGAGAGGACCAAAATTGACCTAAAGATCATCAAATTTGGACAAGCAGAAATGTGTTTTTGAATTTATGCCCACACATGAGCAAATTGTCAAGGTTGGCCACATCATCATGTAGGCTCTTGAAACCCAAGGGACATGTCACTTCATCATCAACGACTTGTATAAATATAAGAGACCTCAAACCTCATTTGGCATTATCTCATCACACACAATCTTCTCTCTCCTTCTTTGATTGGTTTGTACAGCTTATTGGGCATTTATTTTCTCTCACACGTGTGGCAAGAAGAAGGACGACTTTCAGGAAAATTACAGGGCCGAACTTCAGACTTCTGTTGCAGGTTTGACTAGCATTGGCAAGGCACTTTGACCAACAATTTGACTGAAATTTTTGGGCCAAAATTTGGTTTTAGAGAGCTGCTTCTGATGGCACAAAAACCGAGATTTTCTGGGCACATTATCGAGGCTTACCACAGAGTTGAAGTGCAGAATTTGACCAAGTTTGACTGCTGATTTCAGGACTTTTTTGGGCTGACTTTGACCAATTCAGAAGGCTGAGTTTGACTGTCTTTGACCGAGCTCCAAGGAGGACTGTTTGCTGCTGATTTGACTAGCGATGACTTTCTGGTTACAGCAGTTGACTACTGCAGAAAATTACAGATCTGACTGGGCTGCTTTGATCATCATTTGGCAAACCAATTTTGACTTTATTGTACTCTCTCTCTCTCTCTCTCTCTGCTGAATATTTGATATAATAATAAGAAGAATTGATCAAATGGTTTCCCCCATCTTGGGGTTTTTCCCTGTCATTCGCCAAATCTGGTGTTCTCTTGTCTTGGCTTGTCTTCTACATTTTACTGTTCATGTTCTATCTACAATTACTGTCAATGTGATTTATGGTTAATGTGATTGTTATTGGAAACTAATTTGGAAATTGTCATTGGGCTGCTAAAAGTACATTCAAATAATTGTGCTAAAGCATAGAACATATCATTGTTAACTAAAATTAACATGAGATCAGAGCCCAGGTGAAGACAAAGCCCAAGCAAGAGAGAGAACAGCAATCACTAAGAGAGATCTATTGGACAAGTCTCCATGGCATCTACATCTTACTTCAAGTCTGAGGACAAGCTCAATGACAAATTTGACTATCATGTATCGAAAATGACTTTGGACTTGACTTTGGAAAACATTATGCAATGGACTATGCGCAGGGAAAAGTGGTGGAGCCTCCTTCAAATGCATCGGCTTCCGCTAAGACAAAGTATAAAAAAGGTGAGGTCAAAGCTAAGAAAATTATCATTGACTCCATTCAAAAACACTTGGTTGCCTATGTTTCTGATTTGGGAACATCTAAGGAGATGTATGATAAGCTAGTTGGGATGTTCAAAGTGAATAATGCACATCAAATCCTCTTTCTCAAGAACAAGTTGAAGGATATCAAAAAGAACAAAGGGGAGTCTATCCAATCCTACTTCATGAGAATAACACAAATCAAGAATGATCTACTATCCATTGGAGAAGTTACTGTTGACAAGGAGCTCACTCTCATTGCACTTGGAGGTCTTACAAGACCTTGGGATGTATTTGTCACAGCTATTCTCAACAATGATAGGATAACTGGTTTCGATGAGTTACTGGCTAGATCCACTCAATAGGAAATAAGGATGATGGAGAGAGACAAGCCCTCAAATGGAAATGAACCTACTACTTTCTCCGCTCATGCAAAGAGGAAAAATAATGTTGGTCCAAGGAGTCAGGGTCAAGGGTTCAAGAAAGTATTCAAGGAAGGAAGAAAAGGAAGGTGCTACAATTGCAGCAAGTTTGGCCACTATGCTAGGGAGTGTCCTCGCAAGAAGAATACTCCAAGGGATGATGACAACAACAACCACAAGAATTTCAAAGGTAATGGCAATCAAAGGATCAACAAGTTAACAACAAAGGAAAGAGGAATGCTCCCACTACTCGAAATGGAAATGGTCGACCTCCCAAGAGGACAAGAAATGCCAGGTATGATGAGAGTAATGTTGTAGAAAAACAAGATGGGTTTTATATTATTTCCGCTCTATCTACTGCCTCTCCCCTAGACACATTGGATCATTGGTTGATTAATAGTGGAGCCTCAAGGCACTTCACTGGGTACAAGGAGGCCCTCTCAAATTTGGTTGAAAAGAAGACTAATCTAGAGATCATACTTAGAGATAATGCTACCTACCCCGTGAAAGGGATAGGTACTCTTCACTTGAATCAAGGTCAAACCATTCATCTACAAGAAGTATTGTATGTGCCCGATTTAAAGAAGAACCTAGTGTATATTTCTGCGATGGAAGATAAAGGCTTCAAGGTAGAGCATTCGTTGATGGAAAGGTACGTATTTGGCAAAGAAACCCTAAATATGCATTTAACCTTAGATTTAGGATTGATGGTCTCTATCAAGTTAGAGGAAGTCCTTTGGGAGCTTTGGCAAGCCATACTTCACTTCGATATGAGCTATGGCACCGGAT
Source organism: Pinus albicaulis (assembly GCA_034641835.2). NCBI lineage: Eukaryota > Viridiplantae > Streptophyta > Pinopsida > Pinales > Pinaceae > Pinus > Pinus albicaulis. The sequence goes on from MU968381.1 coordinate 3,592,748, forward strand.
ATTTGCCCACTTGCATTACAAAGCCATGCCTAGGGTAAGGAAGATGGTCACAAGTATGCCTGAGTTCAACATGAATCATGAAGGTGTTTGTTAGGGTTGTGCAACTGGGAAACTTACAAAGGGACCATTCCCTTCTAGTGAAAGCAAGACAACCGATATTCTTCAATTGTTCCATTCTGATTTGTCTGGTATGTTGCCCATAACATTGTTGGGAGGATACTTATATTATTAAATCTTTATGGATGACTACTCTTGCAAAACATGGATCTATTTCTTGAAAAGGAAGGATGAAGTGTTCAAGTGGTTCCATTCTTTCAAAGCATTGGTGGAAAATCAAACGGGGAAGGATATCAAGATATCGAGGACCGACAATAGAACCGAATATGAATCAAATGAATTCAACGATTTTTGCAGAGAGTATGGCATCAAGAAAGAGACAATTGTTCCATACACTCCTGAGCAAATTGGAGTTGCTGAAAGAAAGAATCGAACAATCATGGAAGCCACCTGTGTCATGCTCCATGATTAAGACACCCAAGGAAGTTTCCACTAATAAGAAACCTAATGTTTCTCATTTTAAAATGTTTGGTTGTCCCATATACTTTCATGTGCCTAAAGAAAAAGAAACAAGTTGGAAGCATCTGGGAAGAAAGGTATATTTGTTGGCTATAGTGAAAATTCAAAAGCATATAGGATCTATGCACCTTGCCAAAGAGATGTGGAAGTAAGTCGTTAAGTAACCCTTTATGAAGATATTGCCCTTGGGAAAGTCGGAGATCTCCCAATCCCAAGGAAGGCCAATGATGATGTTCCTACCGAAAAATAGGATGAACCTCCGATCGTAATATTCCTATTTAAGGAAATTAAATAAACACAGCAAATGGTACAGCAATGGAATGTCTCCTTCAGAAATATTCAACAGCGCATAAAATAATAAAACGACCTATGCAACAGATACACATTAACAGAGAAATCACTAAGCCATTTTATTATGCTGAGGAGTATAAGTGATTACAATAGCTGCCCAGATGATAGTGCTCAAACTGGCGCAGGCAAGGCAAAAGATAATCCCGAAAAGACAAGGGTATAGCAGTTTTACTGTTGCGTTCAAGCGGCTGGGAATACTGCCGCGTGCTGCTAATATGATGCGGCTGAAAGGGCTCCGCTAAGTAACTCCTAATTCTGCTCTGCGCAATGCTCCCTGACCCAATCCTCTCTGCTCCTCCTCTTGACCCATAACCACTACAATGGTGACAATACAGAGCTCACATTGGTCGATCCGCGGTCTTCCCACAAATACTGCGTCGACACTCCCGACGCTCGTCCTCCGTACAAGTTCTAAAACCCGATCCTCCCACAAAATGATGTGAAGACCACCACCCAGCATCAATGCTCCGGTCGAGGCTGAGATCTCCGCTCGAGAGACACTGCCACTAAACATGGTCAGGATCACAACAATGCATGTGAGCCAAGTCTATTGTGCACGCCAATATATTAAATAAACATAATAATCCACAAACAAATGGCTCCTTCTTTTCAGATGGCCTTCACTGGCCGCATCCTGACTTCGCTTTCACAGCCTCTTCAAATTTCACGCCAACTGGCCACAGACGTCTTCATGCCAGACGGATAGAGTTCACGGTCTGCCATCACATACCTTTCTGCCCCACGCCTGCCAACTCACCGCGTGTTTGTTCCAAGGCGCCGAAGGAGCTCCATCTACCACGCCTATCATATCAAATAGTGACTCGCAAAATGATCTCACTAATATTCCAATTAGCCATTACACTTGGGGAATATTACACCGACAAATGAGCCTATGCCTGATGTTGAAAACCTGATGGATCCTATCGATCCACCTCCTGGTGATCCCTCTACCTCAAAAAAACGTCCACTATGGCTCAAAGATACTTTCAAAGATGTCGAAAGACACATTGCTCCAAGAGGGACATTTTTTGAAAGTAAGAAGTCGAACAAGTATCAAGGGTACTTGGCTGCCATGAGCACTATCGCTCAAGTTAAACCATGCACGTTCGAAGAAGTTGCAAAACACCAAGTATGGAAGGATGCGATGAATGAGGAATATGAATCTATCATGAAGAAGGATTAATCAAACATGGAGCTGATGGGAGTGCTGAAAAATATAAGGCCAGGTCCATTGCTTGAGGATTCTCTCAAAAGTAAGGAGTTGACTATGACGAGATATTTGCACCAATTGCCCAATATACCACTATCTGATCTATTATTGATCTCCTTGACCGCAAGGTTGACAGCAGACTTGAAGTGCAGAATTTGACCAAGTTTGACCACTGATTTCAGGACTGTTTTGGCTACTTCAGGGGGCTGAGTTTGACGGCCTTTGACCGAGCTGCAAATAGGACTGTTTGCTGTTGATTTGACCAGCGTTGACTTTCAAACTACAGATAATTACAGATTTGACTACTACAAAAAATTACAGATTTGACTGGGCTGCTTCGATCATCATATGGCAAATCAATTTTGACTTTATTGTATTATCTTTCTCTTTGCTGAACATTTGATATAATAATAAGAAGAATTGATCAAATGGTTTTCCCCATCTTGCGGTTTTTCCCTGGCATTCGCCAAATCTGGTGTTCTCTTGTCTTGGCTTGTCATCTGCATTTTAGTGTTCATGTTCTATCTACAGTTACTGTCAATGTTATTTATGGTTAATGTGATTGTTATTGGAAACTAATTTGGAAATTGTCATTGGGCTGCTAAAAGTACATTGAAGTAATTGTGCTAAGCATAGAACATACCACTGTTAACTAAAATTAACAGAGGAAAAGTATGGTAACTACTAAAAATACTTGGAAGAAAATATTTAGAAGCATGCTTGTATACACAGTTAAAAATACTGGCTGAAGCTGTTTGAGGTGGCAGGAAAGGCGGGGGATGATCTTTATAGCCCACCCAGAGGACAACTAGAAGTTTCTTACTCATGGGGACAAGGCTCTGCCTCAAATAATCAGGCTGAAGCCTAAGGTTTGTATCATGGTATCCTTCAGGCTTTATATTTAAATTTCAACAAAATACTAGTGGTGGAGGATTCCCATATTTTAATCCATCATCTCAAACTTGGTTCATGTCCTGAAGACATTAGACTCAATATCCATCTTTGGAGAATTCAGTGTTTATTACACAAATTTGAAGGATATGAGGTATTTCATGTTCTAAGGCAGAACAACACTGAGGCACATTATCAAGCAAATTGTGGAACAAGGATGCAACAAGGTGACCTTGTGCTCAATGAATGCAAATTATACTTTCCTATTCCTTAAAGATGTCAGCCATGCAAATAAGAGGCATTAAGATGCACGGACTAAGACCAAATATATGGAAGCCGCAGAATGCAAAAAGAGGTTGCAAACAAGTAATATGGGGCTGAGTGGAGTGATTATGCCCAGGCTAGCACTCAGGGATAGCACTCAGGGATAACACAGTGGGAACACCCTACCCTGTATACTGCTTGTAGGAGACACAAACATCATAGGTACCAGGAATATGCCAAATTTTATGAGGAGAATTATCATGAGTGGGGAGCAGATAATTAAGCACAAAATCTACCTTATACACAGTTATGAAGCAGATAACTGAGCACAACATGCAGATGCACTGAATGGAGGATGAACTGGGGAGTATAAGAAATCAAATGGCAGAAATGCAATTGAAATTGGCTCAGGGCCACCAGGACTCTTTCAAGTTGCAACACAGACAATTAAATGAACAAGAAGAATGGCGGACAGCCAGATTTGAGTGAATCAGTGGCTCAAGCAATGGAGCACGACTCAGCAGGCAGAGGCACAAATATTTAACAAGGTAATCCATGGAGGTCAAATTTTGTACGTATTTTAGGTACATACTGGAAAATATACACTTGCAGGTACTCTAGTTTGGTACATCTACATATAGTTGACAATTTTGTAAAAAGCCTGGCTCATCATGAAACTAGAGCATCTGTAGAGCCAGAAATTCAAATTTTGCTCCTTTGATGTACTGCTGGTTGTCCAAATGCAGATTCACGGTTGTGGTTTTAAAAAAACATTTCTTCTAGCTGTTTAAGTCATAGTTACCAGGAACAAGAGATGTGGCAATTGCGAAAGCTAATGAGTGTAGAAACCGAAAAATACACCAACCACATTTACAGAAAAATGTTCTTTATATACCAGAATATCAACTGCCTAAAATCAATTAATCTGGGGCATTTTAATAACATTTCTCATAAATGTCAGGAGTTGAAAAGTTTCTTCTTGCAATTTCAGCTCTAAGCAATCACCATAGTTACAGGGCCCACCAAGTCCACCTGGGACTCTACTGATTTTCCCCAACAGCAGTCAAAACAGATCGTTTTGAACTAGACCTGGATTCCCCGCCCAAACCCACCAGCAACTGCCAAACCCACCGAATCAATCTGCAGAACCGCAGAGTCAACCCACAGCACTAGCGAGGCAACGTGCACCTGCTGAGTCATTTTCAACATTCTTGCTCACCTCTCCTTCAGTTTTCCGAGGATGGCACACCATCTAGGACTTTGACTTTTTAGCTGTTTTTCACCTTTCTACCAGGGTATGTTTTGGAGATGTTATTTTTGCATTACATTCAATGTATTTGTATTATAACTAGTTTAATCTCTCATGTATAATCCTAAAACTCTCGCATTGCTCTTAAAACTCTATATTTACGATTCGTAATTGTCTGGAGTCTTTGCCAGGTTGACTCAGGAGCCTGCCAAAGTCCTGAGTCAAGTTTGACTGTGCAGACAAAACGAGTCTTGTCTCAAATCGACTCTAGTGACTATGACAATCAATGAAAATTTCTTGTATTCCCTAGGCAAATAGCCTTCTAGATTACTGTTTTCCGAAAAAAAAAAAATCATCACCTAAAATTCAGTAATAATTTTAACAAAATTGCAAACCCTTCTCGATGTAATATGTAGATACAATAAACCTTGCCCTCAAATCTGGCTGATGTGTGACTCATAAAAGAGAAAAACAAAAACGAAAATGAGAAGTTCATGTAATTTATGGGAACATTATCAGCAGAATGATATGCAGGTGAAATCAGGCTACTCCACTGGCTCAATGCACAGTTCTCCATCTTGGCAGTTTTTCTAGAGTTTTATGGGTCTTAAACTTCTGGGGCCATTTTGAAGCCCTAAATGATGTTTTTTTTGACGAGGAAGCAACTTAGGCTATATGCTGTAGCTCTTATTTCAATCCAAAAAACTGTAGAAAAACTGCCAAGATGAAGAACTGTGCTTTGAGCCAGTGGAGTAGATGGATGGTCACCAATATCCACCCGGATCACAAGAACTGGTAATGATCTCAAAGCAAAGGATCATTGGTAATTTGGTATATATAACATCTTGGAGAAATCATTAGTGGTGCTCTTTGGACACATGGATAAATTGTATGCAGTTAATAAATAGGAAATCCTGGGTACAATACCTCAAGGTGCAAGGTTTACACGTGCTTGCACTTGCACGTTGAAAATGCCAACGGGACCTTGGATTACTATTAAGGTTGACTGGTTAAAAAGCAATCTACCAAGTTCCGTTCTTGATGAGATCTGACCCATCCAAATGGCAGGTCAACAGAGGATGAGTGTATTCCAAAGCGTTCTCAATTCCATCAATCGATAGAAGGAAAGAAATCCAATAAATAAATATTCGAAATTGTGAACACGGTATCGGGAAACCCTACCGAACACTAATACAATTTACACGAAATGCCTTGTCCAACAAGTACAACTAATGTCACTGGACTAAGCTTATTTCCCTCAAATAGGTACATTTCATGAATAGAAGAGGGATCATTCAACGGACACAGCATTCAATCGTTTCAGATCAATTTAATAATGTTATTAAAACATAAATTCTGTGGGATCCTGCATGTGCCCTAAATCTGAAATCTAATCAAACCCTACAAATTACAGAAGCAACTCCAAAACATCCCGAGACACGGCAAAACTCCATAGCTAATTCAGGAATGCACATGAATAGCAGAGAACACCGGCATAATTCATACAAACGATAAACCCTGAAGCAAAATTAACGATACATATATAGACACTTCACCTGCTGAAAATGTGCGACTTGTCTGCAGCTGAGAAGCCCGGGTGGATATCCAATGTGTACGTGATGATGACAGGCGGAGAATCTGAGCAAGGGATCGAGCTTGCTGTGCTGCCATTGCTGTTGAAATTACCCTACCTTCGTCTCAGCTTTCCTTATTAATAGAAACCACTCTGTACTGTCATATATGTTGCGCTTACCTATTAAACTTATCAACGGGATATATATTTTTATTTGAATTAGGAGTTAGGTTTTATTTTAATTTGGTAAGGGATCACGCACCATGTCGATGTTCAAAGGAAGGTTTGACGCTGGTTTTTTTATTTCAGAGTTAGGGTTTTTTAGACAATAGATAGAAATTTGATTTTTCTTGGGTTATGAGGTTGGTTTTTAATTTTTAATTTCAGTTTTTTTTTTTTTTTTTTTTGGTGGTTCAAGAGTGAATTGTGGTTATGCATGGAAAGTTTATATGTATTTTATATTTTTAGAATTTAGGCTTCATCGTAAATATTTAGAAATTTTTCACATGTGAAAGAACATTGCGAATGTGCTTCAAACCAATCAGTGTGATTTTTGATGATGAATCAAACCAACCAGTGTGATTCATCATCTTGATGATGAATCACATCTTGTGATTATTACGGAAGAAAATTTTACATGATAGTTGTTTTATGATATTTGGTTAAAAAATAGATATATGTGGTTAAGTGGGTTAGTTAATTTAATGTAGTTTAAAAATATTATTTTTTCTAAATGAGTTCAATTTTTGGATGTGATATGTTAAGTTGATAATGAGTATAGCATTGTAAAGTTTTTTTGTTTCGAAAATACACTCTTCTATATTTTAGCAATGAAATTGTTGCATGGAAGTGTTATGAGGTTGCATGTACACCTTTATAGTAGCGTGAAGTCACGTTCTTATTTCACAAACAAGAAGGTCAAATACCCAATTTTGTGTCTAGCATGGTTGTGACCTAAGAGATTAGATTAGATTATTATATGAAACAATGCTTAAAATAATTAAATAAACTTAAATCTATCTTAAACTCAAATCTATAAAATATTTAAAATGGTTAAATTTCTTAATACATAACATGGAATTAAGTGACAAAAAAATTAAGAAATCTAATTTTTATGTTTTTTCTTTCAAATTTTAAAAAACATTTTATTTGTCTATGTTTTCTTTTTCCTTTTTTTACTATAAAATTTGATTAAGTTATTTTTTTGGTGTGTTATTTTAATTGAATTTGATATTTTAAGTAGTGTTAAACATTGTTTCCTTGATATTGTGTTGTTTTAGTTATGTTAATTCTTTTTAATATTTTTATAAATAAGTTATCTAGAAGAGGCATGTTGTGTTGCCATTTCTTTGAGTATAATAATTATCATCCTTCATTTTTTCTTACATTTATGACATTGTTCTTTTTTTAAGTGTCTTTCTATTCTTTACAAGAAACTAAGAATTCACAAAATAATCATAGTTTAAATGTGTTATTAAATATGGATACGACAAAGCTTATCATCCTTGAATCCAAGAATACTAGCTACCTAATTTTGTATATGATATAACAATTTAGAGGAAGTTAATGTGTATAAGTATCTCAAAGTTTAACCTTTTGCAAACTTAACTATAACTATAGTGTCGATAAAAGGATTAATGAAGGATAGAAAGCATGTTTTGGTCTGATAACAACTATAAAGTAGTAAATTGTGTTATTGATGGCGGAAGAAAGCCTTCTTTGTTACACATTTTACTCCATTTAATCTTATATGGATGTGAAATTTGGGGTTGAAGCATTTCTAAGTAAATTTGAAGGAAAATCAACCAAATCCTAAGTGTTTTGTAATCTATAATCTCAAAGCTAAAAGTAATACACCCTATCAAATCTTTCTCTTAGAGGCTACACTTCTACCGAATGGGAACAAGGCTATAATTAAACCCAATGTACAAGAACAAGATAATTAATAAAAAGGATTAAAGGCTTTCGAGTGTTGCTTTAAATCTTAGTAAAAGTTACTTGAGACGTAAGAGGTTGTGGCATAAAGATATTGTTCTTTTTTAACTATTGGAGGGTGGGCTGACTTTTCAAAAAATTAATATGACATCCCTTGCCTAACCTTTGTTTATGTAATATGAGATTATGACTACATTGCCAACATAGAGAGACACATTTGGTCGATACCCTAACTAGGCATGCTTTATTAATTAACTCAATAAGCGAAAGCCACTACCTGATAGATTGTTTATGAAATGAGAAGGGAAAACTCATTATGTGTCACGAGCAAGCCATAACCGCCCACATTAAATTCTTGCATTGTTTTTTGGTCCATCCACCCACATGTGTCGACAAGCAATTACAAGATGGGATTAGGCAATGTGAGCAGAGGACCACGCCCATCCCTTCTCCCTCGTGGATTGAGGGCGAGGACGATTGTCTTAAAAAGGAGACTCACGTAGAGGAGAAGAGAGTCAACAAGCAAAGAGTGAACAAACGAAAGAGTAGAGACTGCTTTCTTAGTCGTTGGTGTTAGCAAAGTGGAGAGGAGAAAGGAGGAGAAGAACATTTCGGTCCTTGAGACGTAGCATAACACAAAATAGGAGATTAGCACCCTCTTGAGAGTGGACAATTCCCTAGTTACTAGCAGCATAGGGTAAGGAATCCCTATGAATGAACTCAGAGAATTAAGTGAGTCACTGTGGGTTTTATTGCCAGAGGGTACTTGTTAAACCACTTGGATAGTGGACTCCATCTCCTGAGTGTTTACAAGCCTCGAAGTGAATATCCCTAAGCAAGCGTACCCTCAAAATTTGGATCCAACTTAAGGGTGGTCAACTACAAGAAAGTCGCAGTGTTGTTGCCTTATGGCTGGGTGGGGAGTGGAAGTCCCTCCTTCAATTGCTAACTATTTAAACATATTTAGATAATTCTATTGAAGTTATATGTTTGAGTCATAACCTTTGATGTCTAATTAGTTGCACATGTATGGAATGAACTCATGTATATCTTTGAACGTTATTGAATGAGTTATAAAGCCATTATTGATTTCATGCTTAAATAATTATCCCATAGGTCTATAGTTGAATTGAATGCTTGAAATATGAAGATTTATGCCTTACTTGTGAAAAGCAACTATCTCATCGATTTATAGTGGAAATAAAGTTTTGGGTTTTGTTGGTTAATGCTATGTTCGTGATGGAAGTCATAATTATGTGCTTGTACTCTCTTTTTCTTTACTTGACAATCTTGATTTACAAATGATAGCTCAACCTACTCAATAAGGTTTTTAATTTTTTACAGTTAGGTTGTAGCTTTCTTTCAACAATCATTTCATTGGACCTTGGGCCCATGAACTTCAATATACAAAGGAGATGGCTCTAAGAAACCACCCTTCTTTGTTTTGGTGAATACTCCAAAATTGGTTCTTATTTTGTTTGTATAGACCATTGAGCAAAAAGATCATCGGTACATACATATAAGTATATGGGTAAGAGCCCAACATCGTGATTTGCAGGTGGAACCATGTTCCAATGGAACTGTGTTAAGCATTCCCCACAAGAGTTTCAACAAGTTTGTGTTGCAAATATTCCAAAACAAGACCTTGTTCATACTTTGTCTTTCGAATGCTTTGTTTCTTCAACAATAGTAATAAGAGTCAATGTGGGCTATCACTCAGTCGTGGTCAACCTAGATTGTTGTGTCAACAGATCAAATCGCCTATTGATAACAGAGACAACTTGGTTGAGACAATTATAAATCTAAAATCCCTTTGTTTCATGAGGGGGGAGGAAACATCAATGTATTTTTTATAAAACTATGTATCTACAAACCTTTTTCGAATATTAATGCAACTCTCATGATTTGTGGCTTCATATTATTTTGTTGATTAGACATGAGTTATGCATTATCAGCTCCTTAGTAAGAAGAAAGTGCCTTCCTCTTTAGCAGGGATTGTTGAGATAGTAAGGCAATGTAGTAATGTGCTCATTTTCCTCTCAGTTGTATTTTATGTTCATTTTATTGTTATTATTACAAAATTCCTTGTATCCATTACAATTATTGATTTGGTTGATTTGTTGAATAGTGATATCTATCACTTGAGTAACAACATGGTCCTAGATCAATGCAATTGTTTGTGTGTGTGCTACTTGTTAATTTAATGCTACAAATTTTAGAATTTTATTGATGTATTATTGTGTGCATGTTATAGCACAGTTATTCAAATTGGTGAAGCAATGTTACAATGAGTTATTTTCTTGAATGAAATGATTAAGTGAATTTATTTCTTTATTTTATTTTTATTTTTTTCGCGATATTGGTTGAGTGATTAAGTGGTTTTGTTTTGAAATAGTGTTTTTATTATGTGAGAGTGTTTTTATCCCGCAAGAGTGTTTTCCTTTCAAAATTGTGTGCAAAGTGTGTTGGATGTTGGAGTGTAACAACAATAGTTTTGGTGTGCTGAGAGTGAACAATTACAATGACTTGATTTTGAGAGTTTAATATTAAATAGTGCTAATTAGCATTGTTACCTGCATATACTTTACATGAAAACCTTGAAATAAAAGACTTACCCGGGTTAACAATTTATGTACAAGTGTGATTAATTGATCCTAATCTAAAGACAATTAATTCAACCAACAATGAATGGTTTCTTGAGCCATTGAGTTTCTTCAAATGAATTAAGTGGAGAGTGCAACTGAGGCTGAACCCTAGTTACTAGAACCTTGTCATCAGGCATTGGACCTTAGTCTGCGACTAAGAAATTAAGATTGGGACTAAAGGGAAACCCTGAATCTGAAGCCTCAAGATGACATGGATGATCAACTCCACCTCGAGCATCAAGTATAAGGAATGGGAGCCATGGGTCTCAGACCTTAGATCACAACTATGCAATTGAGATTGGAACGAAAAGGAAACCCTAATGTTGAAGCCCCGAGGTGATGTGGCTTGGGGTGAACCCTACTCTCGAACCTCATTTCTGCAATTGAAGTTGAAATGAAAGTGAGGTAAGGAAACCCATGTGTCAAGAATCCAATGCAATGGAGGTTTGAGCAATGGAAATCTGCCCATGATCGAGTTCCTTTGCACCTACTAAAACCTAGTAGCAGGCATTGTCAATGAAGTGTGGGCTGATTTGGCCAAGGTTCTAAAGTAGAACGATGCCACTACTCACAGTCATGACCTATCCTATGTTGATTAAGACCTTGAAATGGGTGTGTCGATAAAGGATCGATCAATCCAACTATGGTTCCATAATTGAACCTTGTCACTGCACACTGCTCCCCAACGTGATATAATACTCAGTAAAACCATGTGATGGGTGGTATGATGGAGGAAGACCAATGGTTGAGTCTAAGGAAGAATAATGTAATAGAACAAGAAAAATAAGATTGCTCCATCACGGAACATGTTGTGAGGACATGGCTTCTTTCGATGGGCCAAAACTTCTAATGGCAATAACTTTTAATTTGATTCTATGATTGAGATGAAGGTTATATCACTATGAAACTTTCAGTCAGTTGATCACAGTTGTGGTACCAAAATTAAATTCCACAAACTTGCAAAAATGAAGTTTTTTGCTAACCCCGTATTCATAACAAACCTTGGAGGTTTGAACAAGGTGGATATTGGTGGCCACCCATCTATTCCACTTGGACCCCCAACACGATTTCTTTTTGTATCCTTACTTGTAGCACAATTTACTATTTTTGGCAGATTCTTGGGTCATGAACTTCAGGATCCATTTTGAGGTCCTAAACGACATTTTTTTGAAAAACGAGTTATCTCATATCTCATGACATGGGTTTGTAATTGAAAGTTGTAGTCCTCAGAGAGATATTTCTAACGAAGTATCGTACGCATCAAACAAAGATTATATGCCAAAGTTACGACCCCCGATAAGTTGATGTACCAACTAACCCCAATGGGACCCACAAATTTTTGGCGCTTCATCTCCTAGGGTTAGGTTTTTAGATGTTTAGGGCTTTCCCTTATTTTTTTAGTATTTTTTATTAATGAATTGAAGTTCAGTTTTTCACTATAGCTCTGTTTTTTTTGTTCGAATCTATATTTCATTTCGTTCCTGCATAATTTTGGATCGATGGTTTCAAAGCAGTTTGCTCTTTCTCTGTTTTTCTGTGCATGTCCCCAACGAGGTAGAGGTATAAGGGGTTAGGACTTTAACCGGTTGAACCTTTGCAAGACCTAACTTGTCGACCCCGACGGCCTCCCATGGCAGAAGAAAAGAAAGATGATGAATCACGAGATCCTTTCAAAATGTTGATCAAAGAATCCCTCAAGTGACAAAGCAACGAGATTATGGATAAATTTTCCTAGATCCTTTGGCGAGTATTAGTAGGTGACGCATCTTCATCGAACATGCACCTAGGAGGTGCCACCCCCTTTAAGGTACAATTTAACTTCAACATTGTTATATTTGAAGGCCATATAGATGCAGATGTCATAGACAAATATTTGAATCTATTGGAAGGATATTTTTCAGTCCATAATTTTTCAAATAGGGAAAAGATTAATCTTGCACTCCTCAAGGTTGCCCCCCATGCCATGGACTGATGGTAAACCTACTATGAGTAGAGGGATGAGAATGAACCCTCACTATTTTCAGTTTCACCCACTTGAAATTCTTTTTGAGATGTCATCAAGGATCAATATTACCCTGTAAGGACCTATGAAGGTGAGTGCATAAAGTAGACCACACTCTAACAGAGAAGGGATCAAGACATACCAGATTTCACACATATTTTTCATACCTTTCGAATGTAGTTGGGTACCAAGAATTTTGAGCAATCTCTAGTACTCAAGTACGAGGACTGTCTACACAAATACATCTTGGATGATATGGAGTTCCTTGAAATCTCCTCATTTGGTATTGCATACCGACATGTTGTCAAGATTGTGAAAAAATTTAAATAGAAGAAGTGAGACTTTGGATCTACGAATTTGAAGAAACGAAAAAGGCACCCCCAAACTGTAGAATAAAGGACAAAGCCAAGGTGGGGTGACCTAAGGCAACCCATCAAAGCCGCAAGCAAAGAACAACACCACGAAGACAAAGAAGGACATGGGAAAGCGGTGTGAGTTCCAAAAGAGCCCCACTCATAACACAAATGAGTGTCAGTCCAAGCAGTCACTGGTGCTCAAGCTAAAAGCTTCAGAGTCATATGCATGTTCTGACTCTAAGTTGGAACATGACAAGGGGACTAACAAGGGGGAGTGGATTGTTGATGCAGAGTCCAACATCATCATTGCCACCACCAAGGTCCATAAGATTGAGCCTAAAGATCCAGAGGAAGGGGAACGTCTCTTCCACTCACAAATGTGGGCGAAGGGTTCTCTGTTGCAGTTCATTGTCAACAGTGGAAGCCAAAAGAACCTCATCTCAGTTGAGGTCGTGAAGCGGTTGGGCCTACCATCAACACCATGTTCGCATTCGTACACCATCAGATGGCTCCACCAAGGGCAATATCACTGAGTCAGCTAGCAATGCCACCTGCCCTATAGCATCAAGCCCTTCACATATGAGGTATTATGTGATGTTGACCCTCTTGAAGTTTGTGATGTATTATTAGGTCAACCATACTTGTGAAAGTGTCATGTTGTGTATGAGTCCAGGCCTCGCACTATTCTTATCACCCTAGGAAATAAGCTATACAGGATATGAGAGGTAGCCTCGCCTACCGCCATTCCTCGATCTTTGTTAAGCAATGCAACAAGATCATCTCCTAGACTAGATATTTGTTTTCTTTCTGATTCACTCAAAATAAGGGGAAGATCATGGCCACATCCATGGACCCCGGGAAGGGTTCCTCCACGCAACATAAGCAAGTTGATAAGGTTATGAAAGAATATAGGGACATATTATCCTCACCCACAAGGGTACCTTTGCATTGTCAGGTCAAAAATTCAATCGATCTAACCCTCAGAGCACCTCCACCCAATGGGTCGATATATCATCGCTCTATTATGTAAAATGAAGAAATGAAGTGGCATATCCAGGAGTTGCTACAAAAATGACACATTCGACCAAGTTCCTCACCTTGTGGGAGCCTGATTGTACTTGTACAAAATAAGGGTGGGACCTGGAGACTCTGCATTAGTTATTGGACACTAAATAAAATCACTTTCATGAACAGGTATCCAATCCCATGGATTAATGAACTTCTTGACTAGCTCAAGGGGGCTAAGTACTTCAATAAGATCAACTTGAATTCTAGCTTTCACTAGGTTCCAATAAAACCCACAAACCTGTGGAAGACTGCCTTCAAATCCACAAAGGGCCTTTTCGAGTGGTTGGTCATGCCTTTCGGGTTGACAAATGCTCATGCAAATTTTATGAGGCTGATGGATGACATCTTGTGGCCCTTTACCAGCTCATTTGTAGTTGTATATCTAGACAGAATACTCATATTCAACAAGGATTGGGAAGAGTACTTGCAACACATTTGGAAAGTTTTTCAAATCCTGCGGCAACACAAACTATGTGCCAACTTGAATAAATGCACCTTTGGCACGAGCCAAGTCCAATATCTAGGCTACATCATTGATGAGCAAGGTGTGCATGTGGATACAACTAAGATCCAAGTCATTTGTGACTGGCCAGCCCGACCACCCTAACAAAGTCATTAGGTCTCCAAAATGTCATCCATTGCATGCTCTTTATTTAACTTTCCTTCAGTATTTACCATATTCTATAGATCTATAACCATGCACTAAGACCATGAACTCATGATTAAATATGGGTTTAGACATATTATTTTCCAATACATTTATTTTGGTATTTTGAGTGAACTCATGGTTAAATACTATAAAAATAACATGTATTCACTTATATATATAAGTTTTTTATTTATTTATTTATTTATTTATTTATTTTTTTTTTTTTTTTCAATGTGTGTAGACATATTTGAAGAAAATTGCCTCTCACTACTAATTTCAACCATTTCATACCATACCAGTGGCAGGAAATGCATTAGTTGCCCATTTCTATTATATGTTGATTGTTTATTACATGCGCGATGACTTGTGAGGTGGTCTGCCATTTTTTTTTGCAGCAGTTCTATGTAGCTTTAGATAGATGTCGTGTTCAGGCACAAGGGAGGGTGAACTTTCCTTTTGCTTCAGAGCTATTTTGTTTATTTTTTGAGAGGTTTCCAGAGACGAAGCCTAATTTTATTCGGCAACCTCGTAGGCTGATGTTGCATGTACGTATGCATATGTGGGAACAGATGATGCCCAAGAGGGGCGAGTCAGAGTTTTCCGCGAGGATATCACATGATGCACTGGAGTTGCTAGTCAGTGTTGATGAGAATCCCTTCGTTATGGTCCCCTATCCATATGCTGGTTTGGATTGACGAGGGTGTGCCAACATCCTCTTCACAGATGATGAGCCGCCAAATGATAGAGGTAATATTATTTTTTTATTTAAATTTATTCTAACATGTTCTTTAACTTGTTTTTATTAATCTGTTTGATGAAATTGTCTAATTATTGTTGTGTGCTTATATATATTTTGCAGACATTGGGTCATTTGATGGTGATGAGATGCTACCGCCACCAAATGATCTAGGTGTAGATCCTGATGATGATAAGGAGATGACAGAAGCCAAGGATCATGAGGCCGGTGCAGACAGACTTGGTCCTCATGTTGTATCAGTACCGCCTTTTGCAAGACGTAGGCCTGACAATAGATTTAGGATGGAGTTGGGCCACCAAATTTGTGCACTGATTGTGGAGGGGGGAGTTAGGCCCGCCATTATGAGAGAGATATAGGCCGATGCTAGGCTGGTACAAATGTGGAGAGGCATGCCACGTGACATGTTCACCTTGATGCGACATGTCGTAGGAGCTACCATCTTAGTTACGTGGTTGAGGAGGGCCCTTCGACGTAGGCGTGGTCGAGACACAGTATGTCGACAGTTGAGCAGCGACACATCATCTAATGATCACGATCAGGGGAGTGATCATCGTTCACCTCGCGCCGCAAATGAGTGACGTGCAACATCGACCAATAGTCATGATCATGAGCAAGTTGGACCATCCACGTCGAGTCAGCCTTCTTAGCCTGCAACATCCAACATTCATGATCATGAGCAGGCTGGACCATCCACATCGAGTCATCATGATTAGCAGCCTGCAGCATCCAACAGTATTCATGATCATGAGTAGGCTGGACCATCCATGGCGAATCATCATGAGCAACCGACAATTGATCCTGATCAGCAAGAGGCACCACCAGATCAGCAGGCACGTGATGATTGAAATCTATCTGAGCTTGTCGAGGCTGCACCATTGACTGAGCAAGCCTCAACTAGTACTACTATTGATGATGTACCACCAACTGATATTTGACATTTATATTATAGTTGTATATTTTTGACAATATATATATATATATAGTTCATGTATTTTATGTTCATGTTGCAGTTGTACTTAATTTACGTGTTGGTGATCATCATGATGCGTATATTGTTAGGTCATGTTAGATATGTTCATTTAATATGCAACTCGCAGATAGATGTGTATATGATAGCAGTTATTTGACATGAGATGTATATTTGATGTTTGTGTTGTGATGATGTTATATAATGCTAATTGTGTTTCGTTAGATGATAATGATTATGATGATTAGATGATGTTAGCAAATTTGAATGTGTTTTATAGTCGAATATGATGTTTGTATGATGGTTATCATGATCGTGATGTTTATTTAATTTAGTATTAAATCATGATATTTATTAAATATTATGTCGTGATTGTAATTGGAATTTTAATTTTAATTGTATATAAAATTGTAAAATTGTAATTGTATTTGTAATTGTAATTGTATGTAAAATTTTAATTGTAATTGTATATATGTAAAATTGTAATTATAATTGTATGTAAAATTCTAAAATTGTAATCGTATGTGAAATGGTAAAATTGTAATTGTATTAATGCAAAATTATTGTAATTGTAATTGTGATTGTATGTAAAATTCTAAAATTGTAATTATAATGATATATATGTAAAATTGTAATTGTAATTGTATGTAAAATTATAAAATTGTAATTGTATGTGAAATTGTAATTGTAATTGCATGTGAAATATTTGTAAAATTTTAATTGTATTACTGTGAAATGATTGTAATTGTAAAATTGTAATAGTAATAGTATGTAGAATTCTAAAATTATAATTGTGTAATATTCCCAAATTTTTACATGATATTTGGAATATTAGAGTTCTTAATAAACTTAATTAATTAAGTAAATAAAAGGGTGGAGGGACCCATAATTGTCAAAGATGAATAAAATCCACTTTTGATATGCGTATGTGGATATTTCAGATCTAGATCTACATAATGGAGTAGTAGAGCAACTACTTAATGTGAAAGGAGTGGAGGTCATGTCTCATTAATAGAAAGATCATGGAAAGAATCAAATGTAAGATCATTAAGCATTCATAATGAGATGATGGAGAAGTGGTGCATTTAATGCACACATGATGGAGACGGTGATCATTGAATTCACACGTGATGGAGATCATGGAGAGACAACGCAGTGAACATGGAGACCTATGTCCACATGTACATCGCAGTTATGAGGAGGGCCAAGGCATAAGAAGGCTCATAATCTATATAAAGAAGATGAAGGCACAATAGAGGGGAGGTTGAAGATTATTATTGATGTATGATCTGTTTAGATCTGGAATTGTCATGTGACATTCCATGTTTTCTTTGCCTGTTTAACTAACATTTCAAGTGTTGTTTAGCATTGGGTGTTCCTGGTCGGGGATCCCACCTCTTTCATTGAGTAGCTCTTGAAAGAGTATTGTACTTCATTCATCATCAGGCATTGGTGCCATATTGTTCCTACTTTATGCAGAACAACCATATTTAGGAATTGCACATCTCTGAAGATCAGTTTGAGATGAGGTTGTCCTTCAATATTTCAGTTGAGGAACCAGTGAAGGATTCATCCTATCACCTTGAGCTTCAAGATCAACCTTCCAGTGCTTTAGATCTATATCAAGCATCATGCCATCTATTGTTCATCTCCCAGCAGCATGTTGTAGCAAAACCCTCGTTTTAATAGAAGAAATAAGAGAAATTGCCATAGAAGGCCCGAAGTAGGCTTTTCGGAAAATTTCAGGTGCCTTAGATTTCTTTCACTGACTTCCTTAGATTTATTTCACCGAACTCCCCTGTTTCGTTTCGTCGAATCATTTGATTAGTTTGTTCATTTCAGCAAATTGCTTTTCGTGCTAGACCGTAACCTTTCGCTGACACATGTGCATCTCAGGTACTTCTTTTATAAGTTTAGATGCGGTTTGTTGTCACAGATTGTCTAGGCACCGCGACAACGGCTCAGATCGGGGGCTGTCACCCTGATCCTCAATCTCTCTATCTAAGCTGTCTCCTTGCAAGCTAAGGGAGGTAGACCCTAATCATAAATGAAGGAATAGAATTGGTTGCAAGTCAACCAACCCAGGAGACACAATTAATTAACCAAGTACTTGATGAGATTAACGAGATTTCACAGACCCATTTAGATTTGAAAATCAAAACCAGTGCCTTATGGAGTTAAAAGATCTTGTTATGCAATTAAAGCCAAGTAATGGATGTATAACTGCTGCTACAAATGACCACAATGGTATTTAAGAAAACACCATAACCATTCAATAAGATACTTAAGCCAACAACAAAGCTTATCATGAAATGATCATTTAAAATAAATGCCAGATACTTGAAATATATCCGAATTTATAATGTTCCAATATAACCCAATCCAGAAATTAAAATGAATTTTATATAGTCAACTTAGGATGAAAGTTTAAAGCTCATTTGACTAGAAAAATTTTTAGGAAATTTTTGTATGTTTTTGTATTTTGTATTTATTATTATTATTATTATTTTGTAAACAAAGTATAAAAAAAAACTAAAACTATGGGTTAAAATCTGACAAAATTTAAATGAAAAATTTTCTATTTTTGCTTTTTAGCTTTTTTTTTCTTTTTTTTTCCACTGGAAAAAAAATCGGGATTTTCTATATATTAGAGAATCACATAGCATATGCAAAAGCATTACAAAAACCAAACCCAAACTCCTTCAGATGAAGGATAAAGGCAGTCATGACTACCTTGAGCACCCATGGGTACTTCTAAGGCTGCCAGAGCAGAAGAAAAATTCTGTCAACAAAAAAACGCTTCCAGTCTTTCATATCTCCCGGCGTGTCACCGAAACAGAGATAATGAAAGAAATACAGAGGCAAGTCTTCAGAGATCTGAAATAAAACCAGATATAACAAAATGATAAACAGCAGGGACCGGTAGTAGGCACTATTCCGATCCCAAATCTTCTCAAAAGAAACAAAAAGAAAGTTTTGTGATTTTGACTGTAAACGCAGGCCTCCTCGGACGAGGAAAACAGCCTGTAGAGGAGTTTTTTAGAACATTCAGATCCATAGTTTTTATAAATAAACATGACAGGAAGAGTAGTTCAACATAAAGTTTTAAAAACCAGCAGCTTGCAGAGAAAAATATAGTGCAGAAAAGAACAGCATCATCCAAAAACTGGCTGATCAATAGGAGTGATCACCCCCTTATCCATCTCTGTTACTGACCAGGTCCCCAAAGCTTGCTGTACACCTGTTTTAGATAAGGTATCTGCCTCCTGGTTTCTTTCCCTGTAAATGTGGCAAACAATAATATCATTAAAGAAACTTTTGATATTCAAAATCTCATTAAGCAAAGGAAGCAAAATGTAATTTCTGCAATGTTGAGTCCTGTTGAACCAATTCACTACATTCTTTGAGTCACCGAAGATCTGAATCTGTCTCATCTGTTTCAAGGAAAGCCAGCATAGTAAGTGGTGTAATGACTTGAGCTTAGCAAAATTATTAGTCCCCTGCCCAAGGCCTATTGAGGCTCGAAAAGATTTTTCAGAGGTTTCATGAATAACCAAACCTGCTCTGCATTGTCCATTTAAGTCTGCAGCTCCATCAAAATATGCCCACGGAACAGATTCTCTGATAAGTTCGGGCTGAATAGAGCGGAGGATGGATTGACCAGATGGGGAAGGAATGCTATCATATATAGCTGCCCCTGCCACAGCCAGATTCCCAATAGGGAAAGGAAGATCTTTGAAAATTACTTGGTTCCTTGCTAGCCACGTGCCCCAAGCTATCAAGAGAGGTAAGGATCGGATTTTGTCATCAGAGGCTTCCTGCCACCACCGGAGCCAAGCTTGCTGTATACTGTCTCCTTCCCACCTGAGAGGGGAATTTATGAGTCTCAAGGTTTCAGCCCACAGGCTGACATTGAAAGGGCATGTAAGAAATAAATGCAAAGTTGATTCCTCATTTGCTTTGCAAAGAGAGCACCAGCCTGGACCAATTTTCCCCCTTTTCTGCAAGAAATCCCATGTTGGTACTTTTTTCTGTAGGATGCACCAGAAGAAGAGTCTGGTTTTTGCAGGACATTTTAACTTCCAAAGGAGCTTAGACCACCAGTCAGGTTCTTCCCAGCCTTGTTGAGACATCATCCATTTGTAACCCATCTTAGGAGAGTAGCTTCCTGTCTGAGCATGAACCCAGGCTAGCTCATCCCTTGTTTCTGAGATCCGAACAGAAGAGTTTTGGAGATCTGACACAAAGAGGCTCCATTCCTCCCTCCATCTCTCCTCCAAAAGAAGATCAGCATCTGTCAACCACCCTTGTCTCCAGATAGTAGTGGTCCAAGGGTTGGCCACCTGGTTCAGGAAATGATAGCCCCTTTCAGTCAAAAACAATTTCAGGTCATGTGATAGGGCATATCTTTCCGTGCAACCCACCCAGGGATCACAACCAATTCTCACCCGTGTACCATCTCCCACTTTCCAAGCTAGTCCTTGTTCTATTATGTGGGCCGAAGTAACTACTGCCTTCCAGACCACAGAGGCATTTTTGGAGGACTTTGCAGGATTTCGGACCCATTCAATAGCAGTGGCTGGGGCTATGTACTTTCTTTTTGTAACAGTAGACCATAGAGAATCAGACGAGATAAATCTCCATGCCAGTTTTGCTGCTAAGGATTTTGAAAAAGAGAACAAGTGCTTAATTCCCCAACCACCCCATTCTTTTGGTCTCGAAATCTTGTCCCATGCGACCCAAGGTGTCACATGTTCAGCTTTGGATCCAGCCCATAAAAATCTGCTGCACAGTTTGTCTATGGAGGCTAATATACCTTTGGGAACCCACATAAGACTTGCCCAATAAACCGGAATTGCCATCAGAACAGATTTTATTAGGACTAGCCTCCCCGCTCGAGACAGCCATTTATGACTCCACAGATTGAGTTTCTTTTCTATTTTGATCAGGAGCCATTTCCAGTCCTGAATCCTGTAAGTGTCAAGTTTCAACAGAAATCCCAAGTATTTAAAGCTTTCCTGCAGAGATTTGACTTCGAAAGGAAGAAGAGCCCCTACACTACCTCTCTCCTCCAGAGACATTCCAGAGACTGTGAGGGTCGATTTTTGCTCATTGATTTTAAGACCTGTGGCTTTAAGAAAAAGGTCCAGAATGTTCTTGAGAGCTCTACAGTCCTCGACACTACCATTGCTAAATAAAATGATGTCATCCACAAAGAGCAGATGGGTTACCCACAAGTTAACAGCCACTTCAATTCCTCTGACCTCTCCTTGTCTTTTTGCCCTGCTAATCATCAGACTTATCCCTTCAGCAGCCAACAAGAAAAGTAGAGGGGACAAAGGGCATCCTTGTCTTAGACCTCTCTCCGGATTGAAAAAAGATGAAGCTGCTCCATTAATTAACAAGGATATGGAGGATGTAGTAATGCAGCTCATGATCCATCTAACAATATCAAATCTGAAACCAAGGTGGGTCAACAATAGGCGCAAGTACATCCAGCTTATTCTGTCATAGGCCTTTGATAAATCTATTTTAACAATTGCCCCTTTCTTTCCACTTCTCTTTAAGCTATGCAGTGTTTCTTGAGCAATTCCCACTGCTTCATGAATCTGTCTTCCATCCAGAAATCCGAACTGCTCTGGAGAGATATGTCTTGATAAGAAGGGCTTCAATTTGGAAGCAATGATTTTGGCAATGATTTTATATACATAGGTGCAGAGGGAAATAGGCCGAAAGTCATCAAAAGAGGCTGGCTGATCAGATTTTGGGATTAGAGCCAGAAATGTTGAATTGAAAGGTTGATAGATAGATCCAGAGGATCTAGATTCCTCCACCACCGCAACCAGATCATCCCCCAGGAATTCAAAGAAATGGAGAAAAAATTCCACTGTCCACCCATCTGGTCCAGGACTTTTGTCCTTCTGCATATCCTTGAGGATGTCCTCCACTTCCTGTTTAGAGACAACTTCCATGATAGAGTCATTGTCTTCTTCCTCAACATATCTTGGAAAGAATTGGGCAACTCTGATGACCTCCGCTATGGAAACTTCCTCCGGAGCTTTGAAAAGATTCTTAAAGTGATTTACCCCTAGGGCAGCCAAATCTTCAAAAGATTTTGCCATTTCCCCATCCTCTTTTTTCAGCTCCCAGATTGTGTTAGCAATCTTCCGGCCCTTTGCATAATTCTAGAAGAACTTGGAGTTTTCATCTCCTGCTTGCAGCCAAATGGCTCTACTTTTCAATCTCCAGCTTTCTTCCCTAATCTGGAGGATTTTTCTCCGAGATGCTTCCAAATCTTTTATTCTGTTCCTGGAATCCAAGGACTCATAGCCAGTTCCATCCGAATTTTCCAGGAGATCTAGCTCAAAATTTATACTTTTGAGTTCTTCTTCTTCCTTCGAGTGCTTCTGCTGCGCCCATTCTTTTGTTGCTTGCTTCAGTCTCTTCAGATTATTTGAGAAATGGATGCTTCTACTTCCCTCTTCATGTTGATTGTTATTTCTCCATGTTTCATGGAAGAGGGCTTCAAAGGAGGCATCCTTCAACCAGGAAGAGTTAAATTTAAACGGGGTTCCAGGTTTTTTTGAAGTTCCTTTCAATTCCAGAAGAACCGGGAAGTGGTCAGAGTGACCCCCTTCCCCTACCCAGTGTCTAAAGACTGTAAGCCAATCCACCAGGGGTTCACAAAGAAGAAAGCGGTCAAGTCTTTTGCCTACCCAATCAGCACCAATGCGTCTATTCCTCCAGGTGGGGCGCAATTTGATCAGAGGGGCATCCACCAGATGTGAGGAAGCCAGTTTATTTCTAAAGAAAACAGAGAGGGGGTCCGAGTGAGCATTAACACCCCAGGACTCCGAATCCCCAAGGGAGAAGTTCAGGTCACCCCCTATAATGAGGTTAGGATGAGAGAGACAAGAGAAACTGAAGAAAGAGTTCCAAAAAAGTTCCCTCTCCATACAGGGCCCATAGACATTCAGGAAAAGGAAAGGAATGCACAACTCTCCAGAATAGAGTTCCATTGCCAGGCAGTTTGCAGAACCCCAAGAGGAGACTTCCTTGAGCTTCCTCGAATTATAACCTGTTGCTACACCCCCCGACCTGCCTGAGGCGTCGAGAGCTGAGAAGGCCCAACCAGGCAAGAGCTTCTGAAGAGAGCAGATTACATCTTCGCTTTTCCCCATAGTTTCTTGGAGGAAAATAACATCAGGATTGTAAGAGTGCACAAGGTTTTTGAAGGCTAGCTTTTTCGGCTGGCTAGCTAAGCCTCTGCAGTTAAAAGAAAGAAGGATCATCAGGGAACAGGGGGGGGTGGTGGCTCCGCTCTAAGCACCCCAGGAAAAGTTTTCTGCTTCCCATCGGCTATGTCAATGACAGCTTTAAACTGGGCTTTTGAGAGTAACGATTTTCTTCCCCTTAACTTCCTTGGCCCAATTACAACTGGGTCCAAGGCAATACCTCCTATAGCCTGACCCTTACCCTTTCTATTGGCCAAGGGGCGAAGATTATAAGGGGGGTTGTCCAAAGTTTGGGCGCAGGGAACAGCAGCCGAGATAGCAACCTCACAGGAGTCAGCATGAGAAAAGGCAATCTCTGAAGATTGATGAACATCAAAAGAAGGGAGAGAGACCGAGATAAGAAGGCTATCAGTGGAAGCTTTTGAAAGGTTCAGCGCAGCAAAATCATTTACTATCTGCCTGGAAGGACCAGGCCTTTCTGAGAGAGACTGTAAGGATGAAACAGAAGAAACATCACAATAGGGAGGTAAAGTAGACATACCCGCCATAGACGCCCCAGCAAGCTCGTCAGGATGGGGAGCCAGGGTGACCGGCGGAGTAACCTGAGTGGTGAGAGCAGCATTGCCGTCCGGGAGATGGTCCTGCTCCATTAAATCTTCTTGGGCCCGCGTCTGTTCTACTGTAGTCTCTGAAACCTTCTGCTGAGCCCCCCTAAGACCCTGTGCAGTAGCTCCCTGAGATCGGAAGGGTTTCGATTGTCGACGTCGACGCCGGTGTCCCAATGGACATTCCTTCGCAAGATGGCCGCACTTATGACACCGTAAGCAACGGAACAGAAGGTTTTCATAATCCAGGATTTGAAGGAATTCAAGATCCCTGTATTTTAATGTCATTGCATCCGCCAAACCCTCCTTTGGATTTAGGCTTACTAGCACACGAGCCAAACTTCTATCCTTGGTTATGAGGTAAGAGTTATCATAATCCAGATATTTACCTAGGGTATTACCAATTGAAACGAACACTGATTCCGTCCAGAACTGTAAGGGGAGTCCCGGGAGCTTTACCCAGACAGGGGACTCCGCCAATTTCTCCTTCTGCGCATCAAAAAGTGGCGTCCATCTGCGGAAAAGAATGGGACGTTTCCCAAAACTCCAATTCCGCTCGAGTACCCAGTCCGCAAGTGGTTTGCTGTCAAAGTGAATGCTGAACCAGCCCCTTTCCAGAACAAGAATCTCTGAGGGCTTCCCCGGAGCTTCTTTCCACTCAGAATTAACCCAATCCTTAATGTATTCGGCCGAGTACTTTCTGCCTCTTACACGGCCAGCCAGAATAGTCTCGGTAGCGTCCATTGCTTGTTCTATGCTAATGTCTGCCCCCAAAAGACAGCACGGACGAATCTCTTTCTTCTTGATGGACTTCGGTTTCTGTCGCTTTTCCCCCACGACTTCCTTGAAGTCGCCGTTCGTTCCCTCAGCATTTGGAGTAGGAGCATCCGGTGCATCCGAAGGTATCGGCCCTTGAACCTCTTCTTCGAACGCAGCAGGGACTTCTACTTCCTCAAAAGTCCTCTGTAGATTTCCTTCGACAGTCCCAACCTCTTTTCCACAAGTTACAACTTGGGGGGTCAATGGAAAGGTCGCGGCCCTAAGGTTTCTTTCAACCCCTTCACCGGATGTGGCCCAGACCTGTCGATTTGGAGCTGTGACGGCCTGAGGGAGGCTTAATGGCAGTCCTTCGCCCCTTTGAGAACCTTCTTGAACCAGAGGTGCAGAATACCATGGAACTCCTTGCCAAGGGAGCGCTTGACCTTGCAGAAAATCACCGGCCAGAGCCTCTTTTTCTATAGATTTAGAGCTGGAAGCACCTTGTAAACCGAAACTTCCTACTATATCTTCCAAGCCACCAGAAAGCTTAGGACGAGAGATATTACCTTGATCCTTGTTCGATGAGCTTATGCGGGAGAAAAGTTTCAGAAACTCCGCCCGGTCTTCAACTGCTCTCGGCTATTCCTGACTCTCCACAGGTAGAGCGCCCTCCCGCCAAGATCCTTGCCAGGGGCTCAGGAAGTTCTTGTCACGACGACCATGTTGAGTGCTTCCGGCAAAACACTCTTTGCTGGGACCCTGTAGAGCTAAATTCTTCGGAAAGAACAGATCTAGGTTCTTCGATGAGACGTCGTGACCCCAACACGTCAGAAAGTCCTCTGGCGCAGGTTCAAGCTCCAGAGATTCGCTATCAAACCCCATTCTTGCCGCGCCTTAACAAACTTAAACCAAAACAGCGTGAAAACTGCCACCGTCTCAAAACCCTTGTTGTCAAAGCGCTACGCAGTAAACAATGATGAGTTACTAGGGTTAACCCCATCCTATGGTTGAAAAACTCAAGTACCGGGTTCCAACCTTGCCACCGCTACCTCGGGTCCAGGGAAAGGATTGACGTTTCAGGTTACCGAGTACAGGGACTGACATACTTATTGTCGTCGTATTCAATGATATTTGTCATGATGACTATGGGCTTAGGCCTCGAAAACCTGGACCCCCATCGCCTGCAGCTCAACCCTAGCCTCCCGTCCGTCGTCCTCTCGCTTTTTTTTTTTAATTCTAAAAAAAAACAAATTAAACAAAATTAAAACTAACTCTAAACTAAACTAAACTAAACTAAAAAATAAAATCTAAAACAAACAAACTTTAAAACTAAACTAAAGTTCTAAAAGGCAATTTATTATTTTTATTTTTGACCTTTTTTTTCAAAATCTAAAAGTTAAATAAAATAAAATAAAAATGAAACTCTAAAACTAGATCTAAAAAGAATTAACATCTAAAAAATAAAAGTCTAAAACTATAACTAACAAAATAAATCAACCATTGAAAAATCTAAAAATAAAAATCTAAAACTTAATTAAAACAAAAAATTAAACTTAAAACCTACTAAATGAAAGTAAAGTTAAAAAATAATGAAATTCTAAAACGACTTAAAAACACATTAAACTAAAGTCTAAAAAATAAATTAGAATCTAAACTAAGACTTAAGCAATCATAAATTACAAAACTAAAATGAAAAATCAAATTACAAAATAAAACTAAAACTAAATTAAACTAATGTATTAAAATCTAACACCTAAAGTCTACGTTTAATCTAACAAATAAAACTAAACTAAAAAATTAAATCGATTTCAAACCTAGAACTACACGTTAAGAATGAATCTGATAAAAAATTAATGCATACATGTATTTCGCTTTTATGGTGTGTGTTATTTGTTTTATGGTGTGCGTTATTTGTTTGCTTGTGCAGGTCGAAAAGGAGCACGACAGTGCGGACAATGTGAATGAGAAGAGGTCGGACGGCGGAGCAAAGGGAGATGGTATCGGAGGTAATAAGGGCTCGACGAGTAGGGAATGTGAAGCAGGACGGTAGACACGAAGAGGAGAAGATGGCTAGAAAGAAGAATGAAGTCGACGGGTAGGGAAGAAGAGTTGCAACGTATGCAGATTGCATGAACGCAGACGCTGAACGGAGAGGAAGGCAGCGTAGGAAGACGAAGGCTGGATTTGTGGATTAATGGGTAGAAGTTGAAAACGCAGAGGGAAATGAGAAAATGTGAAGATAATGCAACGGAAACATTGATTGAGGAAAATGAATGAAACTGTGGACATTTTTTTGGAGAGTAGTGGTCAACGTTTATGCAGTGAATAAAGATAGAATAACCCAGTGCAATCAAAACGTCCAGTAAATTTCGAATTTTTTCGTTAAGCTCAGACTTTTTATGCTCTTTAAATCGAATATCATGCAGATCTGCCAACAGTAGAGATTCCGAGACCAGATTTTGCCCTCGGGGTTAGATCTGGCTCAGATTTAAAAAGTTTCGAGAATTCCCCTGCAAATCTGCACAAAACTAAATTAGATCCGAAACTGTACAAAAATAAACCCTGAATTCCTAAAATACATACAAATTTACAACGCTAATTTACAAATTTGAGACTCTCATGGCCAAATTTAAACCCATTTCAGCACAATTTTTGAAGATAGAAAATTTTAAGAGAGGCACAAGTCCTAGAAGACTCTGCAAAACCACAATTTCGTAAAATAGCTTTGATAAATTAGAAACAATGGGCTTTTTCAGATTTACGGAATATGAGAGTCGGCTGGTCCAACTGAAGACTTCCCCAGATGCTCAAATCTTTAAAAAAAATCCCTGCACACTTAAATCTGAAATTTAGATTGATAGAGATTTAAGAAAATAAACGGTATGAGCTTAACGAAAAAATTCGAAGTTTGTTGGGCGTTTTGATTGTACTGGATTATTCTATCTTTATTCACTGCATAAACTTTGACCATTACTCTTCAAAAAAAAAGTCCAGAGCTTCATTCATTTTCCTCAATCAACGTTTCCGCTGCATTATCTTCACATTTTCTCATTTCCCTTTGAGTTTTCAGCTTATACCCATCGATCCGCAAATCCAACCTTCATCTTCCTACGCTGCCTTCCTCTCCGTTCAGCCTCTGCCTTCACGCAATCTGCATACGCTACAACTCCTCTTCCCTACCCGTCGACTTCATTATTCTTTCCAGCCGTCTCCTCCTATTTCCTATCCGTCGTCCTGCTTCACATTCCCTACTCGTCGAACTCTCATTACCTCCGATACCATCTCCCTTTGCTCCGTCGTCCGACCTCTTCTCATTCACGCCATCCGCTCAGTCGTGCTCCCCTTTGACCTGCACAATCAAACAAATAACGCACACCATAAAAGCGAAATACATGTATACATTAATTTTTTATCAGATTCATTTTTAACATGTAGTTTTAGGTTTTAAATCGATTTAATTTTTTAGTTTTGTTTTATTTCTTAGATTAAACGTAGACTTTAGGTGTTAGATTTTAATACATTAGTTTAATTTAGTTTCAGTTTTATTTTGTAATTTGATTTTTCATTTTAGTTTTGTAACTTATGATTGCTTAGGTCTTAGTTTAGATTCTAATTTATTTTTTAGACTTTAGTTTAGTGCATTTTTAGTCGTTTTAGAATTTCATTATTTTTTAACTTTACTTTCATTTAGTAGGTTTTAAGTTTAGCTTTAAATTTTAAATCTTTAGATTTTTATATTTTAGATTTTAATTTAGTTTAACGTTAGTTTCAATTTTTTAGTTTTAGATTTTTAAAAAAAAATTAACCTTTTTTTAGATTTTTAAATTAGTTTAGTTTTTGTTTTAATTAAGTTTTAGATTTTAATTTTTACAAACATTGGTGTTCCTTTTCCAGATCTATGTGGTGAATCATTTCTAAACTTTGCTACTTTGTTTGGTATTTTTATGGTTGATGGCTTTCATGGATTAATCCGCATACATGTATCTTGTGCAGTTTTCTGGATTCATAAAATGACATTTTTGATTTAACGAGAAGACTAGTTATCTATTTTTCTGAAGGGTCTCATGTTATTTTTTTAAATCTCTATCAATCTAAATATCAGATATAAGTGTGCAGGGAATTTTTTTTAAAAGGTTTGAGCGTCTGGGGAAGTCTTCAGTTGGATCAGCCGACTCTTCTGTTGTCGATGCCCTTTTTTCCCTGTCGTCCGCAGCTCCATGCTCCTTTCCTGTCCGTCGTCGTTCTCTTGTTGACCTGCATAAACGAAAACACACAAAACCTCACACATGCGTTGAACCTCGGTTCGGATCCCAGTCTTAGAGTTAGGTTTTGTTTTTTTTTTTTTGTTAC
This sequence comes from Pinus albicaulis, assembly GCA_034641835.2. Taxonomy (NCBI): domain Eukaryota; kingdom Viridiplantae; phylum Streptophyta; class Pinopsida; order Pinales; family Pinaceae; genus Pinus; species Pinus albicaulis. Next base: position 3,622,190 of record MU968381.1, read on the forward strand.
TTCTTAATTTAGGATAGCGTAGGTTTAGTTAGGTTTTGAATTTAATTTTCAATCTTTGTTTAGCTTTTAGTTTTAATCTTGTTTTAAATTTTAAAAAATTCTGTAGGTTTTGTTTACTTTTTTTTAGTTTTAATTTAGTTTAGTTCTTAGGTTTAAATTAGTCGTAGTTTAGTTTAGTTCTTAGTTTTAATTTTGTTGTTTTAGTTTTGATTTTTGTTTAGATTTAAATTAGTCATAGTTTTTGTTTTAATTAAGTTTTAGATTTTAAATTTTGACTTTAGTGTAGTTTTAGTTTAAGTCTAATTTAGTTTTAGTTTTAATTTGTGGGGTTAGTTTAGTTTTAGATTATAGTTTTTAGTTTAGATTTCGATGTTTTAATTTATTTATTTTTAGATTCAAAAAATACTATAAAAAAAATAATAAAAAATAAAAAAATTCCAAAAATTTTAAAAATTTTAAAGGTTCTGTAATCAAATGAACTTTTGATTTTTTATCATAAGTTTGATTATAGGAGCATTTCAATTTCTGGATTGGGTTAATTGGAATATCATAAATTCAGAAATATTTCAAGCATCTGGAATTTTTAAATGATCATTTCATGATAACTTTGCTTCAGTATCTTAATGAATGGTAGTGGTGTTTCATTGAATATCATTGTGGTCATTTGTAGCCGCAATTATACATCAATTACTTGGCTTTAATTACATAATGAGATCTTTTTAACTCCATAAGGCACTCGTTTTAATATAATTGATTTGTGAAGTCTCGTTAATCTCATCAAGTACTTGGTTATTTAGCTGTGTCTCTTGAATTGGTTGAATTGCAACCAATTCATTTTCCTCATTTCTGTTGGGGTCTACCTCCCTTAGCTTGCAAGGAGACAACTTAGATAGAGATATTGGGGATCAGGGTGACAACCCCCGATTTGAGCCATTGTCGCGGTGCCTAGACAATCTGTGCGACAACACGGTCAATAGATGACAGACTGATGTTAGCTTGTTGATTGGCAGGTCTCTATTACTACGTACGCAACATGAGGTCTACGGCGAAAACACATAAAAGGGTCAAGTCGCACACAGGTCAGAGCCATGAGTGGTGGGTCTGACCATAGCGTAACAAGTGCGCACATTTTCCGGTGCATATGAGACGACAACAACTAGTGGTAGATCAAGGGAAACCTGCAGGCACAAACAACCTGATGTTTAAATCGCAGGGTGCCCTCGCAGGTTGACTATGATGTAGGCACGCTGACCCAAATCAACGGCCCACGATCACTACGGGGGCACTATGTTGATGAAGCCGCGAGGCCTAAAGGTTCTCTTGCAGTGACGTAGGCAACCATAAGCAGGGCCCCACTATCACGTCCTCCTTTCCCTTTCTTTCGCGCACATCTCATCATCTCCGCCTCCTTGATGCATCCGACGGCCCATAATCCATTTCGCACCCCGCGACCTTCGAACTCTAACTATGGGGTGAGTGAAGTGCGAAAGAGTGGTGTCCATTACCTCTTACCCCCCCCCCCCACGTGTCTCCTTCTCGTCATTCCACATCCACTTTCCTGATACTGCTTACCGCTTGAGGACCATGCAAAAACCGGTTACCGCTGAGCATGCGCATCAACTGCCGCCTCAACACGATTGGGCCATCCCTTCATGGTCGTCTGCCACTCCTCACCATTATTTGAAAATCCCAAGACTTGGTCCCTGTGGTGAAGCGTGCAGCTTCTATTACTGTTTTGATCATGATATTTTACGAGTGGAGCTCATTTTTCACCGAATTTTGTTGTTAATTTTATGTTTATGAGTGATTGCTGAATGAACACTCTGTTAGTCAGTTAGGATATTTGTTTTTGCATGCGTAAATCAATCATGAGGGGATTGGTTCGATCATAAAAACCCTCGGATGAACTCTGAGAAGAGAGGGGAGAATCACTTGGAAATAAAGAGTGTGAGCGATGTATGAAAGCTCAGGGAACAAACTTTTTTGAACCCTGGAGTCGTAATTAAATGATCGTTTCTTCACTGTGGATATACAAGTGTATGAATGGCTTACTGGTTTATGACTTTTTATTTATCATGCATTGTTGCGCTAGCACAGGTTGTATTGTTTCCATGCTCTTAGTTCTATTTAATTCTATTGGCATGCTAAATTATGAACTAGTGTTTCTGCAAATCCGTTCTATCAATATGTGTTTATTACTTTAAACTAAGGTAATATGTGCGATTAGAAATATTTCTAAAAGCATCCTTTTTTTGTTATGCACTACAATTAACGAGAAACTTTTTCAACTTAATTAGTGGTGTCTGTATCACAGTGCGTTGGACATAAATGCAACTTGTTTTCTCTCCAGCTTAGTATCAAGACACTCCTTTATAAGGATAGGTAGGATGTTAGCTAGTTTAATTAGTTTAAATCTGTGCTACACACAGATATAAAATAAACAAAAAAAAGGGGAAATATTTTTGATCCAGAACCTTCCTATCAAGACGTTCCTTTATAAGGATAGGTGGGATGTTAGCTAGTTTAATTAGTTTAAATCTGTGCTGCACATAGATCTAAAATAAACAAAAGAAAAGGGGAAATAGTTTTGATCCAACACCATCCAAGTCCTCTTTAAGGAGAGGCATCTACCAATAATAGCAACGGAGCTATAATTCCATTGATATAAGCTACCCCAAACAGCAGAGGGGCTAATTGGGAACCATTGTTGGGCTTTTCTCTCCTTGTTGCCACAATGATTTTCGCAAGGTCAACAAAATTGGTGCTAGAAGGAGGGCCAACCTAAACCAAGTTATCACTGAGATATCCATGACTAAAACCGACCCACAACAATCTAACGTACCCTCAGTAGTTCGGTAACCAGCTTTTGGTAATCTCACAATCTTATACTCTGCTTCGTCGAACTGCTGAGGGCGAAAATAATTGACTCTGCATGGGAGATTCTGACGCATAAGTTTCTCCGCATCCAGAAGACAATGAAGAGCACACTTTTGCAGTCCCACTCCATGAAGTTAATCTTTTCAGGCGAATAACCCGCAATTACGCTCTCTGGGTTGGTCTACTACCTACTGCTTCATTATTACCCAGGAGAAGGGTACGAACTTTACCTGTTACTCAATCAGGAGATCAACTCATAGTTCAAAATTTTGAAGACCTAGTTAACCTTGCCTTACACTAAATACTTGGTTCAATATCCCATATCGCCCCATCTCACTCTAACTTTGTGATAGGGGAAGACGATCAAGACTTAGAGGGTGTTCAGCCTCAGTCACCCCACCCATCTGAAAACGGTTCGAATTCTGAACATCCTGAGACAGACTCCTCAGAAGAAGGTGATATGAGAATAATGAATAATGACCTCAATGAAGATGCTAATGCAAACATTATAGACCTTGGCTTCTTAGGGATGTAGTCGCAGTACCTAGGAGACAAAATCAGCTTCCTAAACATCCTGAGAAACTACTTCCCAAATTTAACTCGGATTCTAAGGAACCCGTAGAAGACCATATTCAAAAATTCATGCTAGCAAACTGATTAATGAGTGTCCACACTGAAGATGTTGTGTGCCATATCTTCCCTTATACCTTTGAAGGAAGGGCCTCGACTTGGTATTTTTCCCTCCCATAGGGATCGATAGCAAGTTGGAATGAATTTCAGACAACATTCCTCGTAAAGTTTGGAGAAGATAAAACACCCATAATCTTAGTCTTAGAGCTATCACGGATGAGGATGGACACTAAATAAAAGATCAAAGACTTAAACCAAAGATTCCTCTCACTTAGAAACAAGATCCCTCGAGACTCCAAGCCCACTAAATGAGTTGTTATAGAATTCTGCACTTCTGCCTTACCCCAGACCATGGCCATGTTCGTTAAGCAAAAGGAAAAGAACACCTTACAGGAAAAATTCACTGAAGCAATTAAAGTAGAAAAAGACGTGCCCATCTTGAAGGTAAACCTAGGACAATAGGGGGCAGAAAAGGGAAATAGCAGCAGAAATCCCTCAAAGTTCTCAAGGGACAAAAGGGATTTTGATGTAGAAGGTTTACAGAGGGTAGTGAAACAATTGTCCAACAAAATCATAGAATTAAAAAAACATTCGGGGGAAGGAACATCTGGGAGAGGTTATTTTAAATTCCTAAACAGCCAGAATTTTCCTCCAAGACATCGATCTCCCCCAGAAGGAATTAATGTCCAGGAATTCGCAATGGAACATTTCTGTAGAGCTCATACAGCTAACCACTTTGAGAAATATTGCCTGTCATTTATCAACATGTTTGAATTATTTATAACCGGGCAAGATCCCCCCTCTAGGACAGCTGATGTTCAGGCCACGGAAGCCCAGGAGCCCCCTCCTGGAGAATCTACAGTCAAACACTTATGGGATCTGTCCAGTCTTTTTGAGGAAGAAGATGAAGAAGGATTAGGAGATGTGAATACCAATCAAAATTCCTACCAAACACGAAGCAAAGGACCACCAACCCCGCCAAGTGGTCTTTCCTCATCAATCCCAGCTGTTGGTAAACCAGACCCTCCCAAGAAAAGTGTCCCAAGTAAGCCAACAATTGCAGAGCCAGTTGTAAATAAAACCACTAAACCTGTAGATAAGATCGACCCTAGGAATCTAGATTTCAACATAATTGATGAGTTAAAAAGGATAAGGGCTAGTATTTCTCTCTTCGAACTTACCAAAATTTCACAATTTAAAGATGAAATTGTAAATGCGATTCCCATAAAAGTCCCTAATCTTCCTCAACATCTCGTTTCGAATCTAGATATCCTGGAGCCTCAAATCAAAGGTTCCATGATCGGACATAAGTCAAAATCGTAGACCCCTCCCTTCTTGTTAACCTTTGAAATTTACAATCATAATGTCCACAATTGTATGGTAGATTCAGGAGCCTCATCTAATGTCATGCCGCACTCAGTTTGCAAGAAATTAGGCCTTGAACATAGTAAGAGTGGAACCCAAATAGTGCAATTGGATCGATCAAAAGTAAAATTCTGGGGAGAATTAAAAATCATTCTTATAAGATTGTCCTTAGACTCTAGGGTTCACCAAATCATTGACATTATAGTAGCAGACATTCTTGAAGCAGATGGTCTCTTGTTGAGCAGAGATTGGTCTAGCCAGTTAAATAGGTACTTCGCCACTGATTGGTCTCACCTCTGGTTACCCTACAAAGGAAAACAAAATCAACTAAGGGTAAATAGGAAGAGTTACATGAAACATGTTGTCACTAATTTAGAAGTCCCAGATGAGCCTGTGATGTTTATTAATTCCTTATTAGGGAACTATTGCATAGACACATGGTTCGGTGATCTCCCGGTTGATTCGTCAATAGTCCTAGAGTCTGCTGTCTCAGAGCTACTATTTTTTACTCATCAGCCAACTCCTCGAAATGATGAGAAGATAGGAGATAAATCCATAGAGTCAGATTTTTGGACCTTGCACTTCAATGGTTCTAAAACCAAAGGTAGTGCAAGTATAGGGTGTGTGCTCCAAGATCCTAAAAGGGACAAAACCTTGATTTCATGTCGATTAGAATTTGAATGTATAAACAATGATGTCGAATATGAAGCACTCTTGCAGGGTCTTAAGAAGGTGATCGATCTGGGCGTTAAACATCTCAAGGATTTTGGCGATTCTGAGATCATAGTTAAGCAGGTAAGAAACTCCATACACTGCATATCAAACCGATTGGTTTGCTATCAACAAGAGATATGGGATCTTTTGTTTTTTTTTTAATCATTTAACATTTTGTCGATTCCAAGGTATCAAAATGTAGATGCAGATTTGCTAGCTAATGTTGCTTCTTGGCTTATTCCATCTGAAAACTTCAGACCCGATGCTTTTTCAGTTGAACTCATTTTCAGGCCTTCGGTCCCAAATAATATTATAAATTGGAGGATATTCAATGATGACGAATATATTATCCATTTCCTAAGGTCCGAAGATACTTTCAAAGATGCGACAATTGATGAATAATAACATGACCGTGATCTGAAGAAAGAGCTTAACCAAGAAGTGCCTGTCCGTGAGAATGCCATCCCACGATCAGTGGAAAAATTAGAAAAGCTCTACGATCTTCAAGATAAATTCAGAAGGGCGACGAACTACAAGACTCAGAGTTCATCTATACAATACAAAGTTATCAATCTTGGTACGGAGGCAAATCCTCATAACATCAACATGGGGGTTCAATGTTCACCAAGTGATAAAGTTGCCTTTATTAGGTTATATCGAAGATTCAAGGATGTATTTGCATGGAAATACGATGACTTGAAGACATTCGACTCAAAGATAATGCATCACGTCATTCCCATCAAAGAGAATTCCCAGCCAGTGCAGCAGAAGTTACAAAAGATGCATCCCAGTCTTGAACCTATGGTCAAGGCAGAGTTAAACAAACTTCTAGCTGCAAAGATCATTTTCCCCGTGAGACACACACAATGGGTGGCCAAACTAGTACCCGTTCGAAAAAATAATGGCGACATATGACTGTGTATCGATTTTCTCAACCTAAATTGAGCATCGGACAAGGATGGTTATCCAGTTCCACAGATGGAACAAATTTTACAACAATTCTCTAGTTTAGAGATGTTTTATTTATTGGACGGATTCTTATGTTATAACCAAGTCTTGGTGGCCCCTGGTGATAGATTAAAGACTACCTTCCAAACCAAATGGGGCACCTATGCTTATCAGAAAATGCCCTTTAGATTAATCAACGCGCAAGCAACTTTTCAGCGTGCTATGGATGTCGCTTTTCAAGGACTCATCGGCAGGGCTGTGGTGTCGTATCTAGACGATGTAACGATATACTAAAAAGTCAGAGCAAACCATATTGATGATCTGAGGGTAATTCTAGAACATTGTCGAAGATATGGGATTTCCCTCAATCCTAAAACATCCATTTTCTATGTAACCGAAGGAAAGATGTTGGGATTTGTTGTGTCTAAGGAAGGGATGAGGATCAATCCTGAGAGGTCAGCAACAATTTCTAAAATCCTTCCCCCTCATAACAAAAAATCTATGCAATCTTTCATGGGAAAAATCAACTTCATGAGGAGATTTGTCCCAAGTTTCGCCCAAATGGTCAAACCTTTGCAAGATATGGTTAAGCAGAAGGCAGAGTATAGATGGGAGATTAAGCAGAAAGAAGAATTCACTAACATAAAAGGAGCGATTATGGATGCGCCAACTCTAATGAGTCCTGATTTCTCAAAAGATTTTTTCCTGTATACCTTTACGTCTAGTGACTCTTATGCATCTGTTTTGACCCAAAAGAATGTTGAAGGAGATGAAGTTTCAATTTATTTCATGAGCATAGGGATGAACGAGGCCCAGTTCAAGTATCCTGAGGTAGATAAGAAGGCGTTTGCGGTATTCAAGGCAATTAAGCACTTCCTCCCATATATTTTAAAATCTCATACTCAGGTAATTGTGCCTTACCTCGCAGTGAGGAACTTGTTCGTTCAAAAGGAGCTTAGAGAAACCTGAGTGCATTGGATGGCAACTATCAATGAATATGATGTAGAGATCAAGCCTGATAAGATCGTTCAGGGTCAGGGATTATGCAAGTTGGTAGTGGAATCAGCAAGAAATGAAGTTGTTGAGGAAGAAGGATGGGAAAATGAAGCCTGCATCTGCGAAGCCAACCCTGTGGATGTAATCACCCCTCCAGACTCTTGGTACGTTGACATGAAGTTTTATCTAACTACAAGAAGCCCCCCTGAAGGTATGGATGCGATTAAAAGAAGAGCCTCAAGATTGAAGTCGGCTTGTTTCCAGTTGGTAGTAGGTGTTTTTTCTTTTTTCAGAAAGAACTTTGATGGAGTTTTGATGAGGTGCTTAGAGAATAAGGAATCCCAAAAAGTGATGTTAGAGTTGCATGAAGGTCCAACAGGTGGTCATTTTGGAATAGAAACTACGATTCATAAAATATTGAGAACTAGATATTATTGGCCTACAATGTTTAAGGATGCATACACGTTTGTGCGAAAATGCGATGAATGCCAAAAATCTGCAAGACGAGATCGAAGAGCAGCCATGCCCCTCCAGCTAGTGATTATCGAAGCCCCTTTTCAACAGTGGGGTTTAGACGTGGTTGGTGAAGTTAACCCACATTCATCCTCGCAGCACAAGTATATCATCAATGCTACTGATTATTTCACACGCTACAAGGAAAAGACCCTCTAGCGGATGTTTTTGAGGAACCCCCACAGAAAAATACCCCAGACGTCCGTTTCTAGCGGAGGATCTTAGAGGAGGTTGGCGGGCAGAGGTTTTTGCAGATGTATTTCTTCTGGTGCTCTTATCAACCTAAAACACACCAGTGCGTTCAATATGACAAAGCACCGGTGCATTACAAAAATTGGCACACCAAACACCGTGTGCTCTGTACACACAGGCACAGTGCGTTTTATTTTTGTAGAGCACCAGTGCTTTACATGTCAACTGCACAGATACCGCTTGGTGTGGAATAAATGAAATGCACCGAGGTGCCCACAAAACATGCCCATCGGTGGATGGTTAAATAAAAAAAAATTACAGGAAAAAAACCACATAAAACATTGGCACACCAGAAACAGTGCGCTCCATACACACCCTCCTGGTGCTTTTAATTCAGCAACCACGCCGGTGCGTGTCATATCGTTAGACTCGGTGCGTCATAAAAAGCGTGTGGAACATAAACGACCTAGTTCCGAATGAATAAAATGCACAGGGATCCTCGTAAATGCCATGCACCGGAAAAGGGTTTGAAACAAACAAAATTACGGCAAAAAAATCGTAGAAATCATTGGTTCACCGGGCACCGTTACCGGTGCATCAGGTTACTGTACAACCATGGTGCGTTACATCGCCACACCCGGTGCATCATAAAAGCGATTGGAACATAAAATTATCGGGGTAGAATGATGGAAACGCACCGGGGTCCCCATAAATGTTGCGCACCGGAATAGGGTTAAAAAAAAAAAAAAAAAAAAAAAATTACTAAAAGAAAACTCAGAAAACATCGGGTTCACCGGACACCGTTAATGGTGCGTGTGATATCAGAGCACCGAGCTTAAAACTACTTCGCCCAAGTACCTCCTAAAAGCGCGCAAAACATAAAGCCCAAAGGTGGCATACATACAACGCACTTGTGACGAAGAAATATCCTGCCACAGACCTAATAGGGTTTAAAAAAACCGCATAAATCATTGGTTCACCGAACATTGTTACCGGTGCGTCATATTACTATAGAGCATCGGTGCATTAAAAATATGCTGCCCCGGTGCCTCCTAAAAGCGCGCGAAATAAAAAGAGTCCGGCGTGGCATACAGGAAACGCACCGGTACTGCTGTAAAAAGTCTGTTCGCCGGAATAGGGTTAAATAAAAAAATTACGGCCACAAAACCACAAAAGTGATTGGTTAACCGGACGTCATTACCGGTGCATTGCATTACTGTAGCGCACCGGTGCGTGACAGTTACGCCGCCCCGGTGCTTCCTAAAAGCGCGGGAAAACAGAAAGAGCCCGGTGTGGCATTAACACAACGCACCGGTACTCTTGTAAAAGCTCGGCGCACCGAAACATGGGTTTAAAAAAAAAAAAAATCGCATTTTTCACTTTTGTTAGTGCTACAAAGCTCTTAAGCACCGATGCAAGTTATCCTTGCTTGAGCCGCACTAACATTTGTGCTCCCATTGCACTTATTGCATGCACTGCCGTTGTACATTGCCACCAATCTCCAGCTTGAATTTTATAAAATAGTGGACAATTTTTTTTTTATTTTTAAAATTGTCCAGCCAATATGCCTCCTTAACGGGTAAATGTACAGGTATTTTTCTAGTTTTTCCATAATTAAACCTTTTAGCATATTAGAATTTGAAAAAACCTTAAAATTAACCATTAAAAGAAAAAAAAAAAAGGGTCGCGCGGTGCGCTCGAGCCATTCGGCTTGCATCGGTTGTGGTACTACCTGTAAATTTACAGGCCGCATCAGTTTTCGGTGCTGCCTGTAAATTTACAGGTCGCACTGCACCCGGTGCTGAAGGAGTTCGCGCTAGTTCCGGGGCAGTACCACGAGGCGCATAGTGTAATTTTAAAATTTTTAAAAAGTGTGTTGCGGTCATTTACCAGGTCGCACCATTTACAATGTTGAATCGCGGCCACTCGTTGCGTTGACGAACTTATCTGCCCCGAGTCACGTAAGTTTTTCGGCACACCAGAACCACCAATCGACATTGTCAACGGTTCAGGTTGGTAAACCAGTGCTAAGTGTATCCGCACCGGTTCCGGGGTGAATTCCAAAGACGCACTGTGTAATTGTAAATTTTACGACAAAGAGCGGTGCGCTCGGATACTTGGCCGCACCGTACGACTATGTACGGTGGTAGGAGGGTGGTGTGTTGACTTAGCTATAAGCACCGAGGCATATAGTGAAGTCAGCGCACTGGCCTCCTAACACCGCATTTAGTGAACAGTGCGCTAAAAATATTTTATGGAGCACCGCTCCCAGTGCTTTTTATATCATTATGTGCACCGTAGACTGTGCGTCTCTGGGGAGTGACGCACCATTACCGATGCGTGACTGTGTTTTTGGCGCACCAACTCTTATTTTATTTATTTTTCAAAAAATATTTATATATGTATATTTGTAAATACATGTGTCATTTAATTAAAAAATTGTGTTTAATATGTCAATCATTCAGAGACGTGAAAGGAGAGAAGAGGAGCAACAACAACAACAAGAGGCGGAATAATATAACATGGTTCGCCTGTGGGAGGCAAGAGAGAGGGAGAGAGATGCGTACCCTTGTCCTATTACAGTAGTGACACAGGGGCTCCTAAGGCAGGTAGGCCTCCTCAAGTTCTATGAGGAGGCTACTTCCCTAAAGTCCCATAGTGGTTTTTTGAGACATCTTATCCGAAAGTGGAATGCCTAACGACAGGCTTTCCGAGTTGGTATCGACCAGTGGTACACACCCACCGAAGAGGATGTTTATTTTATTACAGGGCTTTCGAGGAGAGGGGTGGATTTTCCCTCGTTCCTCAAGGTTCCAGCTGGCTGTGTGGCAGGGAGTCAGTTAGTTTACTCCGAGAGATACATTAGAGCAGACATATTGTCTCCTTTAGATTTTCAGGTCTCTGGAGGACACTTACGTATTGGTGCGTTTGGTGGTGAGGAGGTCTAGTGTCTCTCACTTATCATTTCGACCATTTCGCACAACAACAGTGACAGGCAACGCATTAGTTGCCATATTTTATATTATGTTGATTCTTTACTACAACAGCCACGACTTGTCACATTTAAATGGTATGACTCATACTGCTTGTTCATTTAATGCGTAGCTTGTAGATAGATGTGTATGTGATAGCATGAAATGTATATTTGATGTTTGTGTTATACTGATGATGTTAATATATAATGTTAATTGTGTTTTGTTAGATGATCATGATCACGATGATGCAGTAAGCGATTTTGAATGTGTTTTTTAGTCAAATATGATGTTTGTACGATGCTTATCATGAACATGATGTTTATTAATTAATTTATAAACACCAAATGATCATGATATTGTAAATTTGTAATATTTGCATTTGTAATTGTATTTAAAATTCTAAAATTGTAATTTTAACGATATATATGTAAATTTCTAACAATATAATTGTAATTGTAATTTTTTAATTTGTAAAATTGTAATTGTATATATGTAAAATTCTAAAATTGTTATTGTACGTGAAATTGTAAAATTGTAATTGTAATTCTAACAATTCTAATTCTAATTGTAATTGTATGTAAAATATTTGTAAAATTTTAATTATATTAATGTGAAATGAATTTATTAAAATTTGTAAATTCGTAAATTTGTAAATAATTGTAAAATAATAAATATAGAATAATATGATTTATTGTAACATAAGGAAATTTAGAAAATAATGCAAATAAATTCCTGTACTTAATTAGAATTATCATTATTTTATTATGATCTTAGATACAAAAAAAGAATTAATTTATACAATACGCCATTGTTTTTGAGATCAAGTACATAATACCAAATTATCAAGTGAATTATTGATTTTAACATTAACACAATGCAAATTACCAATTAATTCAAAATACATATTACATTAATATTTCGAAAAACTCATCTTAAAAAGTATAAATATTGATGAAATAACACATATTGTACCATATCACTCTCTGTTCTCACGATCACCCTCATTATATTCTAGCTCGCATGGCATGATAACACTATTATTCTCAAAAATATGTTTTGATCTAGGGTCATGTGTCAATACGAACCACCAATCCCTATCCAACACATCTGGGTAGAAAAACACCTGGTTGTAGTGTTTAGGGAAAACATAGGGCTCCTTAGCTTCATCCCACATCTTTCTAGAGTTGATACATATCAGCCTACTATCACGATCTTCCTTTACATTATTCTGATCAAAGGTGTCCCACCACTTGCACCTAAAAATAACACATTGGAAAGAAGAAAAATCCACTTCAATGATCTCTTGTATCTTTCCGACGTAACCTAACGTCCCTCTTACTAGTTGTTGATCATGGTGGCTAGATCGACTAGATTGATCGAACTCGACTTCCACTCCATAGTCTTGTGTGATGTTTCCAGCATCAGCATTTTCTGTGCGAAAATGGTGTCCATATGCCCACATAGATGGGAACAAATGCACCTATTATAAAAAAGTTTAAAAAATCATATAAGTGTCATGTGTCTTATAAATAATAATCCAACAGTTAAAATATGAAATGTAGATGTCTTAATATAAGTTTCAAATTTACATATAAATTATTACCGAGTTGTTGCACCAAATCCCTACGTTTAGCGCATCCTCTTCAGCACGTTAGTAACGACCGGTAGCACCGTATTTCTCTCTGACTTGGTCAGCAACCCAACTTTTGGGGCATATTTTTGGCATATTTTCTTTTAAATGATTGGGATAAGGCACACTTCTACCATTCAACCATCTGAATTCTTTCCTGTCACTATCCTATTTCATTCTTTTTTGTTCGTATAATGCGACCCACAGTTGTGTCGCTTCAACATTGTAAAGAATGAATTTATTGATTGCTTGAATTTCTGCATTCGCTGATGAAATCAAACCAACATTATATAGTACCTAGAGATCAAAATATACATTATATCGAAGTTCAACATGAATATAATTAATTACTTTTTGTAAATTTGAAAAATTATAAGTCGCTTACTCTTTATCAAGCTCTTTTTTCCAATTGTTTGGAGCAACTCTCCTTCTCTTTTGTCTTCATCCAATTCATCACTCCAAGTCACCGCACCTGGTCTATTGTCGATTTGCTTGATGTACTCACTGGCATAGTAGAAAGACTCATACGATATGTACCCCTCTGCCATAGACCCCTCGGGTTTTTCCCTTTATCGAACAAAAAATTTCAATTTTTTCAATATACCTCTCTAAGAAGAACATCCAACGACAAGAAACAACCCCACCTAATTCAACCTCATCTACCGGGTGGATTAGAATATGAACCTGTAAGTCCATGAAACTTGTCGGCAGTTCCTTGTCAAACATACAAACAATCTCAACTATCTCTTGACGCCACCTTGGAATGCTAGCCACATGAATCTCCTTTGACACGATCCAACATACAAATTTAGATAATTTAGATATGGCACGTCCTAGGTCTTGAGGGAATTCATGTTTCACACACCCACGCACAAACAAAGGATAATGACACTGCAAAGTTATAAAAACGTGCAATAATATACAAAATTAGTTATGTTTTATGATCACCGCATGGGATAAAATTTATTAATATAACAAATAATAAAATCATGCTTTTGACATTATATGTACTCTTAGAAGATTCAAATGGTCATGCGATTTCAACCCCGACAAATGGTCATCCACGGTGAAGCAGCGCCGTAGTGAAGACCCATATGAAGTTGGCACCCTCACATCCATTATAACTTCCTTTGCCAAAGATATATCATCTTTTTTTTAAATCCATGGGACATCACCTTCTTTGAAAAACCATGAATTAGAGGGACCAGCGCCTGCCTCTGATCCCGTACTTTCTAATCGTCTTGGCCAATATTTCTTTTTAGTTTTTGAAGTAATAAGATCTTTCCTAACCGCCAATGTGTCACTTTGTTTCGATGATATGTGCCTCCATAAATAAGATGAAACATTTTTAAATATATGCATGGGATCTAATAAGTGGGCAATCTTAAGATGCTCCCAATATGGGAGGTCATAAAAGATAGATTTCCTTTTCATCCTAATGGGCAATTTCTCAACATAGGTGTTGAAGAAATCTGGATCATCGAACTTAGGCTCCCCATTTGAATTGAAAATTTCTATGAACTCCTTCTCCTTCTCTCTCTCATATGCTCTAAGCCATTCAGTTGGTGTCATTATTGGAGGCCTTTGGGTTCTCTCTCGTTTACCATTGAAAGTGGATTCTGCTCTTCTGTAAGGGTGTTGTTCTGGTAGGAATATCCTGGAGCAATCATACATTGGCTTTCGTAGGTCCTTGGACCATCTAGCTTTCAGAGAAGGTCCACAACATTTACATCCAAAATACCCTTTTGTTACAAGACCCGCGAGATTATATTTGTATACATTAATTAATATGCATGGCACGTTAAAGACTATCATGAAGATCAGAACAAATAATATTACAACGAATTAAATAACTAATATGTGAAAGAATATTGTTACATTATATATAAACAAATCAATAAATTAAACATGTAATTTACCAGAGAAAACTCCTAAGCCTGGATAATCATGTGTTGTGTAAGCACATATGCCATACAACGTAAACCTCCTCTCTGCTGCGATGGGTCTTGATACATCATATACATTTATCCCATCCCATAATTCCTTCAATTCATCTACCAGTGGTTATAAGTAGACATCCATATTCTTCACTTGTCTTCTACCAGGGACTATGAGAGCCAACATAAGATGTTCATTCTTCACAGAAAACCATGGGGGGATATTGTTATTGATCACTACTACAGGCCAAACAGAATAGTTGGTGTTCTGGAGGGAATATGGGTTGACGCCATCCATGGCTATGCTGAGTCGTAGACTTTGTACTTCATTCTTGAATTTTTCGGGCCATGTATCCTCTATATGCTTCATGGCTATTGAATCAGTTGGGATTCACATAACTCCCAACTCACTTATGTGTGAAGCATGCCATCCCTGCAACATAGCTAATTCTTTGCAACGAAAGAGCCTTTGAATACTTGGGATTATAGGCATGTGCCTCAATATCTTAAAAGGAGGACCAGTACGTGATTTACCCTTCTTTTTTTATTTATCATACCTGTCATGCCCACATTTTGGACACATCTCTTTGTCTGCATATTCTCCTCTATATAGAATACAATCATTTGGACATGCATGATATGATATGTACTCAACACCCAACATTTTCAACAATTTTTTTGCCTCCTCGCAGCTACCGGGCAAGACATTATCACTCGGAAGAACCTTATCTTTGAATAACCTGTAGTTGGTGATCATGGAAAACTATATTAATAAATGTACATTAATGTTGATATAATTATTAATGTTCATAAAATTTAACATTTGTAATGTTCATTGTAGTTTACTAATTATATTTCAAATTTATATATAAGGCCGGAAGTACTTTATGGTAACTTACCTCAAAAGTTCCGAGAAACATGCATTCGACAAGCCAAACATTTCTTTCAATTTGTATAGTAACATCATTATCCCCAATTGGGTAGACTTTGAATAACCGCCGGGTCCAAAGAGAGGGGTGGTGGAAGCAAATTTAAGGCTTTCGAAAAAGGTGTCAGCGATATGAGCATCATCCCCTAACTGATCATCATTTTGGAATGCATCTAACAACATTGTCTCCATGGTAGTCATATCCCTTAAGTAATCATCCATACCAACCTCTATTTGATTGTCTCCATTGCCAGCTTGTGAAGAACTACTATTGTTGTAGTCATTCCTAATTGGTGAATCTGGACGTAGCGGGAATTGAATCGGTGGTTGATTCAACAATTCTTGGTATCGTTCCCCTCCGATTTTTTCTCTTAATTTAGTCTTCTCTCAATTTGACATTGTCATGGGGTGCAACGGAAGATGGTAAGTAGGTCGCTCATCATCACTAGAATCCTAATAATTAAAAAAAAAATGAACATGATTAGTACAAAATATTATGATATCAATTAGTAACCACATTGACAATATTGCATGATTATAAATTGGTTTGACATTGAAATAATTACATATTAATCAATATATATACCAAACAATTATAATTATAATTACCATCATTGTCCCGGGATT
Organism: Pinus albicaulis; assembly: GCA_034641835.2. NCBI lineage: Eukaryota > Viridiplantae > Streptophyta > Pinopsida > Pinales > Pinaceae > Pinus > Pinus albicaulis. The sequence continues at coordinate 3,638,522 of MU968381.1, forward strand.
GTGGCTAGAAGATGCAATATTGTTACAATTGGCAGGGTGAAGCGGCTGTCCATTTTCATCTACCAAATGCGTCTTGCGGTATGCAGCTCTTGATAAGAACTTTCGATGTTTTGGAGCAGTACTTTGAATATAATTTTGTGCATTTGAACTCGATGATGAATCTGCATGAACCTACAAATTTGTATACATTATAAATTTAATTAAGTTGTGCATGATTGACTACATGGATAAAAAACATACATAAATTCAATTAGATAGTGAAAAAACAAAACAAATCTGAAGTAAATATTACATCTCCACATGGATAGGGAGAACTCCATGATGGATTTTGAGAAATATTATGGAACGAGCTGGAATTTGAAGAATTGTCCATTTCATATAATATATGATATTTTCTCCCTACATTTGAGCAAAACAACAATAAACTTTGGTGCACAAACCTAAATGTAATTCCGGTGCGTACTGTTCAGATAACCACACCGATCAGTTCTTTATTTTGCGCACCGGTGCGCTTTGGTAACAAGTAGCACCGGTGTGGTTCAATTAAACGATACACCGGTAAACGAATAACCAGAATAAAAAAGATCATAACCCTATTTTCTTTAAGTGAAAAAAAAGCGGTAAATTGAAAATTGGGCGGCAAAATATTTTCGAAAATATAATTTCATAAAACATTTCTTTAAATACTAAACACTTTTCATTATTTCACTATTTTTGCAAAACATTTCAGCCAGAGATTTGCAGGATACATACCTGGAGAAAACAGAGCACGAAAGCACTGTATATCAGGGAAATACGTTTGAACAAAAGTATTCAGACAATCCGAATTCCAAACCTCTGGTATTTCAAACCCTGTACCATAGAATTTTAAACGACGTGAGTAAATTTTATTGTTTTTTTGTACTTTTTTCTGCAGGTTTTTTTATGCAGTGAAATAAGAAATCAAAGTCTATTGTTTTATTTTATTTTTTCTCTAGTTTTTTATGAAGTAAAATACAAAATAAAATCTTATTGTTTTTTTAACTTTTTGTTTCTGCAGTTTTTTACCTTTTCTGTAGTTTTCAGAAACAAAAATAAAAAAAGAAATCAATTTTTAGAAACAAAACCCTAGATTCTTTTTGTTTCTGCCATTTTTTCTCCCTCTTTATTTTCAATTTAGATTTATAGGGTTTCTGTACTCATAAGAAATCCAACCCATAGGACGACTTGCATAGTCAGATCCCAATCCATGTTGGCCCTTGCGTCAATATTAAAAAAAATACAGATTTTTTTCGCCGGTGCGCCCTGCGTAACGTTGCGCACCGATGCGCTTTGTTATACCAGCGCACTGTTGAAGTACAATGATAAAAAATAAAAAAACAAAATATGTTTTTATCAGTGTGCCATTTGTAACATATGGCACCGGTGCACTATTACATTATGGAGCACCGCAAAACGTGTTGTTTTGGAAAAAAACCATTTTACAAACATACCCTACATTATTTTTGTTTCTGCCCTTTCTTCTCCCACTTGCTGTGATTTCAGAATTAGGGTTTTTCAATTTATATTTATAGGGTTTGTATTGCTAAATATAAGCCTAAGACATACAACCAATGGGAGTATCTGCATAGTCAGATCTCAATCCATGTCGGCCCTTGCGTCAATCTTAAAAAAAATACATTTTTTTTCGTCGGTGCTCCCTTCGTAACATAGCGCACTGGTGTGCTCTGTTATACAAGCGCACCGTGCAAGTACAGTGATAAAAAATTAAAAAAAACAAATTATGTTTTTATCAGTGCGCCATATGTAACATATGGCACCGGTGCACTATTACATTATGGCGCACCGCACAACGTGCTGTTTTGAAAAAAAACCATTTTACAAACATACCCTACATTATTTTTGTTTCTGCCCTGTCTTCTCCCACTTGTTGTGATTTCAGAATTAGGGCTTTTCAATTTATATTTATAGGGTTTATATTGCTAAATATAAACCGAAGACATCCAACTAACGGGTTGACCTACATAGTCGGATCCTAATCCATGTCGGCCCTTGCATATATATATATATATATATAAAATAAATTGTTGCATCCTGTCTGAAAGAGTGCACCAGGGTGCTCTGTTATCATAGCGCACAGCGAAAGTACTGTCATAAAAAATTAGAAAAATATGTAGCTGGTGTACTTTTTCATTATGACGCATCGCGAACGTTCAGTTTCGAAAAAAAAAAAATTTCAAAAAATACAAACCTTACTTTTTTTTTTGTTTCTCCCCTTTCTTCTTCTTCTTTCTGTGATTCAGAATTAGGACTTTTCAATTTAGATTTATAGGGTTTGTATTGCTAAATATAGACCTAAAACATGCAACCGACGGGACGATTAGCATAGTCGTATCCTAATCCATGTGGGCCTTGGAATGACTTAAAAAAAAGCAGATTTTTTACCGGTGCACCCTATGTAAGGTAGCACACTAGTGCTCTATTGTTTACAAGAGCACCAGATAAGTAATGTGAAAAAATAAGATTTTTTTTAACAATGCGCCATATGTAAAATATAGCACTGATTTATGCTAAAAAAACTAACACTCGAAAATTTTTATTATTTTTATGATGGTTAACCGGTGCGGTCATTGACATGTAATGCGCCAGGGCTTCTTGTTGACATAGAGCATCGTACACTGTATTATACTATTTTTGCAGTGCGTGGTAAAGACATACACGCACCGACGTCGGTGTGTTCACCATGAATGGCGCACCGGTTTTTTTAGATTTTTTTTTTTTTTAATTGAGAAGTTGACAATTTATTTAAAAATATATTATTCACTGATATGATATAGGTTTGATATTGTTAAAGAAATGTCTGACAAGAGATCAAGTAACAAAAATACTGATCACACATCAATATCAAAAGCAAAAAAGGCAAGTTCTTTGTAATTTTTTTACAAAAAAAATATTTTTGAACTATATGTAAGTTTAAATAATATGTATTGTTTAATGTATATCATGCAGAGCCACAAAATGATGAAGCTTGATAAGATTATTTCTGATCTAGGACCAGAAGAATGTATAAGCTTGATGGAAAAATTACAAAATGATGAATTAGGTGAATGAAAAAATACTATCGATCCAATATGAGTTTCTTTTTTTAGTTTTCATTAATAATATAATTAAAATTATTAGATAACATGTGTGAAAAAGTCTATTAATTCACCTCTGTTTAATGTTCTACAGGGACCAACAACTCAGAAAAGGAATGTTGTTCTAAGAAAAGAAAAACAATAGAACATGCAAATGAAAATGAATTTCTCCTTAGCTCATCTGGAGTGGTGTTGGAGGTTAACGAAAGGGGGAAAAATTTTTACAAATGTTTGATGGATCTAGTGGAATGAATGTATAGACGTTCTTTCCACTTACAATACAAAAATAAATCTTTTGATTCCAAGAACCAAATTTATGTAAACTATAGGAAGAGTTTCCAAAGAATTGGTCACTGAGACATGTCAGACTTTTAATAGCAAAAACGTACAACAACAAAAAAGAAGGAATGAAAAAGTAATATTCCTTTAGATGTTTGTCTATAATTATTTATAAATATCACTTTTGTTATACTTAATTTTCATATATCAATATAAAAATTAAATAGTTTATTGTCATGTTACATTTTCAGGAAGATTATGAAAATCTCAAAAGATGAACGAGCTGATATTAGAAATATGCCAGTAGGAATGTCCAAAAAGGTGTACAAGGAGATGGTCAAAGAAATGGACAAAATTGCATCGTGGGAGGAGCCATCTCAACAACAACTTGCTTCAAATGTAATATGTAATCATTGAATTTTTTGATCATTAGGTAAAATAAATAAACAATTTAGCATTAAATATTAATTTTCAAGTATTTTCTTGCAGAAAAGAAAAGAAAATGGAACCCATTCAGCACATAAAATAGGACGACAAGGAAGAAAATGATTGATATCTAAGTTTGTGAGTAATTGTTACTTCCTTATAACAACTTAACTAGATTTCATTTTTGTATTTTTAAGTTGTTTTACAAAAATCATCATTGAATGTCTCCAAACAGGTGCTAACATACAAAGAAGAACCATCAGAGGAATTGATTGAAATTGGTTTAAATATGGGTTGTGCGTATATGTTGGCATATCAAAACTTAATTGTGGAATTTGTAAGCATCTATTGATCTTGTTTTACTTAGCTACGTCTATAATTAATAGAAAAAATAAATCTTTTATATTAAATATATGATTTCTTATGAGGTATAAAACTTGCAGGAAACAAAGTATGGCACTGCGCTAACAAATCAAATCTTGAAAGATGCAATGTTACATGGTTTTGAAAGAATGTGTATAGTTTATGAGTCAATTGTTGCATCGATACGTCATTTTTTTTCGATTTACATTGATGTATATTATTTAATATTGCAATTTTCATTATTCTCACCAATGTATATACAGTCATTACAGTTTATTTTTATGTTTGTAGATGGAAGAATTTGAAGAAGAAGAAAACAATCAACGTCGTGAAAAAAACATTTTTGAAAATAACCCAAGTCATGGAAGTAGCTCTAGCAGTGATAGCAGTTCAAGCAAAGAATGATGATCACTATGTTTGGATATAAAAGCAAGGCGTTGTACTATTTTTGGAAAAATGTATGTGAAATCAGACATTTTCTTTAATGCAATGGAGATAGTGTCCCAATTGAAAGATAAAGAGATACCAATAACTGTCCCATTTTGTATGACAAAGAATGTCTTATATATATATATATATATATATATAGTAAATGTTTTAATTTATTCTATTGAGTTCTCTATTGTCACTATTGCGTTCTCCATTGTCGTTCTCAAATGCAGTAATACAAATTTAATTCATATGAATATGTTTATAACATATATATGTGTCGACTTTTGATGAATAATGAATTTTAAAAAACCACAATAATTATGATATGATATAACAAATTAATCGAAACATCACATTCAAATCCATTAATAAAAATTTAATTAATATGAATATTGTTATAATATGTGTTGAATTTTGATGAGTAATGAATTTAAAACAATCACAATAATTGCTCTGCCACAGGTCGATGTTTCTAAAAAATACAAAATGAAAATCGGTGCGCTTGTATTATTAAGCACACCGGTGCGTTTATACTACCTATCGGGACCGCACAAATACCAAAACCGATTAAAAATATCGAGGCATTTGTGCGGTATGGCGCTTCGGTGCATTTATGTATCTATACGCACCGGTGTTGTTTTACCGCCTATGAGCACCGCACGAATACTGGTACCAATTATAAATTGCGGTGCGTCTGTGTGATACTATACACCAGGGTGTTTTTTTTTTTTCTGTCTATACGCACCAGTGCATTTGGATGACCAATAAGCACTGCACGAATACTGATACCAATTACAAATCTCTGTGCATTTGTGTGATAGTACGCACCAGGGCATTTATGTGTCAATAAGCATCAGTGCATTTGTATGACATATTTGCACTGCACGAATACTGATACCAATTGTAAACCTCGGTGCATTTGTGTGATACGATGCATTGGGGTGTTTATATAAGCATACGCACCAGCGTGTTTGTACGACCTATGGGCACCGCTCAAATCCCAAGACCAATTAGAACGACCCTGTGCGTTGTATCACCAACACCAGGCCCGGTGTTGTTATTTTCCTTAACGTCCCGGTGCATTCTCGTTCGACCGTCCCGGTGCGCTGTCTACTGATACGCACCAGTGCGTTAAAACCTGATAAGAGCACCGATGAAAAAACATCCGTAATAACCTCCTGCTGCCCATTTTTTTAGTTGTGTTGAATTTCCGTTAAAAGCTCTGCCAAAACCTCCGTTACCAGAAACGAATGTGGTAGCATATGTTTTTTTGACAATTTTGGCCAATTTTATAACACTAAAAACCTCCTTTATAACCTTCGCTAGAGGGTCTTTTCCTTGTAGTGACACGATGGTCAGAAGCCATCCCTTTGCATGTCATCAACGATGATCAGGTTATATTGTTCCTCACAACCCATGTCATTACCAGGTTTGGTTTCCCTAACTCCATAGTTTGTGATAGCGCTAAATATTTTTTATCAGTGAAAATAATGGAGTTTGCAATAAATTTTGGAATAAAATTCAAATACTTGGCCAATTATTATCTTCAAGGAAATGGATTGGCTAAGTCGACAAACACAAATTTGATCAATATCATTAAGAAAACTGTAGCCCAGCACCAACGCAGTTGGCATCTCAAGTTTCCATTAGCTCTCTGGGCAGATAGGGTGACTCCCAAAGCTGCAATAAAGAATTCTCCCTTCTTCCTGGTCTACAGACAAGACTCAATTCTTCCCACACACATATTTTTACCATCTATTCAGTTCTCCCAGTTAGTCCAGGACACTGAATGTCCAGCTATGCAGCAATGCATAAATGTCCTATTAAAATTAGAAGAAGAACGTCATGCCGCCCAAAATAGGTTCTCGAACCACCAAAAAATTGTCAAATCATAGTTCGATAGGAAGTTTGTGGGCAGAGAGGAGTTTCAAGTAGGGGACCTAGTTCTAAAGTGGGATAAGACAAATGAAGTCAAAGGGAAACATACTATAATCCAGAAGTTATGGGCAGGACCATACCAAGTCAAAGAAAGGTTAGGGCTGAACACTTTCAGATTGCAATATTTGGAAGGGAAAGTGGACCCTTTGCCCGTCAACGGGAAAGTTTTAAAAGGTTTCTTTTCTTAGGGGAAGTCCTGGTTAGGACTCTGTACATAGTTTTGCTTTGTTTTTCTTTCGTTTGTTCGAGCCTGTGCAAATTAATTTTCATCTTTCTTTTCCCTCAGGGTGAATATAGTAAAATATTTGGCGCACTTTGGGCTTGAAAACAATACTCTCAGCTGATGTCACGTGAAAATATTTCAGAGAGGGCATATAAGATGATGCTGGAATTTGGAAGTATGTGTTTGTGGCATGAAGGAACATCTTACCACAAGCCCTGTGATTAAAACTTGAAATTTCTCACCTATGAGTGAGTTTTTTTTCAACTATTATCTTCTAGCTCTATTCATCAAGATGCTTTAAAAGGTCTTATGTTTGTTTGGGTTGTGAAGTAAGAGGATCCTTGGGCACTGAGGTAACTTTGGTGGGTGCTGTGGGAAAATATAACATTATATCTAAAAAAATCCTTGGGCCAATCTGGAAGGACTGTTTTACTTTTGGAAAAGCTTGAAAGTAAGGACCGTTTCCGGGCTCAGGAGTCAGGTTCAGACAACAAGCTTGTTGGGGTAAGGACTATTGCTGGGCTTAGGAGTTAGGTTGAAACAACAAGCTCCAACCTTGCTTAAGTGGTTTAAAAATATGGCAAAACCATGACTGTGCCCCAGGAAGTAATCATTGAATAATGAAACTTGTGATTTACAAAATGTAATCATTGAATAATGAAACTTGTGATTTAAAAAATAAGCTTCTCCCTCGAGAGACACCAAGATGCAGGACACACCTAAATCGGCTCGTAATGGAGAAGTTGCAGTCTCAAGGCAAATCTGAAAAACATATCGGCAGGCAGAAGAAGTTAAAATTAATCTCATATATTTTGGCTGACTGATAATAGCTGTTAAAATTTCCTCAAGGTTTAAGGAAAATCTTTCCCTGCCTAGAATACTCAAGGTGGGACACGTGTTTAATCCGCATACTCCTAAGTTCTAAGTGTCTCGAAATTCATCTGCGTAACGGAGCGTTCCCCATAAGCTATATATATTTAGAGATAACTGCTTCGCCCAGTAAGTCACCATTTGTTGTAGCAACAACCCCTGTTTTAATAGAAAAAATAAGAGGAATTTCCATAGAAGGCTTGAATTAGGATTTTCAGCAAATTTCGGGTGCGTTAGATTTCTTTCACCGACTTCCTTAGATTTCTTTGGCCGAACTCTTTTTGTTGTTTCGCCGAACTCCCTTGTTTCGTTTCGCCGAATCATTTGATTAGTTTGTTCATTTCAATAAATTATTTTTCGTGCTAAACCGTAACCTTTCGCTGACACATGTGCATCTCAGGTACTTCTTTTATAAGTTTAGATGCAGTCTATAGATGACAGACTGATGTTATATTTTTGATTGGTAGGTCTCTGTTACAGTACGCAGCATAAGGTTTGCGGCGAAAACACAACAAAGGGTCGTGTCGCGCATAGGTTAGAGCCACGAGTGGTGGGTCCAACCATAGCGTAACAAGTGCGCACATTGTCTAGTGCAGATGAGATGACAACAACTGGTGGAAGATCAAGGGAAACCCGCGGGCACAAACAACTCGATGTTTAAACCGCAGGGTGACCCCGCAGGTTGACTGTGATGTCGAAATGCTGACCCAAATCAAGACCCACAATCACTACAGGGGCACTATGTTGATGAAGCCGAGAGGCCTAAAGGCACTCCCGTAGTGACGTAGGCAACCATAAGTAGGGCCCCACTATCACGTCCGCCTTTCCCTTTCTTTCGCACGCTTCTCATCATCTCCGCCTCACTAATGCATCCGATGACCCATAATCCATTTCGCACCCTGCAGCCTTCGAATTTTAACTTTGGGGGGTGGGTGGGAAATGTGTGGTGTTCATTACCACCCACCACACCCGCCCCCCCCCCCCCCCCCCATGTGTCTCCTTCTCATCATTTCGAATCCCCTTTCCCGATACTGCTTACCGATTTAGGATTGTGCGAAAACCGGTTACCGCCAAGAATGCACAGAAACTACCACCTCATCGCGATTGTGCCATCCCTTCACGAACATCTACCACTCCTCACCATTATTTGAAAATCCCAGGACTTGGTCCCCGTGGCGGAGCGCGCAGCTTCTGTTACTGTTTTGATCATGATATTTTACGGGTGGAAGCTCATTTTGCACATAGTTCTATTGTTAATTTTATGTTTATGAGTGATTGTTGAATGCACTCTCTGTTAGTCAGTTAGGATATTTGTTTTCACATGCGTAAATCAATCATGAGGCGATTGGTTCGATCATGAAAACCCCTGGATGAACTATGAGAAGCAAGGGGAGAATCACTTGGAAAGAAAGAGTGTGATCGATGTATGAAAGCTCGGGGAACAAACTTTTTTGAACCCTGAAGTCGTAATTAAATGATTATTTCTTCACCGTGGATATACAAGTGTATGAATAGATTGCTGGTTCATGAATTTTCATTTATCATGCATTGTTGCACTAGCACAGGTTGTATTGTTTCCATGCTCTTAGTTCCGTTTAATTCTATTGGCATGCTAAACTATGAACCAATGTTTCTGCAAATCTGTTCTATCAATCGGTGTTTATTGCTTTAAACTAAGGTAATATGTGCAATTAGAACTATTTCTGAAAGCATCCTTTTTTTTGTTATGCACTATAATTAACGAGAAACACTTTCAGCCTAATTAGTGGTGTCTGTATCACAGTGCATTGGACATAAATGCAACTTGTTTTCTCTCGAGCTTAGTATCAAGATGCTTCTTTATAAGGATAGGTAGGATGTTAGCTAGTTTAATAGTTTAAATCTATGCTACACACAGATCTAAAATAAACCAAAAAAAATGGGAAACAGTTTTGATCGAACACCATCCAAGTCCTCTTTAAGGAGAGGCATCTACCAATAATAGCAACGGAGCTATAATTTCGTCGAGATAAGCTACCCCAAATAGCAGAGGGGCTAATTGGGAACCTTTGTTGGGCTTTTATCTCCTTGTTGCCGCAGCGATTTTTGCAAGGTCAACACAACAAAAATCCCTTCAGGAATTGTGCAGTCCATTCTTGTAGATCCAAGGGAGAAGGGAAGTTGCTAGCATTTCAACTAGTAATCCAGTGGAGGTCCATTCCTTCACATTGTATACATTATTTCCATCATTTCTGAGCTATATTACATATCTTAGCAGTAGGCTAGAGAGCCTCCTTCCTTTACAACGTTGTTTTCATGAGCAGTTGTGTAGCAACAGCTGCAACCTTCCCTGGAGGATTGAGGAGCTAGATCTTGAGCTTCTAGCTTGAGGATATAGTGAAGGGATCAACCCTTCAAGCTTAGATATGATCTTGTGACATATTTCAACCATCTATTTGTCAGATCTACCTTCAAATCTGCATAACCCAGTAGCCAAAGGATCAAACTCTAGGAGGGTGATTTTCCAAAGTTGTAGATCTGGAAAATCATTTCTAGGTTATCTTGGGTATCCATCATAGAGCCCAGATCTAGAACCTTGGCATAACCAGAGCTCTAGATTTCCGTAGATCTGCATTTTCATTTTCAACCTACAATCATATATTCATTATCTGCTGAAGGGACAGTGCAGTATTTGTTTCCAGAAGCTCTCCAGTTATGCAGTGCTAGTTGTAGCATGTTTGCAGGGTGATTCTAGGCCATCTCTTTGGCTAGATCCACTCATCTGTTGTATATTGTGTAATTGAATCTTCTCCTATATAATAAAATGGCTCAACTATTCTGTCTATATCTATGTTGATCATAAACTTGCATGTACATTTTCCGTGTTACAAATATTATGTTAGTGTATCAATGCATTATTCCATTTTGGGATATTACAAATTGTAATTTTAATTGTAATTGTATCTAAAACTGTAAAATTGTAATTGTATTTGTAATTCTAATTGTAATTGTATGTAAAATATTTGTAAAATTTTAATTGTATTAATGTGAAATGATTTTATTAAAAAATTTAAATTTGTAAATTTGTAAATAATTGTAAAATAATAAATCTAGAATAATATGAATTTTTGTAACATAATAAAGTTTAGAAAAAAATGCAAATAAATTTATGAACTTTAGAATTATCATTGTTTTATTATGATCTTACATACAAAAAAAAAACTTTATACAGTACACCATTGTTTTTGAGATCAACATAATTGCAAATTATTAAGTGGAATATTGATTTTAACATTAACACAATGCAAATTACCAATTAATTCAAAATACATATTATAATTTTTTGAAAAAAAGAGTCTTATAAGTTATAAGGTAGTTAAATCCTCTTATTTATAAAAACCCATCTTAAAAAGTATAAATATTGATGAAATAACACATGTACCATATCACTCTCAGTTCTCATGATCACCCTCATTATCTTCCAGCTCGCTTGGCATGATAACACTATTGTTCTCAAAAATATGTTTTGATCTAGGGTCATGTCTCAATATGAACCACCAATCCCTATCTAACACATCTGGGTAAAAAAACACCTGGTTGCAAAGTTTGGGGAAAACATAGGGCTCCTTAGCTTCATCCCACGTATTTATAGAGTTGATACATATCAACCTACTATCGCGATCTTCCTTTACATTATTCCGATTAAAGGTGTCCCACCACTTGCACCTAAAAATAACACATTGGAAAGAAGATAAATCCAGTTCAATGATCTCTCGTATCTTTCTGACGTAACCTAACGTCCCTCGTACTAGGTTTTGATCACGGTGGCTAGTTCGACTAGATTGATCGAACTCGACTTCCACTCCACAATCTTGTGTCATGTGTCCATCATCGACATTTTCTGTGTGAAAATGGTGTCCATATGCCCACATAGATGGGAACAAATGCACCTATAAAAAAATTAAAAAATCATATTTTCATGTATCTTATAATAACCCAACAGTTAAAATATGAAGTATAGATGTAATTACATTTTAAAGGTGCATTATTAAGTTTCAAATGTACATATAAATTAAATACATTATTACCGAGTTGGTGCACCCAATCCCTACATTTAGCGCATCCTCTTTAGCACGCGGGTAACAACCAGTTGCACCGTATTTCTCTCTGACTTGGTCAGCAACTGTTGGGTCATATTTTTGGCATATTTTATTTTAAATGATTGGGATAAGGCACACTTCTACCATTCAAACGTCTGAATTCTTTCCTGCCACTATCCCATTTCATCCTCTTTTGTTCATACAATGAGACCCATGGTTGTGTCGCTTCAGAATGGTAAAGAACGAATTTATTGATTGCTTCAATTTTTGCATTCGCTGATGAAATCAAACCGACATTATATAGTACATAGAGATCAAAATATACATTATATCAAAGTTCAACATGAATATTTACTTTGTGTAAATTTGAAAAATTATAAGTCGCTTACTCTTTATCAAGCGATTTTTTCCATTCGTTTGGAGTAGCACCCCTTCTCTTTTGTCTACATCCCTTTCTCGTCCCAAATCACCGCGATTGGTATGTTGTCAATATGCTCGATGTACTCACATGCATAATAGAAAGACTCATATGATATGTACCCCTCTGCCATAAACCCCTCGAGTTTTTCCCTTTGTCGAACAAAACATTTCAATTTCTTCATGTACCTCTGTAAGAAGAACATCCAACGACAAGAAACCACCCCAACTAATTCAACCTCATCTACTAGGTGGATTAGAAGATGAACATGCAAGTCCATGAAACTCGTTGGCAGTTCCTTCTCAAACATACAAACAATCTCAACTATCTCTTAACGCCACCGTAGAATGCTAGCCACATGAATCTCCTTTGACGTGATCCAACGTACAAACACATATAATTTAGATATGGCACGTCCTAGGTATTGAGGGAATTCATGTTTCACACACCCATGCACGAACAAAGGATAATGACACTAGAAAGTTATAAACATGTCCAATAATATACAAAATTAGTTGTTTTATGATCCCTGCATGGGATCAAATTTATTAATATAACAAATAATAAAATCCAAATTTTGACATTATACGCACTCTTAGAAGATTCAAATGGTCATGCTATTTCAACTTCGACAAATGGTCATCCACGCTGAAGCAGCGCCGTTGTGAAGAACTGTATGAAGATGGAACCCTCACACCCAATATAACTTCCTTTTCCAAAGAAAGATCATATTTTTAAAAATCCATGGGACATCGCCTTCTTTGAAATACCATGAATTAGAGGTACCAACGCTTGCCTTTGATCCTGTACTTTCTAATTGTCTTAGCCAATGTTTCTTTTTAGTTTTTGAAGTAATAAGATCTTTCCTATTATCCAATGTGTCACTTTGTTTCGATTATATTTTCCTCCACAAAGAAGATGAATTTTTTTTAGAGATGTGCATGGGATCTAATAAGTAGGTAATCTTAAGATGATCCCAATATGGGAGGTTATAAGAGATATATTTCCTTTTCATCCCAATGGAAAATTTCTCAACATAGGTGTCGAAGAATTCTGGATCATCGAACATAGGCTCCCCATTTGAATCAAACATTTCTATGAACTTCTTCTCCTTCTCTCTCATATGCTCTAATCCATTCAACTGGTGTTGTTATTGGAGGCCTTTGGGTTCTCTCTCATTTACCATTGAAAGTGGATGTTTCTCTTCTGTAAGGGTGTTCTTCTGGGAGGAATACCCTGGAGTAGTCATACACTGGCTTTCATAGGTTGTTGGACCATCTAGCTTTCAGAGAAGGTCCACAACATTTACATCCAAAATACCCTTTTGCTACAAGACCTGCGAGATTATTGTATACAATTTATATGCATGGCACGTTAAAGAATATCATGAAGATCATAACAATTACAATGAATTAAAACTAATATGCGAAATAATATTTTTACGTATATAAACAAATCAATAAACATGTAATTTACCAGAACAAACTCCTAAGCCTGGACAATCATGTGTCGTGTAAGCACATATGCCATACAACGTAAAACTCCTCTCTACTGTGATGGGTCTTGATACATCGTATACATTTATCCCATCCCATAATTCCTTCAATTCATCTACTAGTGGTTGTAAGTAGACATCCATATTATTCACTTGTCTTCTACCAGGTACTATGAGAGCCAACATAAGATGATCATTCTTCACGGACTACCATGGGAGAATATTGTTATTGATCACTACTACAGGCCAAACAGAATAATTGGTGTTCTGGAGGGAATATGGGTTGATGCCATCCATGGATATGCTGAGTCATAGACTTTGTACTTCATTCTTGAATTTTTTGGGCCATGTATCCTCTATATGCTTCATGGCTATTGAATCAGTTGGGATTCACATAACTCCAAACTCACTTATGTATGAGGCATGCCATCCTTGCAACATAGCTAATTCTTTGCAACGAAAGAGCCTTTGAATCCTTGAGATTATAAGAATGTGCCTCAATATCTTAAAAGGAGGACCACATGATTTACCCTTCTTTTTTTATTTATCATACCTGTCATGCCCACATTTCGGACATATCTCTTTGTCTGCATATTCTCCTCTATATAGAATACAATCATTTGGACATGCAAGACATGATATGTACTCAACACCCAACATTTTCAACAATTTCTTTGCCTCTTCGCAGCTACCGGGCAAAACATTATCACTTTGAAGAACCTTATCTTTGAATAACCTGTAGTTGGCGATCATGGAAAATATTAAATGTACATTAATGTCGATATAATTATTAACGTTCATAAAATTGACCATTGGTAATGTTCATTGTGTGATTATATTTCTCAAATTTATATAAGGGAGGACTTTATGGTAACTTACCTCAAAATTTCTGAGAAACATGCATTCGACAAGCCAAACTTTGCTTTCAATTTGTACAATAACATCGTTGTCCCCAACTGGGTAGAATTTCACTGACCGCCAGGTCCAAAGAGATGGGTGGTGGAAGAAAATTTAAGGCTTTCAAAAAAGGTGTCAGCGATATGAGCATCATCCCCTAGCTGATCATCGTTTTGGAATGCATTTAACAATATTGTATCCATGGTAGTCGTATCCCTTAAGTAATCATCCATACCAACGTCTATTTGATTGCCTCCATTGCCAGCTTGTGAAGAACTACTATTGTTGTAGTCATTCCTAATTAGTGAATCTGAACGTAGTGGGAATTGAATCAGTGGTTGATTCAACCATACTTGGTATCGTCCCTCTCTGAATTTTTCTCTTAATTTAGCCTTCTCTCTATTTGACATTGTCGTGGGGTGCAATGGAAGATGGTAGGTATGTCGCTCATCATCACTATAATCCTAATAATTTCAAAAAATATATTTGAATGTGACTAGTACATGAAAATCTATGATATCAATTAGTAAGAACTTTGACAATGCATTAATTTGTTTGACGTTGAAATAATTACATTAATATACCAAAAAAATATTATTACCATCATTGTCCTGGGATTGTGGCTAGAAGATGCAATATTGTTACAATTGGCAGGGTGAAGCGGCTGTCCATTTTCATCTACCAAATGCACCTTGTAGTATGCTTCTCCTGATAAGAGCTTCCAATGTTTTGGATCTGTTTGAATATTTTGTGCATTTGAACTCGATTATGAATCTGCATGAACCTACAAATTTGTATACACTATAAATTTTATTAAGCTGATCTACATGGATAAAAAAACATAATTTCAATTAGATAATGAAAATATAAATAAAATCTGAAGTAAATATTACGTCTCGAGATTGATAGGGAGAACTCCGCGATGGACAATCGTATGAACGAGTTGGATTTATTTATTTTTTTTAACTGGAACGGTTATGTTTTATTGATAGAAAACAGGTTGGGCAGAGCCTAAACAACCATTACAATTTTCAGAATTTACATTAGCTCCCTTTCCACTTAGGGGATAATTGCCATGGTCGTTGTATCTGCATTTGTGCTTATCATTCCATCCTGTAGAGTGCATCCAATATTCGCCAATCTGTCTGCTTCCTTGTTTAATCCTCTGAGAATGTGGAAGAATTGAACCGATGGGAAGTCTTTCAGAATTCTGATCATTTTTGCAAGTTGTTTGTTTAGCACCGGGTCCTTGAGCCTTTTCTTGTTTACCATCGTTTTTATCAGCAGTTCTGAATCACCAAAGATTAGAATTTCTTCAGGATTTCCTTTTCTGGCCATTTGGCAGGCTTTCAATAGGCTGAGAATTTCAGCTTGATTATTGGTTTTCATTCCAAGACCCCAACTGAAGTCGTCTTTTTTCCCATTCTGAAAGAAGATCACCCCTCCTGCTCCAGACCTCCCTGGATTGCCTTTTGAGGCTCCATCGAAAAAAATGGTGCACTTGCCCTGAGATTTCCACCACTGCTGGAAGCTATCCTCTGATTCTCGAATCTACCATTTTCCCTTATGCATTGGGCGGTTGAGTGCTGGAAGACTGGCCTTTCCTGTATAAGCCTCCAACCACACCCTTTCTTCGATTCGCAGAGAGTTGTCGTCTTTGACTGATGAGTGGTTCAGAGTTTATAAGAGGAGATTCTTTGCCTTTTCCGCCACTTTTGCTGCGGGCAATTCTGTGTTGTAAAATATTATTTCGTTCCGGGCTAACCAAAGTTTCCAGCAGACATACTTTGGTGCAGCTGTCCACACCTTTTGCCAAATTGAGTTGTTGACTATGCTGAAGGGATATCTGGCATTCCAAGAGGAGAACATGGTGTCAATCGTGCTTTGAGTTGGAGGATACACGTTCAGCCCGGTGAGGAAGAAAGACTAGACCTCCTTTGCAAATTCGCAGGCTAAAAATAGATGATTTGCAGTTTCCGAGGCTCTTTTGCAGAGGACGCATCTATGTGGTCCAGCTATGTTCCTTTTACACAAATTATCTCCAGTCAGAATTTTGTTGTGGAAAAGAGTCCAGAAGAAGAAGTTGATTTTGGGGATGCGGAAGCTGTCCCAAATCTGCTTCCACACGGATTCCGGGTATGGCGAATCCTTTTTGCTCTGCATCTGATAATATCCTTGGCTGGCTGTGTATACTCCGGTCTTACCCCAACCCCAAACGTCTTCATCTTCTGTGTGCACCGGGGCAAAGTCAGATATTGCGGCTTTAAGGACGTCTAGCTGAGCGTTTAAATGTTCAGGGATTCTGGGAAAAGTCCAACTTTGCCAGTTCCCTTTTTTGTCCCAACTAGAGATGTTCTCGATTTTCCTTATGCCTTTTGACTATAGCCAGTCTCTTACCTCAGAAATCTCGTGGTTTTCTGCTAGAGGGCGATGTCCCATGACACTGTCTCTCCATAGCATTGTATTTTTTCCATTCTCGGGGATTCGATACAAGTAGGATCTGAAAAATTCAATACCTCTATTACACAGTTTCCAGGCCTGCGTTCCTTTTGGGGATTTCTCCGTGTTGTAGGTTTTTATTTACTGCTTTTTAAGATATTTCAATTTAAAGATCTGACTTACTGGATGAGTAGGCTCTGCGTGGATCTACCATAATAACTTGCAGCCCAGAGCTAAATTTGCATGAACAGGGTCACAGATTTGAAGTCCTCCTTCTACCAGCGAGCGTTTCACCATGTCCCTGCTTATTAAATGATATATGTTGGTGTTTCCTCGCCCACCGTTCCACAAGAAATTGCGCATGAGTCTGGAGATTTGATCTGAGATTAGTTTTGGAGCTAGCATGAGTGAAGCTTGATATGTGGGCAGAGCCGAGAGGACTGATTTGATGAGCGTTAATTTGCCTCCAGAGGTTAGCCAGAAGCCTCCCCACGCAGTGATCTTCCTTTTAAATTTCAAGATTACTTCCTCCCACAGGTGATTTCTGTTGGATCCTAGCGTTATAGGGAGGCCCAAATATTTTATTTTTTCCCAATCTGCATGTCCTGTGTACCCCAGATCGTTTGCAATTTTCTCAATTTTGTGCTGCTCTGTGTTCCACCCATACACAGCACTTTTCCTCTCACTTACCAGTGCTCCCGAGATGCTACAAAATTTCTGTAAAATGGTTCTGAAGGATTTAGCTATTCTTGGAGAGGCCCCTCCAAGCAATAGTGAATCGTCGGCGAAAAGTGCGTGATTCACAGGGTCTATACCTTTCACAATTCTAATCCCTGGTAGACAACCCTTTTGTTTTTCCAAATTCATTTTTCTGCTGAAGGAGTCTACCATAAGAATGTAAAGAAAGGGTGAAAGGGGACAGCCCTGTCTCAAGCCCCTGGTAGCTAAAAAGAAATTAGCAGGTCTACCGTTTATCATGGGCGCAATCCAAATCTTCTCCAGACATGCTTTGATAAGATTGATGAAGTCATGGATGAAACCAAAGGATAAAAGGACCCTGTACAAGAAGGAATGATTAACTCTGTCAAATGCGTTGCACATATCAAGTTTTATGAGCATACCTTGTTCTTTGCGTGAGTGGCTGGAATGCAGAGCTTCCTGGACTTGAATGACATTGTCCAGAATGTGTCGTCCTTTCACAAATCCCCCTTGGGCAGGAGATATTAATTTTTGCATAAGGGGTTTGATTCTATTCGCCAGCAGTTTGGCCACAATCTTGTAGGACGAGTTGCACAGAGAGATTGACCTGTATCTGTCAAAAGAGCTTGGGCTTGCTTCCTTTGGAATTAGGGCGAGGAAGGTGGAATTTATACCGCCTCCAACCTTTGCCTTCCTCATGAAACCGTGAACCATTCTAATGAGATCTGTTTTAATTAGCTCCCAGCATTTTCTGTAAAAGTGGATTGAAAATCCATCAAGTCCAGGTGCTTTGTCTAGCTCCATGGACCAAACAATATTTGCTATCTCTTCTTCCGTGACAGGGCTCAAGAGTGTGTTGTTGTCATCTGCACTGACTAGATGTGGAATGTTTGTGAGGAATTCTGCTATATCCTCCTCACTCCCGTCATTTTCTGCACTAAGGAGGTTTTTGAAGTGATTCACAGCGGCTTCCTTAATTTGTTCAACTCCTCTGCATACCTGTCCACTAGTTGAAATGATTTCTGCAATGTGGTTTCGCGAAAGACGAGCCCTGTATTGTCTATGAAAATATGTAGTGTTTCTATCTCCAGCTTTGAGCCACAAGCTGCGGGACTTAATGCGCCAATATTCTTCCTCGCTTATAAAGGAATTATATTTTTTCCTTTGGGCAATTTTTTCTTTATCTAGATCCATGGATGAGATGTCTTTCTCTTCCATTTCAACTTGGAGTTCTTCCAGCTGGTTGACTGCATCTTTTCTCTGACTAGTGGGAGTATTTGTAGCTTTCTTTATCCAATCTTTTAATGCCTTCTTAGTATTTTTCATTTTTTGTTCCCAAACGAAACTTGGGGAGCCTGGAACATCTATTCTCCATGCTGTTTGAACTGTTTCGTGGAACCCTTCCCTTTCTGCCCAAAGAGGGCTGAAACGAAAAGGTAGGGGGCTGAGGTCTTCTTCATCCTTTAAGCATAATAAGATTGGTTTGTGATCTGAGGTAAGTTTAGGAAGAATCTTGGAGAAGACAATTCTTTTGTCCATCATAATAGAACTGCTGGTGAGGAATCTGTCCAGCCTTGCAGAAATGTGATGTTCCCCTGCTCTATTATTAGTCCAGGTGTATTCTCCTTTCACTGGTTTGAAGTCTACTAAGTCCCATTGTTGGATGAGATTTTCCACTGTGGCGAGGAAGGGGTCTCTCAAAGAGGTCCTACCTCTCTTTTCTTTGGGATCTAAGATTATGTTCAGGTCTCCTCCTATGACTATATTCGTAGGATTGAGTAGCTCCAAATAGTCCGAGAGTGTCTTCCAGCATTCTTTCTTCTCATCATAATGCGCAGGTACATACATATTAAACAGGGCTAGTTTAAGATTACTTTCTATATGGCGCAGTTCTGTATATATCCAATGTTGGGTCTCAAAGGAAATTTCTAAAGAGAAGGAGTTTTTGGACCAGAATGTGCCTATTCCGCCAGGCGAGCCTCTTGCGCTGACTACCTTTCCTGAATCAAATTTCCATCTTGTATTGCTAGTGTTTAGAAGGATTTCCCCTTCTATTTTTGTCTCTTGGAGCATGAGTATGTCTGTGGATTCCATCTTCAATAAATCTTTGATAGCCTCTGCCTTAGTGGGATACCCCAAACCCCTACAATTCCAAGAGACCAGCTGCATCATTTATAACTTGTTGGGGTAGGTCCACCTCCCTTGGGGACTCTTGGTCTGGTGTTCCTTCCGAGAGTCATTTCAATGGTAGCTTGACTTCCCAGGGTTTTTTGTCTTTCTGATTCTTCTTCCCTAGTTTCTCTGTTTGATTTCCTTCCAACTCGCTTTGATGGCCTTCCTAGGGTCTCTTCATCCGAAGAGCCCTCATTTTTTGCATTCTTCTTCTTTTGTTTGATTATATCAGCATATGAAGGGGATGAAATATTACATGGATTCGAGTTTGGAGTGTTACCTGGATCTAAAGATTCGATATTATTCAGCTGGGGTGGATCTTCCGGTTCTGTCTCTGGAGGATCTGAGGGTGGAGTGAGAGATTCAAAAGGATTTTTGTCCTCCTCTATGCTGATGGTTTCCTTGCTTCCAGCGTTTTGAGTGCTTTCATTTTCTTGCCCTGGTTTGTTCCCTATCTCTTTGCCTTTGTTTTTGTTGTTCTGCCTGTTGTTTGTTGGTTTCTTTACTTGTTTCCATTGCTCTCCTTTTTCTTTCTCTGCAGTTTCCTCGTTTTTTTTCTTGCAATATCTTGCAAAGTGCCCATATTCATGACAGTGTCGACATTTAAAAGGCAGCTGCTCATAGTCGAGCTCTTGGAAATGGGTCCAGTCCGCCACTGAGAGTTTGATGGCTTCGGGTAAACCGACTTCAAGATCGACCTCAACGCAGATACAGGCACAGGAGTATTGATCCTTCCTCGGCGCCTAATCTATGTATCTGCCTAGAGCGTTACCTATGGATTGCAATGAGCTCTGACTCCAGCTGTGGAGGGGGAGATGTGGGAGGCGCACCCAAACAGGTACCGCCGTGGGCACGTCTTGAGATGGGTGGAAGTCAGGAGACCATTTGTTCAAATAGAGCCCTTGAGGGCCCATGAAGTATGGCCCGTTTCTGAAGATCAGACTTCTGTCCTCAGCGTTTTCGAACACAAACACAAAGAATCCTTTGCCAACGAAATGACTTTTTATTCCTTCTTTGACCAAAGGTGTCCAGTTTCGCTTTACCCATTCCTCAACAGCTTTCGGGGATGGCCATAACCCTGTAAACTGGCCAATAAGGCCTCTTTCGGCGAGATTCAGCGCTGTTCTACATGTTTCTTCCACCGGCAGTGTCACCGTGGGAATGCTTCCCAGCTTTTTGACGAACTTAGACTGAGGGCCAGTCGTCCGTTTCCCAGATGCTGCGACTAAGGATCTGAACGCATCTAATTCTGGAGGTATTGGGGGAGAGGCAACAGAACCCCCACCAAGATCCATGTCGAAGAGGCTTCACACGGAGGGGAAGGGGCGGTTGGACAGGTCGAGTCGACGACGACGCCGCCATGGCGAGGACGCGATGCCAAAGAGCTCTTGACCAAAAAACCCAAGCAAAAAAGGATGCGGGCCAAAGTGCCGCGACGTCGACCCGGTGCGTCGCTCGCGGCAATCCTAGCGCCGCGCGGGGAGCGAGGAGAACACACGGAGGGGCGAAGCCAATGCGCCGCGTGCACTTGGTGCGTCACGACAGCAGCACCCTGAGCGCTGCGCGTGTAAGTAGCTGGACCTTGGCAGAACCCTAAAAGAGTTGCAGAGCACTTACTTGAGCAAGCTGGATTTTGAAGAATTGTCCATTTGATATAATTATGATATTTTCTCCCTGCATTTGAGCAAAATCAACAATAAATTTTAGTGTACACATCTAAAAGTAATTTTGGAGCCTTAAAAATGGACTTATTGTTATCGGTGCTTATGTACAGATAACTGCACCGGTGCATTTTAGTTACTACGCACTAGTGCCGTGTTATTAATTGACGCACCGGTGCGGTGTTATTAATTGAAGCACCAGTGATGAAAAGACACAAATAAAAAAATGCAACTTTATTTTTTTAAAAGTGAAAAAAAGCGGTAAATTGAAAAATGGGTGGCAAAATATTTTCGAAAATCTAATTTCATAAAACAATTATTTAAATACTAAACACTTTTCGTTATTTCACTATTTTTGCAAAAAAAATTGAGAAAGAGATTTGCACGAGACATACCTGGAGCAAGAGAGCACGAGAGCACTGTGGAGCAGCGAAATACTTTCGAACAGAACTATTCAGACAATCATAATTCCAAACCTATGGTGATTTAAACTCTGTAGCATAGAATTTCAAACGATCTCGTGATTTTTTTTATTTTTTATTTTATTTTTTTAGCAATATTGTTTACGTAGTAAGTAAAAAATTTAAATTTACTGTTCATTTTCAGGGAAAAAAAAACCCTTCATTCTTTTTGTTTCTATCCTTGCTTCTTCATGTTTATGTGATTTCAGAATTATGGCTTTTCATTTTAGATTTATAGGGTTTGTATTGCTGTATATATAGACTTATGACATCTAACCCACGAGACAACTTGCATAGTCGGATCCCAATCCATGTCGACCCTTGCGTGAAGTTTTAAAAAGTTGAATTTTTTTAATCGACGTGCCCTGTGTAACCTAGCGCACCGGTGCGTTGTCTTATCACAACGCACCACACACACACTTTTTGATAAAATATTTAAAAGCAAATATTTTATTTATTTTTTTAATCCGTGTGCCATATGTAAAATAAGGCACCGATGCACTACTTCAATATAGCGCACCGCACATGTACTATTTGGAATTATTATTATTATTATTATTTTTGCAATATTGTTTACGTAGTAAGTAAAAAATTTAAATTTACTGTTCATTTTCAGGGAAAAAAAACAAAAAAAAACCTTCATTCTTTTTGTTTCTACCCTTGCTTCTTCCTGTTTATGTGATTTCAGAATTAGGGCTTTTCATTTTAGATTTATAGGGTTTGTATTGTTATATATATAGACCTATGACATCTAACCCACGGGACAACTTGCATAGTCGGATCCCAATCTATGTCAACCCTTGCGTGAATTTTTAAAAAGTTGAATTTTTTTAATTGGCGCGCCCTGTGTAACCTAGCGCACCGGTGCACTGTCTTATCACAACGCACCGCACACGTACTTTTTGATAGAATATTTAAAAGCAGATTATTTATTTATTTTTTTAATCCGCGTGCCATATGTAAAATAAGGCACCGATGTGCTACTTCAACATAGCGCACCGCGCACGTACTATTTGGAATTATTATTATTATTATTATTATTTTTTAATAGGTGCACCAAGTAACATATAACACATCGGGTCTCCTTGTTAACAGAGAGCACCGTACAGTGGTTCCCTATTTGCGCGGGGCGTTTATAGGAATAGGTCGCACTGCCCCCCTCCACGACACCATATGCTGCAAAAACTAACACTAGACGATTTTTATTATTTTGTCTATGTTAATCAGTGCGGTGGGTAACATATAATGCACTGGTGCTCCTTATTGACATAGAGCGCCATAAGATGTTTTATATTATTTTGGTGGTGCGTTAATAAGAACACGATGCACCGACGTCGGTGCGTACATCATTTAAAAGCGCACTGATTTATTGATTTTTTTTTTACCTGAAAAGTTGATGATTTATTTATAAAATATATTAATGAATGATATGGTACATGTTTCATATTGATAAAGAAATGGCTGACAAAAGATCAAGTAACAAAAATACTAATAGCACATCAAGAAAAGAAAAAAATGCAAGTTCTTTGTAAATTCTTTACAAAAAATATTATTTTTGAACTATATGTAAGTTTAACTAATATGTATTGTTTACTGTGTATCATGTAGAGCCACAAAATGATGAAGTTCGATAAGGTTATTTCTGATCTAGGACCAGAAGGGCGTAAAATCTTGATAGAAAAATTGCAAAAGGATGAATGAGGTGAATGAAAAAATATTATCGATCCAATATGTGTTTCTTTTTTTAATTTTCATTAATAATATACTTAAAATTATTATATAACATGTTTCAAACAACCTTTTAATTCACAAATGTTTAATGTTCTACAGAGACCAACAACTCATAAAATGAAAGTTGTTCTAAGAAAAGAAAAGAAGTAGAACATGCAAATGAAAATGAATTGCTCCTTAGCTCATCTGGAGTGGTGTTGCAGGTTAACGAAAGGGGGAAAAACTTTTACAAAAGTTTTAGGGATCTAGTGGAACGAATGTATAGACGTTCTTTCCACTTACAATACAAAAATCAATCCAATGATTCCAAGAACCAAATTTTATCTAAACTATAGGAAGAGTTTCGAGAGAATTGGTTAATGAGACATGTCAGACTTTTAATATAAAAAATGTACAAGAACAAAAAAGAAGGAATGAAAAAGTAATATTCCTTTAAATTGTTTTCTATAATTATTTATAAATATCACTTTTGGTATATTTACTTTTCATATATCAATATAAAAATTAAATAGTTTATTGTGATGTTACATTTTCAGGAAGATTATGAAATCTCAAAAGATGAACGAGCTGATATCAGAAATATGCCAGTAGGAATGTCCAAAAAGGTGTACAAGTAGATGGTCAAAGAAATGGACAAAATTGCATAGTAGGAGGAGCCATCTCAACAACAACGTGCTTCAAATGTAATATGTAATCATTGAATTTTTCGATTACTAGGTACAATAAATAAACAATTTAGTATTAAATATTAATTTTCAAGTATTTTCTTGTAGAAAAGAAAAGAAAATGGAACCCATTCAGCACATAAAGCATGACGACAAGGAAGAAAATGGTTGATATCTAATTTTGTGCGTACTTGTTACTTCCTTATAACAACTTAACTAGATTTCATTTTTGTATATTTTAAGTTGTTTTACAACAATCATCATTGAATGTCTTCAAACAGGTGCTAACATACAAAGAAGATCCATCAGACAAATTGATTGACATTGGGTTAAATATGGGTTGTGAGTATATGTTGGCATATCAA
Source organism: Pinus albicaulis (assembly GCA_034641835.2). Taxonomy (NCBI): domain Eukaryota; kingdom Viridiplantae; phylum Streptophyta; class Pinopsida; order Pinales; family Pinaceae; genus Pinus; species Pinus albicaulis. Next base: position 3,663,251 of record MU968381.1, read on the forward strand.
AAATTAATTGTGGAATTTGTAACCATCTATCGATCTTGTTTTTCTTAACTCCGTCTATAATTAATAGAACAAAAAAATATTTTATATTAAATATATGACTTGTTATGGGGTATAAAACTTACAGGAAACAAAGTATGGAACTGCGCCAACAGATGAAACCTTGAAAGATGACATGAAATTTGGTTTTGAAAGAATGTGTATAGTTCATGAGTCAATTGTTGCTAGGGTGTGTCATTTCTTTTCGATTTACATTGATGTATATTATATAATATTTCAATTTTCATTATTCTCACCAATGTATATACACTCTTTACAGTTTATTTTTATGTTTGTAGATGGAAGTTGAAGATGAATAAAACAATCAACACCATGAACAAAACATTCCTCAAAATAACCCAAGTCGTGGAAGTAGCTCAAGCAGTGATAGCAATTCAAGCAAAGAATGATGATCATTTGTTTGGATATCAAATCAAGGCGTTGTAATTTTTTTTAAAATATTTGTTTGTGAAATCAGACATTTTGTTTAATGTAATGGACACAGTGTCCCAATTGAAAGACAAAGGGATACCAATAACTGTCTCATTTTGTATAACAAAGGTTGTCTTATATATTATTCTATTGTATTTTCCATTGTCGCTATGAAATGTAACACCACTGATTAAATTTATGCATGATTAAATATTATAATGAAGAGGTGTGAAATCTAATGATATGATATAACAAATTAATCCAAACATCACATTCAAATGCAGTAATAAAAATTTAATTGATATGAATACTGTTATAATATAAATGTCATCTTTTGATGAATAATGAATTTAAAAAATCACAATAATTATGATATGATATGACAAATTAATCCAAACATCACATTCAAATGCACTAGTAAAAAATTAATTGATATGAATACTGTTATAAGATATGTGTAGACTTTTGATGAATAATGAATTTTTTAAAATCACAATAATTGCACTGTCACAAGTCGATGTTTCTAAAAAATACAAAATGAACACCGGTGCGTGTCAGTTACTGTACACTAGTGCGTTTGTATGATAAAGCGCACCAGTGCGTTTCTACGACCTATGGGCATCGCAAAAATACCAATACCAATTATAACTCTTGGTGTGTTTGTGCGATACTACGCACTGGTGCCTTTATGTGAGACTACTCACTGGTGCATGTGTACGACCTATGGGCACCACACAAATACCAATACGAATTAGACCAATCGGTGCATTTGTGTGATATTGCGCACCAATGCGTTTCTATAATACTATGAACTGGTGCGATGATATGACCTATGGGCACCACACAAATCCCAATACCAATTAGAATGACCCAGTGCGTTATGTCACCTACAGTGCGCCCAATGCGGTTTTAGACCTTTACAGCTCAGTGCATTCCCCCTCTTTTCCCCGGGTCAACCGTCTGGATGACACACACCGGTGTGTTGGCACCTGAAGAGCGCACCGATGAAAAAAACATCCGTAATAACCTCCGACCACCCAATTTTTTTAGTTGTGTTGAAATTCTGTTAGAAGCTCCACCAAAACCTTCGATACCGAAAATGGATGTTGTAGAAAATGTTTTTTTGACAATTTTGGCCAATTTTATAACACTAATAACCTTCTTTATAACCTCCGCTAGAGGGTCTTTTCCTTGTAGTAAAGCTAGAGGAGTTTGTGGAGTGCCATGGTGTTCCAAGTGCTAAAATAATAGATTCAAGCATTCGGTCTCATAGGCACTAAATCCTCAAGAGGATGGTGAGAATATATAGGGGCATAGGTGACCCCAAGCATGCTATGGACATGCCAAATGTATTTAGAATAACGGACTCTAAACATATTTTAATGGTATGGTTTGCCATTTTTTAATTTTATGGTTATCTTTTGTGGGAAGAATGGATAGATACAGTTAGAGAAAGGAAATGATGTATTAAAAATATCATTTGGCATTGCATTTATGAAGCAAATGGACTAAATTTCTGGGTTTGCATACATGGTGTCACTATCCCAAAGAGTGGCTTTGGATATAATGAACTGGTGCTCACCTAAAAAACATAGAGGTTGGTCAACAACAATGACTAAAAGACTGGGTTGTTGATGTAATATGAAGGAATGATTACATGGATCATCCCTAGACTGATCGGAAGTGATATGAGAATCTAGAGGTTCTTCTAAATGGGGAAGAATAATGGTACTAGAGTCGACACTACCAGATGCACTAGGAGGGTTGTGGAGAATTGATTCTCTAGGACTCTCAAATATGGGTGCCCCCTTACCCAAACATTGGATGTCAATGTAATGGCCACAAGGTGTATGTGGTTCGAATGCATGGGTTAAAAGTAAGGGTTTATTGAACCAATCAACCTCACTATGGATGAAGTCTTTGGAATCCACAACATGTTGGTCATGGGTTTGCTATGGAAGGAAATATGCACGATAGTGCATATCATCCCAAGGAAAATCGAGGGTGGTCATGCCTTCCATAATGTCTTCATCTAAATGGAACATGGGAGAAATGGAGGAAGGTAGACCGCATGATGTGGCAAAGCTACTTGATGCATCATCGTGAGAAATATGGTTGACATGTGCATCGCTACGGAGGGTAGACGAAGAGCTAGTAGATGAAACATATACCGATGTTGAGACAGTGGTGTTCGCTGAAGAAGGTTCAACCAAAAAAAAAGGGGATGCCCCTGAGGCGTATTCCATAATGGATCTCATGGATGATGATAGATAGAGAATAGTGGTCGAAGGGTCCGTCATCTCGACATCGGGGGGAGGTATAACAATGGGTGCAAAAATTTCCTCCGGTTCTTTTGAAGTAGAACTCACAAGTAGAGGAGTACATGATCCACTACGAGCGACCTCTATTTGGTGAATAGCCTCAAGGGTGTCGTGAAATTCATCGAGACAGGGACAATGATGAAAATAGTGGCCATAAAGATCACACAAAGCACATGGTTGGTTCGTGCACAACGATTTAAGTTTCTTAGCTAAATCAGGTAAGGTAACATGGAACACCAGGATATCGGATTCAGGAAACGTCTTGTTGAACATAGGTTTTAGACGAGGAAGCTTGGGACAATTATGGGTAGCATGGCCAAAAACATCACACAAGTGCAGGGAGGTGACGAATTTGGAGGATTAGGAGGAGCAGGAGTTTTTTTGGGTGCCTTGTCCTTAGGTTCCTTCTTTTTGGCTTTCCCCCCTCACTAGATGCTTTCACAACATGAGTAGATTCTTGTTGAGGTGGGTGAGGCACTGAAGCAAAGGGAGGGTTCATGGTGACTGATTAGATTGGTTAAGGTTTGAGCTGACCATGTTGAGTGTTGGCTGGGGGATCGATGTACCAGACTGGGATCCCCAGGGTCAAATTGGGAAGGCTCAACATAGCCATAACAAGCACCGAAAAGACTCCAAAGGGGGGAGCTAGAAACGATATTTGATCAAAAGGGTAATGGCATGGCATAATGGCTCCCAAATGGATAAGGCTAGGGGGAATCGTTCCTGGTTGTAAAAGGTTGGAAGAGACACCAGCAGAAGAAGAAGGTCCTTAAGGAAAAGGTCCTAAATGCTTCGTCAATTGACCACCAGCAGGTTGCAGAGGGGTTGGAGGTTGGTTGGTCGAACCAGACCACTTATGGCTAGCCCGATACAATTGCATCATGAAAACATTCGACGAGCTGGGGTCAGTGATAAGAGGGGGGAACTAGGGAGTGCAACAAGTAAGGTGGAATATTTATAGATTCCTGGTGAAACACTAGTGAGAGGTGCGAATGAATGCTTATCGGCCACCAAATATATGATAGAATCATGAGAGGTCTGAGACTTGGGTTCGTAATATGTCAACTGATTGATGGTGATGATCTTTCCATTGTGAGGAAAGCACATCTTACGACAAAACACATATGCAGCAATAGACATCACATAGGTATAGCTACGACCTAAGAGGATATTGTAATATAAGGGGGCATCAATGACTTCAATGTCAACACAAACAGTCTTTCCCACAAGAGTAACAAGACAATTGCGAAACATGCCAAGGGGCTGAGAAGGTTGACCGTCCAAAGCACATAGTGTAATGGTGGATGGGGCTAATTCGGGTGATCTGATTTTATTCCAAACAAATGTAGACATCAAGCAGGTGGATGCGCCCTCGCCAATTATGCATCGTGAGACATTGGCATTATGCGTCTTGACTGGTATTTGGAAGGAAACGGATGAAGGTAAGGGAGGATGTTCTGATTTTTTAACATCAAATATGATCAAATGATAATATGAAGGATCCACAAGGCCCAAAGTAGATAATAGAGCTTTTCATTGAGATGGGCACGATTGGAGAACTTCAAGCATTGACATGGCAGTAGGAGATTGTGCCAAGTCATCCACTACATTTTAGGTATGGGTGGCTTTAGAAAAAGCAACATTTCGGTGTAATGGCCCTTTGGGGTCTTGTGAATGACCTCTGCCCAAGGCTGAGGGATCTGTAAGGGAGAATTGGGTGTCAAAATGGATTCTGTGGGAACTTTGGGTTGGGACTCGGTTGCAGACATAGTAGGTGGCTTGTCATATTAGCGTGACCAGGTCTGAAGGTTGACATCAACGGTATTGACCTCTTCAGAATTCATCATGAGAATCTAGTACCCAGGGGTGCCATACTGTGAATGTTAAGGGGTAGGCTGACCTTGAGGGGGTTGGGTATCCACATATCCTTGCTGAGGGAAAGGATTAGTGAACACAATCGGTTGAGTTGGTGCAGTATTTTGAGGGGCCGAAGTAGTGGCTTGTTGTCCTCTAGATGTTGTTTTTGCTTCCAGTGCATCTAGGGTAAGAGGGGACAATCATGAGTATAATGGCCATGGAAACCAAAACAAGAACAAGGCTTATTCATATGAAGAGGCTTGTTCTGCTTGGGTTGATCACCCTGTTGTTGTTTTGTAGTGTTAGGCTGGTTCCCTTGAGGTGCATTTAGTTTATTACCTTAGTGCCTTCGATTATCCTGTGTTGTTTGGTTCTGGTTGCCTTTCCTCTTTTTCTTTGAATTAGGAGGATTAGTCACACTCAGATGTGAATGCACCTGGCCTTGAGGGGGAGGTGGCTGCTGTGGCAGAGGTTGAGAAAGCACGGGAGGTTGGGGTGTTGATGTCAGAGGGCCTAGAGCACCAAGTTGTGGATAAGGATAGAAAGGAGGTTGAGAAACATTGGAGAAACAAGTTGAGAAATAACTGGCCCTGGAATCTGTTGATGCAGTTGGGCAAATGCGTAAGGCATGTTTTGGCCTGGATACATGTTGTTGGGAGGGGGATAAGTGAAGGAGGAGCTATTCCCTCCCTGAGGGAAACCAAAACCCATGGAAGGATGAGTATATGGACGTGAAAGAGATCCAACGATACTGTCGGCGGCGTGAGATGCCCCTGGTGCGTTGGCACCACCAGGTCTAGGAAGATCCAGTAAAACGACATAAACATAACCATATTAGGCATAGATCAAGTCATATTTCAACGCAACTCGGAGAACTTCCTCCTCGGTCTGAAGAAAGTGAGACACAACATAATTTCCAATAGAAGGAAAAAGAGTTATGAGAAACCAATCCATTTAGACATGGTTGTTGAATGTAGGAGATCGATACAAGCTCGTCCTTCTACGTCATTCTTGGACATGGTCAGAAAGGAGGGTGGCAGAAGTTTGACGAAAATCATTCAACAATTTGGTACCAGTTTCATAGCAGAGAGGTAACTAGAAGTAGGATAGAAACACTTTAGCAAGAGTAGCAAAAGTGGAATAAGAGGTAGTGGCCTGGTCGACATACCACTTTGCAGTTTCTCCAGTGAGTGTACATTGGAATAACTGAAGGAGGATGGAGTCATCAGTTATAGAATTGGACGAACACCACATGTGAAAGGAGCGGACATGATTAGTAGGGTCCTCCCCAATCTTTCATTCAAACTTAGGAATGTCTAAAGGAAGCTTAGTTGGCATAGCAGGCCAACTTGGATTGTGGAGTATAGGGTCGTTGATTAACTGGCTGAAATCAAGAAGGGTTAAACCTGTTATAAAAGGTAGCAAAGGAGTAGACAGAATGATTCCAGTAGCGGCTCCGTGAGTAGTGGTTCCAACATTAGGGCAGGGGCCACCGCCAGCTTGAGGACCAACACTTGCATTGGCGCCTGACATGGTGACAGAATGAGGTGGAGGGGAACCGGGTTCAGAATAAGAGGAAGAACCTGATGAACCAGAATCAAAGTCGGTATGGGGACTTAGCGGAGGACTAACTCGAATTATACGCAGTGGAGTAAGTCTTCCTAATGGAAACTGAGTATGAAGGCCTCAGAGTCTTTAAGATAAACACCTTGGGTGTGCAATGATGACAAGACACAGATGACACAAAAAGGGTGAAGAGTGATTAAAAAAGGCTCAGTGAGGTAGATAAATTAATTACGATGTTTATGTCTTGGCTTGGAAGTGTAAACCAAGTGCTCTTCACTTTAGGTGTCAGTGTGTGCAATCCATGTGTTAATTTTAGTTAAGCCCATACGGTTGTATAAAGAAAAATAAAAAATGTTGAAGTACTGTAAATAAGACTAATTAGATAGTAAAATAAACAACTATCGATGCATAAATTCCACCCAGAATAAGGCTTCCCAAATAACTGCTCTAAGAGGCAGGCAGAATTGACTCAAAACACACAAGACAACCAAAATATATAAGGTCTAAGGGATATGGATCTAATGACTCAAATCTCTGGAAAAGGGGCATAAAACAACAAGAAACCAAAGGGGAAAACTCTTGCAAAATAGGAGGTGAAAGGTTAAAACCCTAAGGGAAACAAGGGAACCCTAAAGAAGAGGCCAAAGAAAAATCAAGAGGGGGCTTTGGATGGAATAATAATCGATCAAAAGGGACCTAAAAGAAGGATAGATCATACCCTAAACAATGGTTGAAAGCGCTGCAAAATCTTAGACTACCTACTCAGCTAAACCCCTCCTAGAAAGGTGGAAGTGTACTGAAACCCTAAGGGGCTCTTCAAGGAGACAAACTGAGAATATCCATGCTGAAGACAAGCTGAGATAAAGGTCAGACAACCCTGAACAACGCTTACGGGAAACCCTGACTGTCACATAAAAAACTCAAAAAAAAGTTGCAGCAGAAACATGATGACCCAAAATAATACCTTCAGTGATAATCATAAAACATTTTTCATTACTTAACGAAAGATTATTTTCTCTACACCTCTGCAAAATTTTTTCAAGATTATGTAAAGCTTCTTCAAAAGTATCACCCAGAACTCTAAAATCATCCATATAAACCTCTACGCAATCATGCAAAAGATCAGAGAAAATACCAAGGACCGCCTGTTGAAATGTGGCTGGTGCATTGCATAGACAAAATGGTAATACTTTGTATGCATAGGTACCCCAGGGACATGTAAACTTTTTCTTTTCTTGATCCTCAGGGGCTATCCTAATCTGATTGTATCCGCTGAATCCATCTAGGAAGGAAAAGTATTTTTTCCTTGCTAGAGTATCCAGTGCTTGGTTCATAAATGGTAAAGGGAAATGATCTTTTAATGTAGCTTTGTTTAGTTCCCTGTAATCTACACACACTCTCCATTTACAATTTTTCTTGGGGACAATGACTAGTGGGGATACCCATTGGCTATCTGAGATAGGATAGATGAATCCTACATTTAACAATTTTTGTAACTCATCTTTTACAATTTCCCTTAAAGCAATGTTCATCCTCCTTTGCGGTTGTCTCAAAGTCCTAGCATTTTCTTCTATGTAAATGTGATGAATGCATGTGTTTGGGTGAATGCCCCTCATATCAGTATATTCCCATGCAAATGTATCTGAATTTTTTTTCAATGCTTGAATTAACTGTTGTTCTTGTTCATGAGTTAAGGCATAATTAATGTTTAGAGATTTTTTAGGAAAAATTTCCACTACCTTACTCCCCCATTCAGACATTGAATATGCAGGAAATGCAGTTAAGAGGGCTAAATGTAATTCAGAAGCTGAACTATGTTCATAAAAATCCTGCAGATCAGTAATGATATCTAAATTATGACTAAACCGTCCTTCTAAATGCCGCAGAAATCAGGATTAGAAATACAAAAATTTATCAGATCTTCCTTAGAATTTTCCTTAAGACTCATGGCTTGGGCTATTGTTAAAACTGGTTGGGTACCTTCTGAATCATGTTCTTCTTCTTCTTCAACCCAACGTGTGTTTTCTGATCTCAAGATGGGTTTAGCGGGGGGATACAAGTTGATATGTTTTGCTTCAACTCCATGAGTGATAGTCATGTTTCTAGATCTACACCCTATGTAGGCATCAGCCGTGGCTAGGCAAAATCTCCCCAAGATCAATGGGTGCCCTCCCAAGTTAGTTTTAGGTTGAAGAACATAAAAATCTACAGGGTACTCCCAAGAATCCAATGAGATGACAATGTCTTCTAAAACCCCCTCTAGCTTTACCTTAGACCTATCTCTAGTTCTAACATGGTAGGAGTGGGTAATAAGTCAAAGGATCCTATACGAGATAAAGTTTCCATAGTCATCACGTTGATGGCTGCACCTAAATCAATCAAAGTGTTCTTTATGGGGTATCCATTGATGAATGTGGTCACCACTGTAATGTTCCTACTTAGCCTTAGCTTAGAGGAAACATTCAATTTTGATTTAATTTATGTTTTATGAATAAATGAATAAAGGAGGACATGTAAAACTCCTAAAAAGTCTGAATAAATCAATGTCCATGTGAACAAAAACAAATAAGGGATATGTAAATAATCACTTGCAGGTGTGAAAGAGGTTTGAGCCAAAGATTGGGTCCACCTTGATCAAATCAACTACGCTGTCTAGGTTCATTGCATCTCCAAAAGGGACTGTGTAGTTCTAGAAGGGAGCCTCTAATGTGAAGAGGGCTAACTCATCAAAGTGGTTTAGGGTTTGCAAGAGCTTTCTCATCTTATAAAATAAGGAGGAGAGCAACAAGGAGAGGTTGTTGATAGATCATATTTCTGAAGTATTTGTCTGCTTAGACATATACCATTCTCTGCTGTTTAGTGGAGGATTGTCATTAGAATTCCTGTTTAGGGGTTTCATCTCTTCCCTTGAGGATCATTGGAGGAGTTCTTTGCTAAAGTGAGCCACTATCTGGTTTGGGACCAAGCTTCATTTTCATGAGCAGCGCTGTCCCATTGAGGGTTTTGCAGCTGCTGTCATTTGTAGCAAGTGGTGTTCCAGATCTACTTAGATCTAGCTTGTTTTGGGAGGCTTTTCCTGTTGGAGTGTGCTTTTTAGCCTCCAAAGAGAGAGTCTATCCATATTTTGTATCTGATCTACAATTTCAATTAGTTTATTCAGTCTCCTTCACCCTCAACACAGTTTCTGCTCAATACTATGTTATTTTGTGAGAGGGTTTTCTTGTTTTAGTTTGCTATCAGATTGGAGGAAGATCTCTTGGTGTTAGGCTTGCCTTCCCTTGGTGATCTGTGGATTGGGTTGCTGATCCATGTCTCTATAGATCTGATCTCTTTCAACAATAAAGTTATCTTCAGAAATTTCTGAGTTTTCTGCAGCACTGCAATTTGTAATTCAGATCTATAGCTTATTATGCAATATTTTGATGTAATTCCAAATGGATCTTGTTCCTAAAGTCATATAGTTTCCAGAACTGTATTAGATCTGATTTTTTGTCCATACATATGTCATAGATCTGAAATGTAATGTACAACAACTGAACTATCTGAAAAATAATGCTGTCTATGTATTTCTGCAGTTTATTTCTAGTTGTAGCTCTAATTTCTGAAGGGATTTTGCCCTAGTTCTTTTTGTAATATGTTGTAGAGGTAATAAGCTCAAATATAAATCTAATTTACTGTTACAACTCTGAAATATCAGATCCTTGGCTAACCTCCTCTAAGTTTCATTCAAATCTGCGCAAATCTGATGGGAGAGTTTTCATGTTGCAACAACCCTTCTCTTTGGCTGATTTCTAGCTAGTCTTGACTGTGGGAGATGTGTTTAATGTGCTCAAACTGATTTTTCCCGATGAAATTCCATATTTAAGTCACATACAACATAAATGAGGGGATCCCAACCCTGATCTGCGTTATTCTTGCTCAGATTTCCTTATACAACATTTTGCTTGAAGACTTTGTTGAGATTCCTAAAAAGGGGTTATTCCAAGTTCTATAGACAGAGTCTATAGTTGGCCAGGTAGTCTTTGGATCTCACCCTTTCTTTGAATGGTGACATATCCAATAAATGCCTCTATATTGCATCTTTGAAATAGAATCTTGAGAATCCTGAAAAAGGATCATTACAGTGGTATCATAGCTCCACTCTTGGCACAACCTGTGCTAGCATTGGAGCCTCAGTCATGCTGCATTCCGAAGATGAAGATCCTCTTTCTGAGAGGGAGAGGAGATACCAGAATAGAAGTCATAGAAAGTATTACTATACTACTGTTGACCTTGACAAGGGGAAAGCTCCTGAATTGGTGAATGACAAAGATAAGGAGGGAGAGGAGTTTGCAAAAACTCTCTTGGAAGCTATGCAAGATCTATCCAAGGAGATAAAGGAGATGAGGATAGATAGAATGAGGGAGTCCCTTGGGAGATTCCATCAAGGAGAAAGTTTTGATATGTCTCAGTTTGGGACTGGTCAACCTGTGAGCTTGCCTCAAGTTCCATAGACCTCACAATGCTCTACAATGCCTACCTTCTTGGCTGTAGAGAATGAAGGGCTACAAGAGACAACCTCTTTGGAAGGCTACTTTGTAGACTATGACTCACAAAGTCAAAGGTTCAAGGATAACTTGAGCTTTCAAGACTTCTGCCATCTCAAGGACCAGAGGAGGCCATGGCAGCAGTACAGAGATGGAGGTTTCCTTCATGGGAGACACCACACTATGGGCAGGTTCTTCTTGCTTAAGTTCGATGGATCACCCTCTTGTTCTGCCAAGGAATGGGTGGAGAAGTTGGACATCTATTTCCAGTTGAATAAAGTGCCTAAAGCAGAAGCCATCAAGATTGTTGCGCTTCATTTTGAGGGAGAAGCCCACAACTGGTGGTTTCATGGAATTTCTACATTGGGGCACAACAATGTGTCCACTTATGCTGAGTTCACTTGGAGGCTAGTGGAGAGATTTGATTGGAAAGATCCGGAGGCCCCTTTCATAATCTTGGCAAAGCTTAAGCAGACAGGAGATGCCGAGGCCTATATCTCTGAATTCCTGAGGTTGTCTGTAATGGTCCCTGATCTATCAATAGCAAGGAGAGTCTACATGTTCATTGATGGCCTGGAAGAACCTTTGCATGGGTTGGTGAAGTCTAAAAGGAGTGATATTACATGCAGATCTCATGGCAATGATGAGGCCAATAAACATTCCAAAGCTGGCCACTCCCTTGGGATTCAAAGGGAGATTATCTATCATGATGGGTGCTTCCCAAAGGCACCGAACGGGGGCTTCACTTTCAACCATGTCAAAATGACCCATGCAACAAAGATGTGGTGGGGGTACCACCTATCACACTCAGATCTACTCAAAACAAGGAGTGCACTGTGCTGGTACCTTATGTGGGATTGTGACCCACCTCCTCAAGTGAAAATTTCAGTTTTCCTATATGTGATTTTGCTTCCATACATAGATGACATATTGGTATTGTTTATGGGTTTGTATGGACAAAAAGTAGGCAGTGTGTATGCACCACATGGGATGGAACTTTATCCTGTACTTCATGATACATGTTTTAGATGTGACATTGCTTCACCCATGTATATTTCTATTGAGTTTTACACTCCTGAAGGGGTAGACTATGCCCCTATCATGTTAGCATTGGAGGAGCAGTTTCTGATGTATTGGCTTGGTGAGCACTTAATCCATGATGAAATCTTGATTCTTGATGGTGCCATCAATGGAGAAGGTGAAGAACTACAACTCTTACCCTATCAGTTGCTTGAGGACAAGCAACATTTTGGAGGGGAGGATTGTAATGTTCCTACTTAGCCTTAGCTAAGAGGAAACATTCAATTTTGATTTAATTTATGTTTTATGAATAAATGAATAAAGGAGGACATGTAAAACTCCTAAAAAGTCTAAATAAATCAATGCCCATGTGAACAAAGACAAATCAGGGCTATGTAAATAATCACTTGCAGGTGTGAAAGAGGTTTGAGCTAAAGACTGGGTCAACCTTGACCAAATCAACAATGTTGTCTAGGTTCATTGCATCTCCAAAAGGGACTGCGCGGTTCTAGAAGGAAGCCTCTAATGTGAAGAGGGCTAACTCATCAAAGTGGTTTAGGGTTTGCAAGAGCTTTCTCATCTTATAAAAGAAGGAGGAGAGCAACAAGGAGAGGTTGTTGATAGATCATATTTCTGAAGTATTTGTCTGCTTAGACAAATGCCATTCTCTGCTGTTTAGTGGAGGATTGTGTTTGGAGGGGAGGACTGTAATGTTCCTACTTAGCCTTAGCTAAGAGGAAACATTCAATTTTGATTTAATTTATGTTTTATGAATAAATGAATAAAGGAGGACATGTAAAACTCATAAAAATTCTGAATAAATCAATGCCCATGTGAACAAAGACAAGGAGAGGTTGTTGATAGATCATATTTCTGAAGTATTTGTCTACTTAGACAAATACCATTCTCTGCTGTTTAGTGGAGGATTGTAATTGGAGGGGAGGACTGTAATGTTCCTACTTAGCCTTAGCTAAGAGGAAACATTCAATTTTGATTTAATTTATGTTTTACGAATAAATGAATAAAGGAGGACATGTAAAACTCCTAAAAAGTCTGAATAAATCAATGCCCATGTGAACAAAGACAAATAAGGGTTATGTAAATAATCACTTATAGGTGTGAAAGAGGTTTGAGCCAAATATTGGGTCCACCTTGACCAAATCAACTGCGCTGTCTAGGTTCATTTCACCTCTAAAAGGGACTGCATAGTTCTAGAAGGGAGCCTCTAATGTGAAGAGGGCTAACTCATCAAAGTGGTTTAGGGTTTGCAAGAGCTTTCTCATCTTATAAAAGAAGGAGGAGAGAAACAAGGAGAGGTTGTTAATAGATCATATTTTTGAAGTATTTTTATGCTTAGACAAATACCATTCTCTGTTGTTGATAGATCATATTTCTAGTTGTAGCTCTAATTTCTGAAGGGATTTTGCCCTAGTTCTTTTTGTAATATGCTGTAGAGGTAATAGGCTCAAATATAAATATGATTTACTGTTATAACTCTGAAATATCAGATCCTTGGCTGACCTCCTTTGAGTTTTAGTCAAATCTGCGCAAATTTGATGGGAGAGTTTTCATGTTGCAACAACCCTTCTCTTTGGCTGATTTCTAGCTAGTCTTGACTGTGGGAGATCTGTTTAATAAGCTCAAACTAATTTTTTTATGATGAAATTCCATATTTAAGTCACATACAACATAAATGAGGGGATCCCAACCCTGATCTGCGTTATTCTTGCTTAGATTTCCTTATACAATGTTTTTCTTGAAGACCCTGTTGAGATTCCTGAAAAGGGGTTATTCCAAGTTCAATAGAAAGAGTCTATAGTTGGACAGGTAGCCTCTAGATCTCACCCTTTCTTTTAAGGGTGACATATCTAATAAATTCCTATGTAGTCCATCTCTGAAATAGAATCTTGAGAATCCCGAAAAAGGATCATTACAGTGGTATCAGAGCTCCACTCTTGGTACAGCCTGTGCTAGCATTGGAGCCTCTGTCATGCTACATTTCGAAGATGAAGTTCCTCTTTCTGAGAGGGAGAGGAGATACCAAAATAGGAGTCATAGAAATTATGATTATACTTTCTATGATTGCGATTGTGAGGAGAGCAACAAGGAGAGGTTGTTGATAGATCATATTTCTAAAGTATTTGTCTGCATAGAAAAATACCATTCTCTGCTGTTTGGTGGAGGATTGTGATTGGAGGGCAGGACCGTAATGTTCCTACTTAGCCTTAGCTAAGAGGAAACATTCAATTTTGATTTAATTTATGTTTTATGAATAAATGAATAAAGGAGGACATGTAAAATTCCTAAAAAGTTTGAATAAATCAATGCCCATGTGAACAAAGACAAATTAGGGCTATGTAAATAATCACTTGCAGGTGTGAAAGAGGTTTGAGCCAAAGATTGGGTCCACCTTGACCAAATCAACTGTGCTGTATAGGTTCATTGCATCTCCAAAAGGGACTGCGCAGTTCTAGAAGGGAGCCTCTAATGTGAAGAGGGCTAACTCATCAAAGTGGTTTAGGGTTTGCAAGAGCTTTCTCATCTTATAAAAGAAGGAGGAGAGAAACAAGGAGAGGTTGTTGATAGATCATATTTCTAAAGTATTTGTTTTCTTAGACAAATACCATTCTCTGCTATTGATAGATCATATTTCTAGTTGCAGCTCTAATTTCTGAAGGGATTTTTCCCTAGTTCTTTTTGTAATCTGCTGTAGAGGTAATAAGCTCAAATATAAATTTGATTTACTGTTATAACTCTAAAACATCAGATCCTTGGCTGACCTCCTCTAATTTTTAGTCAAATCTACGCAAATCTGATGGGAGAGTTTTCATGTTGCAACAACCCTTCTCTTTGGCTGATTTCTAGCTAGTCTTGACTGTGGGAGATCTGTTTAATGTGCTCAAACTAATTTGTTTATGATGAAATTCCATATTTAAGTCACATACAGCATAAATGAGGGGATCCCAACCCTGATCTACGTTATTCTTGCTCAGATTTCCTTATACAACGTTTTGCTTGAAGACCTTGTTGAGATTCCTGAAAAGGGGTTATTCCAAGTTCTATAGACATAGTCTACACTTGGCTAGGTAGCCTCTGGATCTCACCCTTTCTTTGAAGGGTGACATATCCAGTAAATGCCTCTGTAGTCCATCTCTAAAATAGAATCTTGAGAATCCCGAAAAAGGATCATTATAACCACAGGGATTCCGGGATCCGCATATTTTTCAGTAACAAATCCGGTAGACATTAAACTTTCAAGCTTTCCACTTACTTGAATTGTTGAAGGTTCTTTATTTTTTCTTCCTGGTTTCTTGGTACATAGTTCCGTCACTGTTTTGGCATATATTGGGATGTCTTTTATTGCTTGTAGTAATGGGATCTTGATGCACATGTTTCTCAGTTTAGACACAAGATTAAATTCAGGCTGTTTTGTTTTAATTTCCATTTCCAACCTCTTTGGAAAAGGAAGTTGGACTATATGAGATGATGAAGGTTCTCATGGCCTTGAGGTGGATAGTTTTGCTGGTTCATTTGTGGTTTCCTCTTCAGGTATTTCTAAGGTATTTTCCTCTACAATCTCCTCAATTCTTTCGGGCTGAGTCACCACCTTTCTCGACCTAAGGTTGATTTCCTGCAACTGCACAGGTAATTCCTACAACTGTATGGGAGTAGACATTTCCACAGATACATAGGAAATTCCTATAACACAGAGCCAGAAACTTCCTGCAGCGGCTGAGGTGCAATACAGTAGCTAGGAAAAGTGGGATAAGTGACCAATCCGATGTTGTGAGTAAATCAGGCGGTTTTATTATTGGGGTTAGACATTGGTTGAGCAGGAAGCTATGTGGGACGAGGTTGATTTGGTGGGGCAGTCAATTGGAGTTGTTGTTGTGGTTGTATCATTTGTTGTGGTGTGGGATGTGAGTAAAAATTTTGAGTTGGGAAATTTTGTGTAGTAGGATAAGAATAGTTCCCCTGCTAAGGCTGTTGAGTAGGACACGATTTCCAGGGCATTGGAAAATTGCACATTTGATTTTGAGCATAAGGAAATTGAAAATTTGACTGTGACATACCTGCAGGACATGGCTGCCATGGCCTCTGAGGTGCCATTGAAAAAAGTGCATTGATAGCTCCTTGATCTGCTATGTATGCTGCTTTAATTTCACGAAGAGAAGGACATTGATCAGTGGAATGCTCAGCCTCACAAATTCGACATACCTCGATACTATCTACAGGGAATTCCCTTAGAGCATGTTTCTTCCTGCATTTGGAGCAGAACACCGCCAAGGCTTTCTCTAGTTCATCCTATTTCTCCTGTCTCTTCTTAGCCTGTAAAACACCTAATTGTGAAGATAAAGTGCTAGGAATATCAGTTCTAAAATTTTGAAATAAATTACCCATTTTAGCTCTGGTTACTCCAGATCCAGTAACTGATTTGAAAATCTTGGAAGAAGGATCTCTTCCTCCTCCTCCAACCTTGGAATTTCCTCTTGAATATCTTTTAAAAAGCTCACATACATCATCATAACTCAACTTCGATACATCACCTGCCCCCATTAGATTTAAGACCTCCAGATATTCTAGTCTGATTGCCCTAAGAAAAATGGTTCTCTTGGTCTCTTTATCTAGTTGATTCATATTGGATCTCTGCAAATTATATAGGAGCCTTTCTACCAAATCTTCAAGACTCTCCCCTTCCTTTTGAGTCATCTGAAAAAATCTCTTCTCTGAGGTCTCTGGTCTTACAGTAGTCTTGGTAATTTCTCAGGAATACCTTCTTCATTTCATCCCAAGTTGAAATGGAGTTTGACCCCAACCCCATAAACCACCTAGGAGTTGCATCCTTTAATGTAGCAGGAAACAACTTCAGCTTCTGAGCATTGGAAGAATAGTCATAGCTCCGATACAACACATCAAATTCGAATAGGAAGGCATCTGGATCCTCGCTAGAAGTACCACGAAAATTAGGCAAGGCTGAGGGAGGAATGTTTTTCATCTAAGTAGCTCCACTAGTATCCTTAATAGGAAATTCAAATGTGACTAGTTTCTCCTCTCTCTCATTAGTGCCTTCTAGATGAGCCATATTAGTCCAAGAAAGAGTGGGACCTTGGAAGGCTATAGATTCCTCAGAGTCAATGGTATGGAACTCTGGTTCTTTAACACGGTTCACAAGGAACTCCTCTTCCGGCTAACCATTGAGCAGAGATGTTGTCTTTCTTGTAAGGGGAGATTCGAGATGGGCAGCAATGGAAGACTTTCTAATAGAGGATTGTGCTGTGGAATTGTCAATCTGCTCTAGACTGCAAACCTCTTATTCAAATTCTTCTTCCTTTACTGCCTTGTTTCTTGTAGACTTCCTTTTTCTTGCCAGTGTATTAGTAAATGGAGTGGCGCTCACACCACCACGAAAAAATGTAGGAAATATTGGACCCTATTCATCTAATATTCAAACAAATTTAAACTTACCAAACAATCAGGACTCGGCTTTGGCGAGTGTATAACCTCTATGGGTGCGTGGGATTTTCCCTTTGTCTTTTCACTTCGACTCCCCCAGTCCTGAAAAAAAAATCAACAAAATCAAACTAAAACACTTTCAATATCATCCCTTAGCACCTCCCTAGAAACGACACCAAAACGTTGAGTGAAATTATATGATTATAATTTTCCAATCATGAATTGTCAACCCAGGAAGGTAAATTGATGAGATACAGTGCAAAGTGTATGCAGGCTGATTACTTCAAGTGTTAATAAATTATACACACATCAACTAATGCTTCTTTCCTATGTCAATACTTGGCAGCAATGGCTATGGAGTGGCATATATCATCCCTCTACAACACTTAGGATTGCTGATATTGATCATGAAAAGATAAAGATCAAACAACAATACACAACTCATGCTTCCTTCCTGTATCAATACTTTGCAGCAATGGCTATGGAGTGGCATATATCATCCCTCTATGGCACTTGAGTTTGCTAATATTGATGCAGGAAAATATAGAAGATAAATCATAATCAATAATCCAACTTAAAGAGCATGAATCCAATCATTAATCAAATGAAAAAAACTCATTAATGTAAAGAATTAAATCACTTAACCAATTAATAGTTTGCTACATGAAATGCAGAAAGAAAGCTCTAGCTGTATACAGGAATGATTAAGGCATAAATAAAACAGGAATAAAACACACACACTGTGCTGTGGGAGTTGTGAGCAAAGGGGGCCCTCCCTCACTCACAACTCCTTCAAAAGTTGAGGAAGCTGCTCAGAAAGATAAATAGAACATAAACCATTTTATTAATCTGGAGTTCACTTTCAAGTATAGTCCGATATCTTGCTATCAACAACAATCTAAACCCAACCCCCATACAAAGCGAAATACATCTAATTTATACATTTCTCGAAGCTCATATTTGTCTTGAACAAAGTAGATCACTATTCTAAGCCTACAGCCAATGATACAGATACAAATTGACAAGTCTGTTAAGTCTAATCCATGACTGGAAGCATAGATTAGACGATTTTTGTTATGCAACTGAAGCTGTTTCTCCATGTGGGCACGAGAGAAAATCTGGAGGTTTGAGTGGTTGCAAAAGAGGATTCAGAATAGTGAATAGGACAACTTCCATATGCAACAAATTCCCTTAAAAACCCATGTCTTTACTCGATCTGGAGATGAGTGGAACATGGTCAACCATTAATCTCGCTACAGGTAATTGAGACAGTTGCAGGAAATCGACGTATTTGTAGGAAATCTGGAACGTCTGCAGGAATCTCAGCCGCATGAGCTGTCTGTAGGAATTGCAGAATTGTTCGAATCTTAGCAAATTTGCGCACATGTTCTAGACTAGTTAGAGTAGTAATGCAATAAAGACACAACTAGATCAAAGAATACTCGAATTTAGATAAAATGACACTTTTTATGATAATTCAACATACCATAGGCTTATGATACCCTTTTTAGCCAAAACTAGATAACATAGCCAAACTAGGTATAATTAAAGAGCGAAAAGGGTTTAAAAATAAGGTAGGCAAGGTCTAGGATAGGTATTAAAAATGGGTAAAATTTAGACTCAACATCTCCCCTACACCAAAAATCTTGTATGTCCTTATGCAAGCAAAACTGAGGTAGTCCCTAGACAGAAAATCAATTGTTCTCCTAGGCTGCAGCTACTGCAGCCAAATGATCTAGCGGAGCCTGCAACCAAATGATCTAGCTGAGCCCGACTAGATTCCACCTGAATCTGTTCCTTGTATGCTTTATTCTTCCTTTTTAAATGGTCAATCTGGGCTTACTTCTTTTTCATGATGCGAGCTGCCTTCTCATGCCACTCTTTGTGTTCTTTTTGTATCTTAAGGCTATTTTACTTCAGGGCCGTGTTCTCTACTCTCAAGGCCCGACTCGAGAGTGTAAGTTCCTTAATGGTCTCTTCTAGCATATGTCGAGACAATTTATTTGATGGAGTCACCTCTTCCTCATGATGCCCATGTGAGGATTGGGGCACAGTCAAATCCTCCTGTGCTTTCACGGCTTCATTCTGAATTTCTTGCAGTGAAGGATCCTGAAAGGACATAATGTCCCTGTCAATGAATGTAGCAAGGTTGACCTTCTCCTTTCCCTTGGCCTGGCCACAGGACTCATCTGTCTTCTTGGTAAACTTTTCTGGTGGTGTCCCTTCTTTTGCTGTATCCTTAATGACCAGCCGAGCAGCTTGGATTCTGGTATATCGTCTAGCAGGGGTAGAAGGCTTCTTCTGTTGGGAGCCTTCCACAATAGTTTCGTCGGTCACCATAACTTCGTCATCCTCGTCATCTTCTTTCACCTTTGGTCCATGGGTCCGCGGTTTCTTCTTCGGTTTCTCTGTGGGATTTTCCTCCCTGAATCTCGAGGAGTTAGAATCTCCATCATCCACAAAATGGTCTTTTGTTAGAAATTCCTCCCATGACTTTTTATGTTTCTGCAAGACTTCCAACAAAATAAGCTTCACCAGCCCGTAATGGTAGAGGTTTTCCTCAATGTGGGCAACCCTATCTTTCACGATCACAAACATTTTGATCAATGACATTTTTAAATAATAGGGAAAATTTAGGGGCTTGTCTCAGAACTGTCTGAGAAGCCTGATATGAAACAAGAATGCAAGGCCAAAGCAACCCTCACACGTAACATGCTTCTGCAGGAAAATCAGCAATTGATGATACTTACTCCTTAAGAACTCCTGCGGAATCCCCTTAATCCAGTCGAGATTTGAGTGATCCTTTTGCATGAAAGATGCACACATTTCTTTGTTGAAGTGGTAGTTTTTAAACCATCGCTCTCCATGTTGTGGGATTCCACATGCCCATGCCACCAAATCTTTTGTCAACATGAACTGTACGTTTCCAACCTATGATTTATCCCCATTCAGGTTCAAGGCAAAATATTTTGTTACTTTAGAGTTATGGTCGCTAAAACTCTGGAATAAAGGCAACCATCCCGCCTTTTCTATTCTTGCCTTGCTGCGAGGATCAACTTCAAGGAGCACAAGGCTCTGTGGCTCGAATTGGACAGGGGCTCGGAGCTTAGATATGGCGGAGGAGGGAATGGACAGGAAAGTGAGGAAACAGACAGGGCAATTGAGGACAGAAGGAACATGGAAAATGCAGGTTGCGGGAATATAGTTTGAGACTTATGCAACGATTTTGACAATGGAAGGGACTAAATAGGAAATACATTGCTTTTTTGGCAGCAGGTCGTCATCATGATTCAAACTGTAGGATAGACCTTGAAAGTACAACCACCGTTGGCGTGATGATAATAGGTCATGGAATTAAGGCCACAACGGCTCATAACCACAAGGGTTACCAAAGCCTTACTTATGCGAGATTTTAAAGATTAAAGTGTCATCATACCTTTACCTCGAGCATCTTATCACTGACTGTACTTTACTGCTTACCTCCAACAGTCTTTTCCTCGATGACGTATCTTGCTGTTTACAATGATAACCTATTACATCAGACATATAATCCATGATCTTAACCATATAATGAATGTTAGTACTTTACTACATGATTTTGATCTAATGTTCTGTTTAATGATTTTTATTTTGTCTTTTCTAAGAAATCCAGGTGTTGCTGTGCCTAACAAATGTTCTGCAGGAATTTAAAACTAACTGTTGAACATTTTGCAGGAGTTAAAACTACAACTGCTGAACAATCTACAGAAATACTGTTAAATATTCTTCAGGAATTGAACTACAACTGATGAACATTCTGCAGGAATTGAAACAACTATGAACATTCTTCAGAAATTAAAAACTACAACTGCTGAACATTCTACAGGAATTGAAGTTGAATATGTAGGAACTGATTTCTCCACCCAATGTGTACATTCTAATTCATATGAATGAATGTTCCGATGTCGAATGTGCAATGACCTCGTTGGATTACCAGCCATTGAGGTCAACTGTTAACCAATGTGAGGTCCATCAACATTAATGAGAGTGAGGACCAAGGTGCCCTGATGCATCCTATCAGGTGTGAATATATGAGTTGTTGTCGAACCCCTTGTAGGATCCAGTAGTAAAGAAGTCATGATGATTCTCCATTACCACTGGTGAGATAGCATGTCATCGGGGCATACAAGATTCAGGAATCACAAGGCTCTAATCCTGCACCCAGATAATTTGCAGATGTCAATGGGCCAGAATTGTTGGAAGGAGGCCTTCAGAAATCCCACATCAGTCCAACACGAGCAATCCATAAATTAATTAAGGATTTAGATTTCAATTTTAGAGAGTCTGAAATACTGAAAAAGAAGACTCCAGGGGGTTCCTTTCCGTAAATAGTCCATTGGGCCTGGAAAAAGGGATAAACCTATACCCAATAGACATTCCTCTCATGGCTTGTCGAGCACAAGGAGGAACAGAGTGAGCTCATTGTATCGACAGGGAAATTAGGTATAGACAGTGGAAGGAAGGATCCCTTCCCTTACCATTTCCAACTCTTTTTTCTTCACAATTTCTTCCACAAATCCCTCCTTAGATTGGGGTTTTTGATATAGCTTGAGTCTGTGACCATTCACTAAGAAGGTAACATTCTCATCATCAATAGTTTTAATCCGAACAGATCCATTGTCGAAAGCTTTCTCAATCTCATAGGGGCCTATCCAATGTGTATTAAATTTCCCCTTGAAGTTTTTAAATTTATAATCATAAAAAAATGCCTAGTCTCCCTCTTTGAATTGCTTCTTCTTGATGTATCTGTCATGCCATTTGGCCATTTGTTGTTGGATCAAGTCAGTATGCTGAAAATAATCCTGCCTAATCTCGTCTAACTCATTGAGCTATAATATTCTCTGTTGTTGTGCTTCATCAAGGTTTATACCTAAATCTGATGCCATTCTAAAGGGTTTGACCTAAAATTCGATGGCCAACAGAACTTGTTTTCCATGTAATCTGGTAAGCCTGCAAGGCCTTAAGAAGTCTGTCAGACCAATCCTTCTTGTGTAATTGCACTGTCTTGGTAAGGATTGTTTCCAGTACCTTGTTGGTTGATTCCACCTGCCCATTGGCCTGTGGATGATAAGGGGTGGAATTACGGTGGGTAGTCTAATATTTTTGCATGATTTCCTGCATAAGCTTAGACACAAACTAAGCACCCTGATCAGTAACTATTTCCCTAGGTACTCCAAATCTTACAAAAATATCAGAGAAAAGAATTTTTCCGTTGCTCTAGGTAGTGCTCTTGCCTCCACCCACTTTGTCACATAATTAGTACAGATCAAAATAACTTCTTACCTTTGGATGCAGGATTGATGGGACCTACAAAATCAAGAGCCCACCTCTCGTATGGTTCTATAAGAACATGTGGCTGCAAAGGCATCTCGTTTGATTGTACATGCCGCCCCATTCTTTGGCAGCTATCACACTTCTGAACATACTCCTTTGCATCCTTGAAAATATTAGGCCAATAATAACCTGTGCGAAGGATATTATAAGCTATCCACTTGTCTGCAAAGTTTCCTCCACAAGGTTCATCATGAAAGGCTCTCAAGATGTCATAGATCTCATCTTCTCTAATGCACCTGCAGATAATCAAATCAGGTCCAATAAAAAAGAGATCTCCCCTAATCCAAGAATAATGAACACTTCTCCTAAGGTGGGAAGTTTCCTGTAGCAAGATAATTTCCCATGTATGCAAACCAAGGTGTTTTCACAAATATGGCAAACAAATTTTCATCTAAATAGTCATCATTAATAGGAACATCCTCACCTGCATGGTTGAGCCTAGACAAGAAATCAACTACCTGATTTTCTTTTCCCAGTCTATCCAATACCGTGATGTCAAATTCCTCCAATAGCAACATCCACCTAGTAATTCTTCCATTAGTGATTGGTTTATTCATGAGATAACGAATAGCAAAATGACATGTGCGCACAAAAACTTCATACTCGTAATGTAGTGTCTAAACTTGTTAATAGCATAAATCACAAGAAGGAATTATTTTTTAGTTACCATGTAATTCAGTTATGTAGGAGTCCAATTTTTACTAATAAAATAAATGACATGGGTTACAGGATCCTCCTTTTGACCCAATACTGCTCCTATGTTTGAATTAGAGGCATCAGTGGAAATATGAAAAGGCAAATTCCAATCTGGGCCTCTTAAGAAAGGTGCTGAAGAAATATTTTCCTTGAATTTATCAAATGCAGCTTGACACTCATATTCCAATGAAATTCAGATTCTTTGGTGAATAATTTAAACAATGGAGAGGCTACCTTTGTAAAGTTTTCAACAAAACTCCTATAGTAGCCTACATGTCCAAGAAAACTACGAACTCCCTTTTGATTGATTGGTTGGTGGAGGCAGCTTTACAATAACCTCGATATTTGCTGGATCGACCTTAATTCCTGTAGCAGAAACATGATGACCCAAATCAATACCTTCATTCATATTCATAAAATATTTTTCATTACTTAACGAAAGATTAGTTTCTCTACACCTCTGCAAAACTTTTTCAAGATTATGTAAGGCTTTGTCAAAAGTATCACCCATAATTGTAAAATCATCCATATAAACCTCTATGCAATCATGCAAAATATCAGAGAAAATACCAAAGACCGCCTGTTGAAATGTGGTTGGTGCGTTGCATAGACCAAATGGTAGTACTTTGCATGCATAGGTACCCCAGGGACATGTAAACGTTGTCTTTTAATTTCTTGATCCTCAAGGGCTATCCTAATCTGATTATATCCACTGAATCCACCTAGGAAGGAAAATTATTTTTTCCATGCTAGAGTATCCAGTACTTGGTCTATAAATGGTAAAGGGAAATGATCTTTTAATGTTGCTTTGTTTAGTTCCCTGTAATCTACACACACTCTCCATTTACCATTTTTCTTGGGGACAATGACTAGTGGGGATACCCACTGGATATCTAAGATAGGATAGATGAATACTACATTTAACAATTTTTGTAACTCATCTTTTACAATTTCCCTTAAAGCAGGGTTCATCCTCCTTTGCATTTGTCTCACAAGCCTAACATTTTATTCTATGTAAATGTGATGAATGCATGTGTTTGGGTGAATGCCCCTCATATTAGTATATTCCCATGCAAATGTATCTGAATTTTTTTTCAATGTTTGAATTAATTGTTGTTCTTGTTCATGAGTTAAGGCAGAATTAATGTTTATAGATTTTTCAGGAAAAATTTCCACTACCTTACTCCCCCATTCAGACATTGAATATGCAGGAAATGCAGATAAGAGGGCTGAATGTAATTCAGAAGCTGAAATATGTTCATAAAAATCCTGTAGATCAGTAATGATATCTAAATTATGAATAAACTATCCTTCTAAATGCTGCAGGAAATCAGGATTAGAAATACAACACTTTATCAGATCTTCCTCAGGATTTTCCTTAAGACTCATGGCTTGGGCTAATGTTAAAACTGGTTGGGTACCTTCTGAATCATGTTCTTCTTCTTCTTAAACCCAATGTGTGTTTTCTGATCTCAAGAGGGGTTTAGTGGGGGGATACAAGTTGATATGTTTTGTTTCAGCCCCATGAGTGATAGTCATGTTTCCAGATCTACACCCTATGTAGGTATCAGTCGTGGCTAGCCACAATTTCCCCAAGATCAATGGGTGCCCTCCAAAGTTAGTTTTAGGTTGAAGAAAATTGAAATCTACAGGGTGCTCCCAAGAATCCAATGAGATGACAATGTCTTCTAAAACCCCCTCTGGCTTTACCTTAAACCTATCTGCTAGTTCTAACATGGTAGGAGTGGGTAATAATTCAAAGGATCCTATATGAGATAAAGTTTCCATATTCATCACATTGATGGCTGCACCTAAATCAATCAAGGTGTTCTTTATGGGGTATCCATTGATGAATGTGGTCACCACAGGGATTTCGGGATATGCATATTTTTTAGTAACAGTCTGGTAGACATTAAACTTGCAAGCTTTCCACCTACTTGAATTGTTGAAGGTTCTTTCTTTTGTCTTAATAGTTTCTTGGAACATAGTTCCCTCACTATTTTGGCATATATTGGGATGTATTTTATTGCTTGTAGTAATGGGATCTTGATGCACATGTTTCTCAATTCAAACAGAAGATCAAATTCGTGTTGTTTCTTTTTAATTCCCATTTCCAACCTCTCTGGAAAAGAAGGTTGAACTATATGAGATGAGGAAGGTTATCGTGGCCCTGAGGTGGATAGTTTTGCTAGTTCAGGTGTGGTTTCCTCTTCAGTTGTTTCTAAGGTATCTTCCTCTATAATCTCCTCAATTCTTTCGGGTTGAGTCACCACCTTTCCTGACCTAAGGTTGATTTCTTGCAGCTGCGCAAGTAATTCCTGCAACTGTATAAGAATAGACATTTCCTGCAAATACGCAGAAAATTCCTGTAACACAGAGTTAGAAAATTCTTGTAGTGGCTGAGGTGCAATACAATAGGTAGGAAAAGTGGGATAAGTGACCAATCCGATGTTGTGAGAGGATCAAACAGTTTTATTATTGGGGTTGGATACTGGTTGAGCAGGAAGCTGTGTGGGACGAGGTTGATTTGGTGGGGTAGTCAATTGGAGCTGTTGTTGTGGCTGTATCATTTGTTGCGGTCTGGGATGTGAGTAAAATTTTTGAGTTGGGAAACTTTGTGTAGTAGGATAAGAATAGTTCCCCTGCCAAGGCTGTTAAGTAGGCCAAGGCTGCCAGGGCATTGGAACATTCCACATCTGATTTTGAGCATAAGGAAATTGAAAATTTGACTGTGACATACCTGCATGACGTGGCTGCCATGGCCTCTGAGATGCCATTGCATAAAGTGCATTAACAACTCCTTGATCTGCTATGTATGTTGCTTTAATTTTAGGAAGAGAAGGACATTAATTAGTGGAATGGTTAGCCTCACAAATTCGACATACCTTGATACTATCAGCAGGGCATTCCCTTAGAGCATGTGTCTTCCTGCATTTGGAGCAGAACACCGCCAAGTCTTTCTCCAGTTCATCCTGTCTCTTCTTAGCCTGTAAAACATCTAATTGTGAAGATAAAGTGCTAAGAATATCAGTCTTAAAATTTTCAAATAAATTATCCATTTCAGCTCTGGTTACTCCAGCTTTGGCAACTGATTTGACAAGCTTGGAAGAAGGACCTTTTGGTCCTCCTCCAACCTTGGAATTTACTCTTGAATATCTTTTACAAAGCTCACATACATCATCATAACTCAACTTCGATACATCACCTGCCCCCATTAGATTTAAGACCTCCAGATATTCTAGTTTGATTGCCCTAATAAAAATGGTTCTCTTGGTCTCTTTATCCAGTTGATTCATATTGGATCTCTGCAAATTATATTGGAACCTTTCTACCAAATCTTCAAGACTCTCCCCTTCCTTTTGAGTCATTTGAAAAATATCTTCTCTAAGGTCTTTGGTCTTACATTAGTCTTGGTACTTTCTCAGGAATACCTTCTTCATTTCATCCCAAGTTGAAATGGAGTTTGACCCCAACCCCATAACCCACCTGAGAGCTGCATCCTTTAATGTAGTAGGAAACAACTTCAGCTTCTAAGCATTGGAAGAATAGTCATAGCTCCGACACAACACATTTAATTCGAATAGGAAGGCATCTGGATCCTTGATAGAAGTACCATGAAAATTAGGCAAGGATGAGGGAGGAATGTTTTTCATCTGAGTAGCTTCACCAGTCTCATTAATAGGAAATTCAAATGTCACTAGTTTCTCCTCAGTCTCACCAGTGCCTTCTAGATGAGCCATATCAGTCCAAGAAAGAGTGGGACCTTGGAAGGCTATAGATTCCTTAGAGTCAATGGTATGGAACTCTAGTTCTTTAATAGGGTTCACAAGGAACTCCTCTTCTGGCTGACCACTGAGCAGAGATGTTGTCTTTCTTGTAAGGGTAGACTCGAGATGGGCAGCAATGGAAGACTTTCCAACGGAGGATTCTGCTGTGGAATTTTCAATCTGCTCCGAACTGCAGACCTCTTGTTCGGATTCTTCTTCCTTTACTACCTTGTTTCTTGCGAACTTCGTTTTTCTTGCCAGTGTATTAGTAAATGAAATGGTGCTCACAGCACCACGAAAAAATGTAGGAAATATTGGACCCTATTCATCTAATATTCAAACAAAATTAAAACTTACCAGATAATCAGGACACAACTTTGGCGAGTGTCTAACCTTTGTGGGTGCATGGGATTTTC
This sequence comes from Pinus albicaulis, assembly GCA_034641835.2. Classification (NCBI taxonomy): domain Eukaryota; kingdom Viridiplantae; phylum Streptophyta; class Pinopsida; order Pinales; family Pinaceae; genus Pinus; species Pinus albicaulis. The sequence continues at coordinate 3,690,715 of MU968381.1, forward strand.
CCTTCATCTTTGCATTTCGACTCCCCCAGTCCTGAAAAAATAAATAAACAAAATAAAACTAAAACACTTTCAGTATCATCCCTTAGCACCTCCCCGGCAATGATGCCAAAATGTTGAGTCAAATTATATGCTTATAATTTTCCAATCATGAATTGTCAATCCAGGAAGGTAAATTGATGAGATGCAGTGCAAAGTATATGCAGGATGATTACTTCAAGTGTTGATAAACTATACACAAATCAACTAATGCTTCTTTCCTATGTCAATACTTGGCAGCAATGGCTATGGAGTGGCATATATCATCCCTCTACAACACTTAGGATTGCTGATATTGATCATGAAAAGATAAAGATCAAACAACAATCAACAACTCATGCTTCCTTCCTATATCAATACTTTGTAGCAATGGCTATGGAGTGGCATATATCATCCCTCTGCAACACTTGAGTTTGCTGATATTGATGCAGGAAAAGATAAAAGATAAATCGTAACCAAGAATCCAACATAAAGAGCATGAATCCAAACATTGATCAAATGAAAAGAGCTCATTAATATAAAGAATTAAATCACTTAACCAATTAACATTTTGCTGCAGGAAATGCAGAAAGAAGGCACTAGTTGTATAGAGGAATTATTAAGGCATAAATAAAATAGGAATAAAACACACACATTATGCTGCAGGAGTTGTGAGCAAAGGGGGCCTGTTGTGGAGGTAAATCCCCTCTGCGGATAGAGGCGATCCCTACTAGCCCAGAGCGGGTCTAGCAACAATCATTCACGCTATAGTGTAGGTTCCTAATTGCAAATAAACCAACTAGCGATGAAGGCTTACCTAGAATCCAACGCTGTCGCTTGTAGAGAAAGTAGCGCTCCAGTTCCTTAGCTCTGGCAGATCACGATCCCCACGATCTCCGTGATAGAACACCTGCACATGCGAGAAACAAAACAAACGCAAGCGTAAAATCCATTAGATGCAACTATATGTCAGTCATAAAGGACATAACTCATCATCATAAACAACAACAAGAGTGGAACCATAACCAATAATCGTTAATTATTAATCAATCAAAGGAAGAATACAACCATAGTTCTGATGCTGAATTCTTCTTCGGCGGGTCGCCAGCAGAACATGTCTCGAAAAGCCTGTCAAGGATGGGACAAACCTCTCTCTTCAGATCTTGACGATAGTCTCCTTGCTTGGATTTGGCCTTAAGGGAATTATGGAGGCTCTTGCAGCATAAGGCTCTTGGGAATTTGGGAACTTGAAGACTAGCTTGCAATAGAGATGGGCAAGCTTTTATAGATGGAGAAAGGGGAGTTGGGACCCCTATAATCATGGGATTGGCCTTATCCTCAAGGAAGCTTCCATGAGAGGTGGCAAACCACTTCCTCTATATGGAAATTCGTAGCCAAACCTCCCAACTCAAGATAGATACCAGTTCATGAATTGGTTAAGACAAAACTTCCGCCATTTATTTTTAAAAAACACTCCTTAAATTGGCTGGCGCGAGTGCGACTCTGGGACAGAGCACCGATTGGCGCGACCTCTTTGAAGGATTTTCCCCATTGGCACGGGTACTAAAATTCCTGCTCGCGCCAATGCAAAAAGGGCCATTTTTAGGGTTTTTCACAAGGAGATGTCTTCAGGGCAATGAAAGCTCTTGTTCAGAGGGATGTCATGAAAGTGGTTTCAAGCCATCTCACTATTCACAGGTCATGAAATGAGCCCTCCAATGTGCGGGATGGGGATTGCAGGGACGGTGAAAAATTACTATGTAACGGATGCCCCCTAAAGCATGAGGCCCGAATGAGAGAGAGGGGTGAAATGCTTTACGAGAACGTGTCCAACTGAAAACTCCGCCGTCGGAAAACCTGCGTGGAGAAATACAACTGATATCTCAGATACATGATATATATGTGGTATGGGTGCAACCATCCATAATAGAGTATACAATAATCCATATCCAAGGCATGGACACAGCCATCCAGTGAGGATCGATAAATAGACTCAGGTATGGTCGTAGCCATCCAGTAAGTGAGTCATGTAACCAATCATAATAATCCACAAAATCGCAGCCTGGATTACAACAGACACAATCTAGGGTCTTGCGCTCCATCTCGACCCGAACAAAGTACAAGTTCAAGCGTGTGAATAAATGAGCTGAAGTCGAACATGCGAGAACATCGTCTGATTACCAGCCAATGATGAAAGCTGTTAACAGACGTGAGAGGTACCACCAATAATGACGATGGCCCTCAAGGTACTACAGGTACAATCTACGGCATGTGAATCAATGAGCTGGCATTGAACACCCGTAGAATCACTCGATCGGAGGCCAATAATGAAAACCTCACATCGAACGTGAAGAACCTGCCATTGAGGCATGCAGGCTCCAAGGTACCAGAAGGGAGTCTCTAGATCAGCTTCTTGGATAATGAGTTGAAGTCGACAGGAAGTGACCTTGATCGAAGGTGGGCCATAATGGTTCCCACATCATCGACACGAGACAAAGGAACATAATGTTTTTGTGAATCACGATCAGATGAGAATCAGAGGAAGGTTGGTACTTGCAGAGGTCAACTTCTCTTGAACATATGAACGACACGACAGTGGACTTGGAAGTATTTGACATCAAAAGATCAGAGGTCATAGTGACGAGGCAAAGTGCTGAAAAGTAAACTCCAATGGTCCCTTTTCGTAAATAGTTCCTCAGATCCGAAAAGGCAGAAAACTATGTCTGAGAAAACCTTCTAGTCGCGATAGGCTAGGGTATTCCTTTTTCGTAAATAATCTATCCCAGCCTGAAAAAGGGGTAAACGTATACTGGGTAGATGTCGTTTCATAGCCACTTTAATGAGATCGAAACGACAAGGGCCTCAGAAATCTTTTCATATTTAGAGAGTTATAAAAGAGTTGAAAGATGACTCCAAAATGACTTTTTCATGTTTTTACCGAGTCCGAAAAAGTATAAAATACAACTCGTTTCACAGTTTAATTCGCGTAAAAAACCTGTTGCTGCACACAGAGGTAAGTGTAAAATCCATTTTCGACAAAATACATTAAAATATTAATGAAAAATGACTTTTTAAAATCTAATGAGATTTCAGAAAGTTATAAATAAGTCTCAAATGGTAAAAACAAAATTACTTTTACTATTTACCTCATTGGAGAGCAACAGTGGTCCGTTTGGCGTGCAAACTTCTAACGGCGATTGCGACTGATCTGGACTACCATTCAGATGCCTATTCATTCCAGGTAAGAGGAGCTTCCCTATACTCCATTTTAATCCATTTTTTATAGTTTTCCATTGCTCATTAGATTTCTGTGGAGGATTTTTGTAATTTTAGGGCTCCGCCCATTGGCGTGGGTATCGGGCACGGATCCGCGCCAATGGCCTTTTGTATACAAAGCGCCCGCGCCAATGGCGCAATTTAGTTTTCCGCTTTGAATTTTCGATTTGTGAGTGATTCAAATGGATTTCCAGCATAACAAAGATCTAATCAAGGGTTTTTGACCATGTTGATGCAGGCAACCGAGCAAAATGGTTATCGAATGGAAAGAGAGGGAGCATGGGGAAGAGGATGAATTAGCCATGGAGAATGAAACTTGTATGAATGCTCTCAAGAATTGTGGGCTTAAGAAATTCTTCCTGACACCTTGCTTACGAGCTCAACCTGAGCTTCTACAATACCTAATCAGTATTTGGGATGAAAATGAACAAGTGTTCAAGCTGCGGGATCAAGTATTGGAACTGGAGGTTTCTGACGTATACTTCATAACCGGACTGTCGCGCAGAGGTCCAGTGCCCATACTGACAGGGAGCAGACCATCTGGTGAAAATATGGAGCAGGTAATGGCGAGGGTGTGCCCAAGGGCACGAACCGGATCAAGAAGCGGAAAGGTAGACATTCACACTGTCGAGGATCTAGCACTCAGAGTAGTGCTATACACCATTACACGAGCTACAGGATCGCAAGCTCCACATGAGGCGACCAAGGCCCAACTCATACTAGCCTCTGAGTGTATGAGTCCTACACTATTTGATTGGGCCACAGTAGTGACAGTCAACATGAAGAGGCAGCTGACAAAATGCAAGCAAGCCAAACTGAAACAGTTTGGCTACAGTTCTATCCTGGTATCGTTCATTCTGGAACGACTACTAATCTTCCAGGGCCAAGGGGCCATAGTAGCTGAGCCGGTACCACGAGAGCCGAGAATGGCTCGCTAGGCAGCACTGATGCCCAGAGCGGGAGGGGGCCAACAGATGTCCTGGAGGCCAGAGTTTTTTGGGTGGCTACGGGGTTAGTTGATTGTAGTCGAAGATTGGCCATATGCAGGGACCGATTTCACTGGTGATCCAGATCTTCCACTCCCAGAGGGAGATGACTGGGACGAGGAGTTGGGTAAGATCGTCTTTTTGATTTGATGTATTTATGATATTTTTTGGTAATACATGTTCGTTCTAAAGACAGTTGTTATGTGTACGCAGATGTCGGCCCAGAGAGACCTGCCGGTATGTCTCCTATTTCACGGAGAACTCAGCCCGCAGCTGACCCTCAGGCGGAGGGTGCCGAGGGGGGAGAGTTGATCCAGAACCTCGAGGGAATCGCCCAGGGGATTCCAGATTACGCCCGACTGGCAAATGTTCCACTAGCATACCAGAGACATACGGTGGAAGTGCCTAGTCGCCTCCACCGTCTTCTGAGATGCTTAGTGCGTGTGGTGACTTGTTATCATGAGCACCATGCAGATTAGACACCTAGGGCTTCTTTCATGCATATTTTTTGAGAGACATGTTGTCTCCGGATGTATCAAGACGAACATGTATATTTTTTGATTTTATGCGACACACACTATGTAAACATTTCGATATCTATATATATACATATCTATTTCTGGATGGATCTTTCTTTTTACATGTGATGATGTTTTTATATGCTATGCAAATGTCTAATACAATGTTATCTAATGTATCAGTTGCATAATAAATGACCCAATTAAAAAGTTCACATAATGCATATAATCACACCTTTTATTTTTATGCAAGCTTAAAAGCACACATGAAAACACACATGCAAACTATGCTTGGAAAACGGTCATGCCCCCTAGCATGGTGTCTCAATTCGAGGTGCATGCCCCCCAAGCTTTAGTCCATAGGAAATGGAGTGAAGGTTGAAAACAGAAGAGATTTGAACTAAATCTATCAAAACTCGAATTGAACATGCTCGTGTTTCATTATTTTAACGAGGTTGACCAACTTAAAAGAACTATCCTCGTAGCCGCTTGTTTCATTGTTTTAAGAGCTTGGCACAAGAAGAGGAACTATGCTTTGGTGAGCTCGATGGAGGAGGCTCAGGAGGGAGACGATCAGATACATCATGCTCTAGACAATCTAACATTGCCCCTAGGCAGGGCATAAAGGAGGAACGATGATGTCCATTGCTCCAAGGCAGCTCCTCAAGCGACATTGTTTCAACAATGGCTTCATCCGAAGGAAAAATCTCTTTGAGAGGATTAGGCGAATTGGCCTGACTGAGCTAGGGGTATTGAGAGTAGACATCTAAAGCCATGCTCAAAGGAGCATGCTGAGGAGGAGGAGGATCAGATGCGGCAACGACTTTGCAGTAACTAATCTCTATTGGAGTTAAGGGCATCGATTCTCCAAACTCAGTCACCTGCTTAAGCGAAGGGATGAGCCATGGGTCATCAGACTTAGAGATCATATTAACTTGAGCGGTGTGTGGTGGTGACGCGGGAAAAATACCCATGAGGATGGGGTCTTTGAAGAGACCGGGCCCTACACTGTCAGGGGGATTTGGGATCCGATCCACGTACAGAACGTTGTTCTCGGAGGTGGAGGTGAAGAAAGACAATTGATCCACCGTAACGATTTTGCCCTCGTGAGGGAACTTAAGAAGTCGAAAGAGGGTGGATGGCACGCATAGCATGGCATGAGTCCAACTGCGACCGAGAAGTATATTGCAGTTAAGATTGGTGTCAACCACTTCTACTTCTACATTGACTGTCTTCCCCTGTAAAGTAATCGCTAGACTCTTGAGAACGCCCAGGGGTTTGAATTCCCGACCATCGAATGCCTCTAGGGCATTGGGAGACGATGAAAGGGCCGGAGAGCCAACGGCCTTCTAGCAAGCGGACAACATGACACAGGTAGAGGCACCTTCATCCACAACGGCCCTATGGATGTTAAGACCGTTGATCCCGACTTGAATAACAAGGGCGATCTGATGTGGAAGTCGGGGGGTGAAATTTTCTAAGTCGAAGGTGAGAAGACTTGAATCGACGGGATCAATGCCACTGATTGCAGACAACAAAGCCTTCCATTGTGAAGGACAACTTTGAAGAACCTCGAGTGCAGACATAGGAGAAGGCGCCTGTGCCAAATCCTCAACAATGCTGTAGTGTTGAGCGGCACGGGCATTCGGATTGTAAGAAGATCTTCGTAGAACACCCTTAGAAGGTGGCTTCATAACAGGTTCAGGAGTAGGCTTCTCAATTTCCAACGAACCGGAGATAGGTGGGGGAGGTGGGCCATCCGCAACTGCCTTCCCAGGTGCCTGGCGCGATTCGTTGTAATCCTTCAAACACGTAGCAATAGAAATGGGTGCAGTACCATTCATCATAAAGACCTGGGACCCAAATGGTGCAGATGGTGATGGTTGTTCAACCATCTGGGTCTGCTAAGACGGGAATGGTTCTTTACGAACTGCCAGAGTCCCTTTGGAGCCTTTTAGAAGTTGAATAACTTCAGATCGTCGTGGACAATCCTTGGTATAATGATCTCCTTCACAAATGAGGCAGGGGTACTTCGGTTTACGTTGAGAACCATCCTCAGTGCGAGATTTGGATTCTGGCTTTGGGGCGTCGGATTTGGATTTACCTTTGCCCTTCTTTTTCCCTTTGGAGGCTTTTTCCGTAGGATTAGCCTGAACGGCGTTAACCTCCGCAGTTTTGCTAGAATCGGTAGGGGCGGGAGGAGCAGAATTATTGGATGAGTTGGACTTCTGCTTCCCATTCGAGGATTTCTTCGAATTCTGAGACATGGAACCATTAACACCATCCACCGCTGGGGTAGGTGGAGATTTAGAGGTTCCAGACCGTGGAGCATCGGGAAAAATATCAAAAATATCATACAGAGTGCCAGATTGTGAGTATACCAGATCTAGATATTGGGCACGCGCTATGGATTGTTCTTCAGTCACACATGGTCCCATAGCAATATCTTGAGCGATTTTGTTAATGAAGGAGGTGGTGAACCAATGAGTTAGTATCTGATCAGGTATATGGAACTTGATCAGTCTATGACGACATCGCCACTCATGAATGTGATCAGAAATGTGGGTGGCTTTGTCATGCTTCAAAGAAGTCAGGAGGTGCGTCTCGGCTTCGTAGTGAACCGGTAACTTAAAGTGAGTCATAAAAGCCATGGCTAACGTATTGAAATCTTGAAAGATGCCACAAGATAATTCAATATACCACTTAGTTGCAGCGCCAGTCAGAGTGCGCTGGAAGAGGCGTATACGAATTGAATCATCCACCCAAGAGTTGGACGAACACCAAAGATGGTAGGTCATCACATGAGCTTGGGGGTCCTCCCCAGCTTTACCCTCAAAATTGGGGCAATCGCCGGGCACCTTGGTGGGAACCGGAGGCCAATAAGGATTATGCAGAATTGGATCATTCGTTAATTTCGAAACATCTGGTAACTCCAAGGTAGCCAGGAACAACAATGGCGGATTAGACGGCATACCTGGCCCTGGGTAAGGACCAATACCTGTACTCCACGCTGGTTGGGAATATCCATGCCCCCAGGGGTTCTGTCCAGCAGGATTTTGACCGTAGGGGGTATACGTGGTGTAACCAGCATGATTCGGTTGCTGGTAACCAGCGTACGGGGGTTGATAACCAGAGTATGGACCCTGATTACGAGTCGGCCCTGTGTAAGCAGCATTTGGATTTGGCTGCTAAGTATAGGTGTAACCGGGTTATTGAGGACGATAGTTAGAACCTTGGGGCTGGCTATAATTTAGTCGGTATTGACCATGAGAATAGTAGCAGCCCTGAGGTTGAGTGGGCTGCTGGTAGGTGGGACCCTGCTGAGCCTGATAATTAGGGTGCAACGATTGATTTGGCTGCGGCATCGAATAAGTCGGCTGTTGTGCAGGGTTAATAGGATGTGCAGGCTGGCCTGGTTGAGCAGGCTGACCTGGCTGAGCGGGCTGCCCTGGGTTAACAGGTTGACTCAGGTGAACAGGTTGTGCCGGTTGTGCAGGTTGACCTGGCTGTTGAGAAGCACCAGGTTGTACCGGATGAACCGGTTGGCCTGGAGGCGGAACACCAGGTTGTGCCGGATAGACCGGTTGGCCTGGTGGAGGAATGGAGGCAGGTGGTGGCTGGTAACCGGTTTGACCTGCAGCAGGACCATAAGATGGTCCTGCCTGGTGCACAACGTTGGGATTAACAGGATACTGAGGTTGCATGGGTTGGGAAGGTTGGACTTGCCCCCTAGGACCATATAACGGCCTCGGTTGGTACCCCGGCTGAGGCTGCACAGGTTGACCGGAAGGGTTGTAATACTGTCCTTGCGGACCGTACGATGGCCCTTGCTAGCCCACAGGATAGCCTTGTAAAGGCTGCCCTTGCAGGTCGTAAGGATAGCCAGGATGGCCCGAAGGTTGGCCTTGAAAAGGTTGCCCTTGCGGGTTATAAGAATGTCTAGCCTGGTTATAGGGTAAACCTTGAGCATGAAGGTGAGCCTCTGGAGCGGGTAAACGTAAAATGTCCCCGTGCTCATCATACTGATGTGGAAAAGCATACACGAGTGTACCATCTTGTGCATAGTGCGAAAAATATGGGCGGTTGGGATCTTGAGAGTTTTATCCAACCTCGGGGTTCGGCTATTGTAGGGACAACCGATACTCCTCTAGAGAAATGTTCTCCGGCATAGCAGTCGCTATATAAACGTCTTCAGGAGGCGGCACAGCCCTTGCGGAGGGTGCCGTGATAGCGGGAGCAGATGCGGCCACACAGACAGTGGGCCGAACGGGTATAGAAGTGACTTGAGGGGATGACGTGACGGGTGTCTGAGGAGACATCCCCAATGAAGGAGCAACCGACCTCGTACAAGGAGCTGACACCCCCATAGAGGCTGCGGTGGCAATAATCTGACCCAAGGATCTATACCCTGCTGTTATTGAGGGACCGGGTGATGACATAATAGCTGGTTCAGGGTTGTCTCCTGGAAATAATCTCCGAGGGAAGAGTTGGTAGTCTTCTCCAAACGTTGGGATTTCCTCGCTGGATTCACTCATGTTTGAGCCTGCCGCTAGATCTCGTAATAGACGGCGAGGACTAGGAGGAAAAAAAACAGCTATAAAAGGTGAACCCGATGTAAGAGAAAGGAAATCTGCCCCTACTCTTAATTCAGACCAAGGGTCGGAAAAGGGCCAATTGAACTCAACTGGTCCCCCAAAGGGTTGCTCAGCAAGAACCGGTCCCCCGTCAGGAAACTCGGAGACAATGGGCTGCTGAAGTTCAGCAGAGGATTCAGAAGCCTCTGATGAATCGTCTGTATAAGGACTACCAGTAGACGAAACCGAGGGTTCCGCCACTGTGGTAGTAACGACAAGAGAAAAAGATCAAACACACACACGGGCTGAAAAAGAGTCAAGACACACAATCAAACGACCAACAAGCAAAGTCTAACAGCGCATGTGATCGCGGGTGTTTTGTTTTACCACATTGAAACTTAGAAACTTTATCGTTTCATGTTTTAAGAGTCGAGAAACGGCTAAAAAGGTGACTCTATCTCTTTCAGTTTTGAAGCAAGCGTGAAAGGACAAGCGCTTGGTGATCCTTTCAAATTTAAAGAGTCAGAAAAGATCAAATGACTACTCAGGAATACTAGGCAAAGGGTGTACCAAATAACCGTGAACTGCAATATACACCTTGGTTTCAAAATGAAAGAGAAATCAACCAAGGACTTAACGTACGTGTAGGAAATCTCCCCGAATGCTGTGTCCGGTGTATCACGGGTATAGGGCGGCAGACTCAGCTTCCTATGGATAAAGGATTGAAACCTAGTGGGGTCTCCCTTTATATACGCGACGGTATGGGGAGCACAAGTCCGTACTAGTGCTGTCTAAAGCCAAGAGGCGAACGACAACTACTAGGTTTTAAGACGTCGGAACACGTCTCTAGCCTAGACCTCTAAATGTGTTTCGTTAGATTTCAATGCTGCCTTAGTGTAAATTGAGTAAATTTTAAAGTTTATCTTCAATTACGTTTCAGTTTTCAGGCCCTAGCGAATGTAATGTTTCAAAATCTCCTAAATGCACTCTATATGCCACAGTATATCATTTCATTCGATGAAAGCTATTTATGAGAGAGTTGAGAGCTTTTCACACAATAACGAAATGAACAGAAAACAACCAATGATGTCTCTAATGCAGCTAATGAAAACCAAAAAGCTTTTCGTTCAAAGTTACCGATCACTAATAACACTAAAAAGATCTAATTCACATTAACTAATGAAGAGCAAAAGAGATTTTTTTTTTAATATTTTCAATATTTCAGAGCAAAGTGCGCTAAAAAAAATGAAAACTAATGCAAGAGCAATTTGATAAATGATGACAAGAGATAAAAAACAATCAAATTTCACTCAATGCAAACGTACAATCAGGCCTCAAATCAACAAAAAGTCTTTCAAAACGAAAAGAATCCCAAAGACTCCAAATGAGCTGTGTAATCTAGGCCCAAAATGAGACAAGGCGGAATTCGAACGAAGAAGGAAACAATCACTCAAACAACGCAATGAGACAATAGAAAACCACCAAACGAATGCAAAGAAGCAATCACAAGGTTGACTGAACCGATAGAAACGGAAAACTCCCAAGGGAGGCTCGACACACAATAGCACCTAGATGACCTAGGGCTAGAATGCAAGATCGATGGAAATGGGCAAACAACCAAAGGATGCAGGTAACAGTCAGTCAATCAAGGCTCCAAAACACTCAAGCGGTGGAAAAATCAAGACCAAACACACAGATCAGGCTCAGGAAGCTCAGAACTGAGCAAACCCTAGTACCTCACAGGATTGGCGCGACTGTGAGGCTGAAACTAGCGCCAGAGACGAATTGGCGCGGGTAATACACAAGTAACATGTGCCAATGGGCGCGACTGTCAAGCTAAAAAGCGTGCAAGTTGAGTTTCCCAGTCAATAATAAAAAAGAGCAATCCAACAAGCAGACCAGTGATGACCGAGCTATCAAAAACCCAAATTCACAGAAAGAACCAGCCCAAAAGAGCTGATCAAGAAAGGAGTATCAAGAATCAACCGAAAAGACAAGACGATGCTCCAAGAGTTCAGTTTACAAACTAAACCGGAGATTGACTAAAGCAACTTTGATCTACTTCGCAATTGTAGAGCAAAAGCGTTTCGAAGGCTATCTGGCAAACTTCAGGCTCCGTCTATAGCTTATAAAACGAACAACAACAAGCCATCTTCTCCCCAGTATGGTCGCCAATTTGTTGTGGAGGTAAATCCCCTTCGTGGACAGAGGCGATCCCTACTAGCCCAGACCAGGTCTAGCAACAATCGTTCACGCTATAGTGCAAGTTCCTAATTGCAAATAAACCAACTAGCGATGAAGGCTTACCTGGATTCCAACGTTGTCGCTTGTAGCGAAAGTAGCGCTCCCGTTCCTTAGCTTTGGCAGATCACAATCCTCACGATCTTCGTGATCGGACACCTGCACACGCGAGAAACGAAACAAACGCAAGCGTAAAGTCCAGTAGATGCAACTATATGTCAGTCAGAAAGGACATAACTCATCATCATAAACAACAACAAGAGTGGAACCATAACCAATAGTCGTTTATTATTAATCAATCAAAGAAAGAATACAACCATAGTTCTGACACTGAATTCTCCTTCAGAGGGTCGCCAGAAGAACACGTCTCGAAAGCCTGTCAAGGATGGGACAAACCTCTCTCTTTGGATCTTGACAATAGTCTCCTTGCTTGGATTTGGCCTTAAGGGAATTATCGAGGCTCTTGCAGCATAAGGCTATTGGGAATTTGGGAACTTGAAGACTAGCTTGCAATGGAGATGGCCAAGCTTTTATAGATGGAGGAAGGGGATTTGGGATCCCTATAATCATAGGATTGGCCCTATCCTCAAGGAAGCTTCCATGAGAGGTGGTAAACCACTTCCTCTACATGGAAATCCGAAGCCAAATCTCCCAACTCACGATAGATACCAGTTCATGAATTGGTTAGGATGAAACTTCCACCATTTATTTTTAAAAAACACTCCTTAAATTGGCTGGCACGAGTGCAACTCTGGGACAGAGCGCCAATTGGCGCGACCTCTTTGAAGAATTTTCCCCATTGGCGCGGGTACTGAATTGTCTGCCCGCGCCAATGCAAAAAGGGTCATTTTTAGGGTTTTTCACAAGGAGATGTCTTTAGGGCAATGAAAGCTCTTGTTCAGAGGGATGTCATGAAAGTGATTTCAAGATATGTCACTGCTCACAAGTCACGGAATGAGCCCTCCAATGTGCGGGACGGGGATTGCAGGGACGGTGACAAATTACTGTGTAACAGTAGTCATCAATGGAGGAATTTCCCTTTGGAAATCAATATCTATAAGGAACTCAGGATCTAAAACTGTATCATCAATGTCAGTTTCAGACTTATTTCTAAATAAATAAAGCTCAAAATTCTCATCAAAGGAAATATCTTCTACAAAAAACAACTCACTGGGCCAAGTATAGGATCTGAAGACAGGCCTGGGACTTAATGATCCTTCTTGTCTTCTCACAATTCTTGGGATAAGATTTGGATTTTCAAACATAGGGGGGGGATTTGGATATGCATTAGCCCTCGTGTATCTTCTTGAAGCCAGTGTGCGTAAATCTTCTACTGTACAAAAATCTTGTTTAGCCTACCAGACTCTGAAAATTATTTACAAGAAAACGTTTCACTCGAGAGATCTGACCTTTATGTTTTGATAGCAGAAATGTATTATGATTGAAGAATAAGGGGTTGTAGTTATATTTCCTTCCCAAAGCGTTGTAACAATATTAACTTTATAATGATATCTCAAACCTTCTCAAGCAAATATCATATAAGGGAATATGCTCAAAAAATATTAAAGTGACTTTATCCAGTCGTAATATCAAAATGATATAACATGGCGTGATCCTTTAAAAAACGCCAACCTTTGCACTTTATATTATAGAACACTTTTATGCTACCAGCGCGACATATACTTTATTGAACGGGGTCCCATGCATCCGCTTTTCGGCTTTTTATGAATAAAATAAACATTAAATAGTATAAAACCGCTGGGCCATACCTTGATCTATTTCATGTGCACTTTACTGCGCGATTACCCTTGGATCCGACGCTCTCCAGATCGGACGATCCTGATGAATATCGCATTTTTTCAAAGGCCGAAGTTTAACAGCTGATAGCCGCGTGAAATGGGCGGTTTTGGAGTGATGACGTGCCCAAATATAACTGGATCGCGTTTTTCTAAAGTATTTTTGCTCTAGGCAAAAGCGGCGCAAAATGGGTGGTTTTGGTTTCCAAAACTCGCAAGTGGTAAATCAAACCAAGCCTAAACTATGGTTCGGCGCTTTAACTCCACGCGTTAACTTATTGTTGGGTCCCACTATATTGTTCCTCCATCGGCAAATAGACCAAACTTTCACTCAAATCAGAGAGATTTCTTTAAAAGTGTCGCATTCAATGTAACCAAGGTTTTTAACCTTAGGTAGGGTCTCTCAATATTTCTTTTTTTTTATAACACACGACCTGAGTATGCCTCGATTTCTACAGCGCCTCTGTTTTGATACTTCTACAAAGCAGAATAAACACAGTCATTTCAAAAGCCGAGAATATGCGCTCGCAGATAGTCGGATCAAGATAGTCCCCAGCGGAGTCGCCAGAGATGTTAGCACCCGAATTGGACCCCAGGCTGAAAAGGGAAAAATAGGGTAACAACTAAACCACGCTCAGCCTTGTAGCTAGCCCTACAAGGACAAGAGAGGAGATATTCAATAAAACACAATAGTGGACTGATATTAGGCTAGGTAAAATGATGGGAAAAGGCTTTAATAAAATGAATAAATTTCAGGGATGTGTGGGATTAAAAGGGACAGTTGAAACTGAGAATTAAATCAGGACACAGGGTATTTCATGGGGCAAGATAGGCAAGATATTTAGCAATCAAGTAGAAATAAGATGGAATGGAAAGACTGGTGAGAATATGAAAAGGACACAATAAATGGATCCTTTTCAAACAGAAGAAAAACACAGATAATGAATGATTTCCCAAGGAAGGGCATGAAAATGGATCCTACCTTTCTATCTTGAAAGCATTCAAAAGGAAATTTTTATGGGTGAGAGGTGAAACATAACCATTTACATATGAAACAAAGAAGAAAAACAAATGCTAATCTCATACCACATGGATCCCACAAATCAGAGTTGCATCTCTTATTAATCCTTCTCAAACTGTACAATGGAGCGCAAAATTTTCTTCCACACTATTCCCCTACTTATGAGTTACGGATTCTCAGACTCTTTTACCAATGATTTACAATTACATTAAATACACCAGATTTGTGGGAACATAGATCCACAAAAAAAGGAGTTGTTCTAACAGCTGAAGAACTGAAAATTAATCATAGAAAAGAAATCCAACAATCCGCCCCTAAGAAGGAACAATATTACATTTGATTATTTGGGAAAATTTCACAATTATGTTGTTGAATGATAAATAGGAGATTTAAGGAGCAAATCCCTATCCTTACGTTGCTGTAGAAATCTTTGTCCTATTTAGCTCTTGGCCAACTAACTATTTCCTTTGCTTTCCATTATTCGTTTGAATAAACTAACTTTTTCAATAAAATGTTGTTGGAACAAAATCAAATGAAATTATATACCTTTGTAAATGGAAAATTTAATTTTTTAATGGGAAAAATGGAAGGGAGGGGGGACCCGCATTATAATCGCAATCGAAAACGGATAGAGGAAGGGAGATACAAAATAAACAGGAGCGAAAAACTTCCGATGCGATTGGGGGAGGTCCGATATTGTAATCGCAATCGAAAGATCATGGAGGGGACATAATTTGAAATGGAGCAATTAAAACACAGTATGCGATGGTATCATTGCAAATCGGGATCGGAAGGGGAAGAGATATGTGAAACATAACCCAAAGCTCCGATGCGATTTGGGGTGAGGCCTTTGTAAAAAACGAAACAAACAAAGTTTGATTTTGCAAAGGGGAAAGGCCTTTATACTATGCACGAGCGGAATTTTATGTGGTGGGAACGGGTCAATCGGAATCGGGGATCGGAGTGTAGAAAGTTGAATAATTTGTTAAATTATTCACCGAGATTATCCTGATTACACACTATTTGAGCTTCATGCATAATACATAACCTCTTCTACAATTGATCATTAATATGCGGAAATAGAAACAGTCGCATGCGCACATAAACACAATAGTCAAGCACACATAAACACAGTATGTAATGGGGAAAGATTACAGCTGAAAACCCCCAACTATCTGTATATTATAATGATAGAGAATCATGTAACAATCATAGTACAATACTCCTCACAAGTACTCAGTACTATCTCCAATAGTTACACACAAACTAGCTCAGATCTGAACAAGTCACAGGTTCAAATCTCCTCCATTGTTTGCCTGCCTCTACTGCGCAATCCAAGATGAGAATGAATGAGATCCAAGTTCGAATCCCTTTGGCTTGTACTACGCAATCCTCATTGGCAATCTCAATCAATGTGTGTGCAAATCTCATGCACAAGTATAGTCACAACTTATAGCCACACTCACCCTTTCACCCACCTCTAACACTGGTCTCCACTGAACTGTCCATGCATTGCAGTTAACTGATGTGTTCTTTAGTTGATTTATGAGTTAATAATTAGTGAATTAATTAATAATTAATTCACACCACTCATCACTAGTGTATTTTTCGGTTAGACTAAATACAACTAGTTCAACTAAGTTAAACAGAACACAACTCCACCAACTGTCTCATCAACTCCACCAAACTCTGCCACATGAGTTCTAACTGAAGTCAACCATGCAATAGCTCAGCTAACCCTTAGGAAAAGCGTATTTCCTTCTGTCAGCTGCATGTGCCACATCCAAGCATCAAACTGAAGTGCTCCAAGAGGATAAGATAATGTTTATAGTCTAAATATTATTAAGGGTTAATAATATTTGACTGACCTATTTTTAGACAGGCAGTCTAAAAATAGACTTCGACCTGTATGTCTAAAAATAGTTGTCCATCTATTTTTACCAACTTGACTAATCATCCAAGAATAGCATCCCGCAACTCCTAGACCATGCTCCATATGTCTAAAAATAGACTTTTCGACAAAAATCACCTGTGTGGTCCCCCACCTAATTTAGGTGATCACTTTCCAACTAGGATCAGGAAAGATGTTTCAGGAGGCCTCCTTCATTGTTTCTTGTTGCCATTTTCAACACTCCCTCTCAACAAGAAAGGATTGTCTTTGCATGCGACATGCAACTCCATGCATTCGCCCTGCAACCTTCACAAGCGCCATGCAACTCCATGCATCTGCTCTGCAACTCCACTGAAACTGAATAGGCTCCAAACAACTCAATCAGTCTGATGCATCTATCATCAAAGTTTTCAACCTCTGCTTAGCTACTGCACATGTCATCAGGAACCATTGCGCTATTTAACTCTTGCACCCATGCACTCTTGCACTTGCTGTCAACTCTGATTCGCACTCCAGTATCTGACACTGACACTTTGATCTGCCTGCATCAATCCAACTGATCTGCTACTGCTGCGCTATGGGCACCTCGTAGCCAGGTTCAATTCATTAGATCCACACCATCTCCATGAATCCTGCACTGAAATCTCCACCTGGGATTACTCATGCATGTCGCCCCACCTCTCACCTGGTGGTATAGCTGCATGCACTCCCTCTGCCCATCTGGCACGAAATTTCTTTGCATGAGTGGTTTCTCCCACTCCATGATCCTCTTGTGGCTGCTCCACATCCCGAGGTTCACTATCACCTGCATGCAAAACTTGCTCCCTCTCAAGCATCAGTTGCATGTCTTTCTCCCGCTTCCCAACAATAGGAAGCTCCGTAGACATCCCATCTACTTCAAGTCTGTAGAGATTCTTTGCTCGAATCCCAACCTTCTTGACTTGTCTCGTTGCCTTGTGCCGAAGGAAAACTTTCCCTTCTCTAAAGACAACTTCATACCCTTTATCCTCTAACATTGCGACTGAGATCAAATTCTTTGTTAAACCTGGTACATGCAATACATCTTGTAAAAGAATGAGTTTACCTAACTCCCTCTGAAAGGTTATGGTACCAATGCCGGTCGCATTGTATCGTCCATTGTCGCCCAACTCAACATGCATCTGGAGATTTTTCTCCACCAAGTCACTGAAAAGATTCACATCTCCCGTCATGTGAAAGAAAGCGCCACTATCAAAATACCACCCCGATCCCAATGCACTAGACACCATGCATGCGATCAATGAGAAGTCTAGCTCAAATTGTGAGGCAAGAGCCTCACCAGCTGCAGCTCCAGCAGCCTGCTTGTTCTTCTTCTTTTGTGGACAATTCGTGGTGTAATGTCCATGATCGTGACAGTGAAAACACTTCACTTTGGACATGTCACGCTTTTTACCATCCGCACCGGATTGAGAAGCCTTCTCCTTGCCCTTCCCCTTCCTTGATTTGGTAGCCAAAGCGCAATCTTCTTCATCAGATACCTTTGATGAAGATCCATCCCTGGTATTCTACCTTATCTCCTCTTGCACAAGATCCGACCAAAGTCTCTCCCATCCTGGCAATTTCTCCCGACCATTGACAGAATCCTCATAGGAATGCCAAATCTTCGAAATACCAAGGAGAGCCAAGCTCACCGAGTCCTCATCATCCACACTAACTCCTACACTCCCAAGCTCATCCCTTCAGTGGACAAACTTTGTCAAGTATACCGGAATAGTGTCATTCTTCTCCATCTTAATTTTCCTGAGTTTATCCTTGAGCTCCAACTTCCTCTGGTTGCTCTTGCTCTGGAACAATTCTGTCAACGCTTTCCACATCAAGTATGGAGAATATTTTCCATGCAGGCTGGATACTATGTGATCCTTCACGCCCTCCAACAGAATCCTTCGACACCTTGCCATCTTCTTTTGCCAAGCCTCAACTTGAGCAACATCAGTAGGCTTTGGGACTTCAGCATCTATGAAATCCTTCAGCCCATTATCATCTAACACCGCCTCCATCCTATCTCTCCATGCAATATAATTCGAGCTGCCTTCAAGAGCATACTCCAATCGCAATCCTTGATAAGACATTTTGAGTTCGACACCAAGAAAACACTGCTGCAAATTCGAATTCCAAGTTGAAAACTCAACTGCTTCTGGATCTGTGAGAACAAAGTATTTCTAGCATAGAGATCGACTGTAGGGTCGTTTACTGGATATATCACCTTTCAGATAAAGGATGGATCCAGAGGCTACTTGGCCCGCTTACAGACTCTGTCTACCGAAATAAATTGTAATCACTGTAATAGATCCGATGATCAATTTTCCCTCTAATACCATGTAGAAATTTGAATAATTTTCTGAATTATTCACCGAGATTATCATGATTACAGACTATTTAAGCTTCATGCATAATACATAACCTCTTCTACAATTGATCATCAATATGCGGAAATAGAAACAGTCACATGCGCACATAAACACAATAGTCAAGCACACATAAACACAATATGTAATGGGGAAAGCATACAGCTGAAAACCCCCCAACTATATGTATATTATAATGATAGAGAATCATGTAACAATCATAGTACAATACTCCTCACAAGTACTCAGTACTATCTCCAATAGTTACACACAAACTAGCTCAGATCTGAACAAGTCACAGGTTCAAATCTCCTCCATTGTTTGCCTGCCTCTACTGCGCAATCCAAGATGAGAATCCTTTTGGCTTGTACTGCGCAATCCTCATTGGCAATCTCAATCAATGATTGTGCAAATATCATGCACAACTATAGTCACAACTGATAGTAAACCGGCTCTTTCACCTATCTCTTCCACTGGTCTTCACTGAACTGTCCATGCACTGTTGTTAACTGATGTGTTCTTTAGTTGATTTATGAGTTAATAATTAGTGAATTAAATAATATTTAATTCACACCACTCATCACTAGTGAATTTTTCAGTTAGACTAAATACAACTAGTTCAACTAAGTTAAACAGAACACAACTCCATCAACTGATCCATCAACTCCACCAAACTCTGCCACATGAATTCTAACTGAAGTCAACCATGCAAAAGCTCAACTAAACCCTAGGAATAGCGTAATTCCTTCTTTCAGCTGCATGTGCCACATCCGTAGCTGAAACTGAAGTGCTGTAAGAGAATAAGATAATGTTTATAGTCCAAATATTATTAAGAGCTAATAATATTTGACTGACCTATTTTTAGACAGGCAGTCTAAAAATAGACTTCGACCTGTATGTCTAAAAATAGATGTCCATCTATTTTTACCAACTTGACCAATAATCCAAGAATAGCATCCCGCAACTCCTAGACCATGCTCCATATGTCTAAAAATAGACTTTTCGACAAAAATCACCTGTGTGGTCCCCCACCTAGTTTAGGTGATCACTTTCCAACTAGGATCAGGAAAGATGTTTCAGGAGGCCTCCTTCATTGTTTCTTGTTGCCATTTTCAACACTCCCTCTCAACAAGAAAGGATTGTCTTTGCATGCGACATGCAACTCCATGCATTCGCCCTGCAACCTTTACAAGCGCCATGCAACTCCATGCATCTACTCTGCAACTCCTCTGAAACTGAATAGGCTCCAAACAACTCAATCAGTCTGATGCATCTATCATCAAAGTCTTCGACCTCTGCTTAGCTACTTCACATGTCATCAGGAACCACTGTGTTGTTGAACTCTTGCACCCATGCACTCTTGCACTTGCTGTCAACTCTGATTCGCGCTCCAGTATCCGACACTGTCACTTTGATCTGCTACTGCTGCGCTGTGGGCACCTCGTAGTCAGGTTCAATTCATGAGTTCCACACCATCTCCATGAATCCTGCCCTGAAATCTCCACCTGGGATTACTCATGCATGTCGCCCCACCTCTTACCTGGTGGTATAGCTGCATGCACTCCCTCTGCCCATCTGGCATGAAATTTCTCTGCATGAGTGGTTTCTCCCACTCCATGATCCTCTTGTGGCTGCTCCACACGCCGAGGTTCACTTTCATTTGCATGCAAAACTTGCTCCCTCTCAAGCATCAGTTGCATGTCTTTCTCCTGCTTCCCAAAAGTAGGAAGCTCTGTAGACATCCCATCTACTTCAAGTCTGTAGAGATTCTTTGCCCGAATCCCAACCTTCTTGACTTGTCCCGTTTCCTTGTGCCGAAGGAAAACTTTCCCTTCTCTAAAGACAACTTCATACCCTTTATCCTCTAACATTGCGACTGAGATCAAATTCTTTGTTAAACCTGGTACATGCAATACATCTTGTAAAATAATGAGTTTACCTAACTCCCTCTGAAAGGTTATGGTACCAATGATGGTCGCATTGTATCGTCCATTGTTTCCCAACTCAACATGCATCTGGAGATTTTTCTCCACCAAGTCACTGAAAAGATTCACATCTCCCATCATGTGAAAGGAAGCGCCACTATCAAAATACCACCCCGATCCCAATGCACTAGACACCATGCATGCGATCAATGAGAAGTCCAACTCAAATTGCAAGGTAAGAGCCGCACCAGCTGTAGCTCCAGCAGCCTGCTTGTTCTTCTTCTTTTGTGGACAATTCGTGGCGTAATGTCCATGATCATGACAGTGAAAACACTTCACTTTGGACATGTCACGCTTTTTACCGTCCGCACTGGATTGAGAAGCCTTATCCTTGCCCTTCCCCTTCCTTGCTTTGGCAGCCAAAGCGCAGTATTCTTCATCAGATATCTTTGATGAAGATCCATCTCTGGTACTCCACCGGATCTCCTCTTGCACAAGATCAGACCACAGTATTTCCCATCCTGGAAAATTTTCCCGACCATTGACACTGTCCTGATATGCATGCCAACTTTTCGGAAGCCCAAGGAGAGCCAAGCTCACCAGCTCCTCATCATCCACACTAACTCCTACACTCCCAAGCTCATCCCTGCAGTGGACAAACTTGGTCAAGTATACCGGAATAGTGTCATTCTTCTCCATCTTTATTTTCCTGAGTTTATCCTTGAGCGCCAACTTCCTCTGGTCGCTCTTGCTTTGGAAAAATTCTATCAATGCTTTCCACATCAAGTATGGAGAAGCTTTTCCATGCAGGCTGGATACTATGTGATCCTTCACGCCCTCCAACAGAATCCTTCGACACCTTGCTGTCTTCTTTTGCCAAGCCTCAACCAAGGCTGCATCGCTAGGCTTTGGAACTTCAGCATCTATGAACTCCTTCAGCCCATTGTCATCGAGCACTGCCTCCATCCTATATCTCCATGCAAGATAATTCGAGTTGCCTTCAAGAGCATACTCCAATCACAATCCTTGATAAGACATTTTGACTTCGACACCAAGAAAACACTACTGCAAATTCGAATTCCACCAGCTCAAAACTCAACCGCTTCTGATCTGTGAGAACAAAGTATTTCTAGCACAGAGATCGACTGTAGGGGAATTTACTAGATATATCACCTTTCAAAGAAAGGATGGATCCAGAGGCTACCTGGCCCGCTTACAGACTCTGTCTACCGAAATAAATTGTAATCACTGTAATAGATCCGATGATCAATTTCGCTCCGATACCATGTAGAAATTTGAATAATTTGTTGAATTATTCACCGAGATTATCCTGATTACACACTATTTAAGCTTCATGCATAATACATAACCTCTTCTACAATTGATCATCAATATGCGGAAATAGAAACAGTCGCATGCACACATAAACACAATAGTCAAGCACACATAAACACAGTATGTAATGGGGAAAGCTTACAGCTGAAAACCCCCAACTATCTGTATATTATAATGATAGAGAATCATGTAACAATCATAGTACAATACTCCTCACAAGTACTCAGTACTATCTCCAAAAGTTACACACAAACTAGCTAAGATCTGAACAAGTCACAGGTTCAAATCTCCTCCACTGTTTGCCTGCCTCTACTGCGCAATCCAAGATGAGAATACTTTAGATCCAAGTTCGAATCCCACCCTCTTTAACTGCGCAATCCTCATTGGCAATCTCAATCAATGATTGTGCAAATCTCATGCACAGCTATAGTCACAACTGATAGCAAACCGACTCTTTCACCTATCTCTTTCACTGGTCTTCACTGAACTGTACATGCACTGCTGTTAAATGATGTGTTCTTTAGTTGATTTATGAGTTAATAATTAGTGAATTAAATAATATTTAATTCACACCACTCATCACTAGTGTATTTTTCAGTTAGACTAAATACAACTAGTTCAACTAAGTTAAATAGAACACAACTCCATCAACTGATCCATCAACTCCACCAAACTCTGCCACATGAGTTCTAACTGAAGTCAACCATGCAAAAGCTCAACTAAACCCTAGGAATAGCGTAATTCCTTCTGTCAGCTGCATGTGCCACATCCGTAGCTCAAACTGAAGTGCTGCAAGAGAATAAGATAATGTTTATAGTCCAAATATTATTAAGAGCTAATAATATTTGACTGACCTATTTTTAGACAGGCAGTCTAAAAATAGACTTCGACCTGTATGTCTAAAAATAGTTGTCCATATATTTTTACCAACTTGACCAATCATCCAAGAATAGCATCCCGCAACTCCTAGACCATGCTCCATATGTCTAAAAATAGACATAGTCTAAGAATAGACTTTTCGACAAAAATCACCTGTGTGGTCCCCCACCTAGTTTAGGTGATCACTTTCCAACTAGGATCAGGAAAGATGTTTCAGGAGGCCTCCTTCATTGTTTCTTGTTGCCATTTTAAACACTCCCTCTCAACAAGAAAGGACTGTCTTTGCATGCGACATGCAACTCCATGCATTCGCCCTTCAACCTTCACAAGCACCATGCAACTCCATGCATCTGCTCTGCAACTCCTCTGAAACTGAATAGTCTCCAAACAACTCAGTCAGTCTGATGCATCTATCATCAAAGTCTTCAACCTCTGCTTAGCTACTGCACATGTCATCAGGAACCACTGCGTTGTTGAACTCTTGCACCCATGCACTCTTGCACTTGCTGTCAACTCTGATTCGCGCTCCAGTATCCGACACTGTCACTTTGATCTACCTGCATCAATCCAACTGATCTGCTACTGTTGCGCTGTGGGCACCTCGTAGCCAGGTTCAATTCATGAGATCCGCACCATCTCCATGAATCCTGCCCTAAAATCTCCACCTGGGATTACTCATGCATGTCGCCCCACCTCTCACCTAGTGGTATAAATGCATGCACTTCCTCTGCCCATCTGGCACGAAATTTCTCTGCATGAGTGGTTTCTCCCACTCCATGATCCTCTTGTGGCTGCTCCACATGCCGAGGTTCACTTTCACCTACATGCAAAACTTGCTCCCTCTCAAGCATCAGTTGCATGTCTTTCTCCCGCTTCCCAACAGTAGGAAGCTCCGTAGACATCCCATCTACTTCAAGTTTGTAGAGATTCTTTGCCCGAATCCCAACCTTCTTGACTTGTCCCGTTGCCTTGTGCCGAAGGAAAACTTTCCCTTCTCTAAAGACAACTTCATACCCTTTATCCTCTAACATTGCGGCTGAGATCAAATTCTTTGTTAAACCTGGTACATGCAATACATCTTGTAAAAGAATGAGTTTACCTAACTCCCTCTGAAAGGTTATGGTACCAATGTCGGTCGCATTGTATCGTCCATTGTCGCCCAAATCAACATGCAACTGGAGATCTTTCTCCACCAAGTCACTGAAAAGATTCACATCTCCCGTCATGTGAAAGGAAGCGCCACTATCAAAATACCACCCCGATCCCAATGCACTAGACACCATGCATGCGATCAATGAGAAGTCCAGCTCAAATTGCGAGGCAAGAGCCTCACCAGCTGCAGCTCCAGCAGCCTGCTTGTTCTTCTTCTTTTATGGACAATTCGTGGCGTAATGTCCATGATCGTGACAGTGAAAACACTTCACTTTGGACATGTCATGCTTTTTACCATCCGCACCGGATTGAGAAGCCTTCTCCTTGCCCTTCCCCTTCCTTGCTTTGGCAGCCAAAGCGCAGTCTTCTTCATCATATATCTTTGATGAAGATCCATTTCTGGTACTCCGCCAGATCTCCTCTTGCACAAGATCAGACCACAGTCTTTCCCATCCTGGCAAATTTTCCCAACCATTGACACTGTCCTGATATGCATGCCAACTTTTCGGAAGCCCGAGGAGAGCCAATCTCACCAGCTCCTCATCATCCACACTAACTCCTACACTCCCAAGCTCATCCCTGCAGTGGAAAAACTTGGTCAAGTATACCGGAATAGTGTCATTCTTCTCCATCTTTATTTTCCTGAGTTTATCCTTGAGCGCCAACTTCCTCTGGTCGCTCTTGCTTTGGAACAATTCTATCAATGCTTTCCACATCAAGTATGGAGAAGATTTTCCATGTAGGCTGGATACAATGTGATCCTTCACGCCCTCCAGCAGAATCCTTCGACACCTTGCTGTCTTCTTTTGCCAAGCCTCAACCAAGGCTGCATCGCTAGGCTTTGGAACTTCAGCATCTATGAACTCCTTCAGCCCATTATCATCGAGCACTGCCTCCATCCTATCTCTCCATGCAATATAATTCGAGCTGCCTTCAAGAGCATACTCCAATCGCAATCCTTGATAAGACATTTTGACTTCGACACCAAGAAAACACTGCTGCAAATTCAAATTCCACCAGCTCAAAACTCAACTACTCCTGATCTGTGAGAACAAAGTATTTCTAGCACAAAGATTGACTGTAGGGGCATTTACTGAATATATCACCTTTCAAAGAAAGGATGGATCGAGCTACACCAGCTCGTTACGGGCTACGTACATTGAAACAATTGTGTCCAACGTAATAGATCGATGATCAATTCTGCTACGATACCATGTAGAAATTTGAATAATTTGCTAAATTATTCAACAAGTTATCTTTGATTACACTATATTTGAGCTTCATGCATAATACATACTCTTCTACAATTGATCATTAATATGCGGAAATAGAAACGCAGAGTCGCATGCATACATAAACACAATAATTCCCAAGCACACATAAACACGATTATGTAATGGGGAAAGCTTACGGTGAAAAGCCCCAACTATCTGTATATTATAATGATAGAGAATCATGTAACAATCATAGTACAATACTCCTCACAAGTACTCAGTACTATCTCCAATAGTTACACACAAACTAGCTCAGATCTGAACAAGTCACAGGTTCAATTCTCCTCCACTGTTTGCCTGCCTCTACTGCACAATCCAAGATGAGAATGAATGAGATCCAAGTTCGAATCCTCTTGGCTTGTACTGCGCAATCCTCATTGGCAATCTCAATCAATGATTGTGCAAATCTCATGCACAGCTATAGTCACAACTGATAGTAAACCGGCTCTTTCACCTATCTCTTCCACTGGTCTTCACTGAACTGTCCATGCACTGCTGTTAACTGATGTGTTATTTAGTTGATTTATGAGTTAATAATTAGTGAATTAATTAATAATTAATTCACACCACTCATCACTAGTGTATTTTTCAATTAGACTAAATACAACTAGTTCAACTAAGTTAAACCGAACACAACTCCACCAACTGTCTCATCAACTCCACCAAACTCTGCCACATGAGTTCTAACTGAAGTCAACCATGCAAAAGCTCAACTAAACCCTAGGAATAGCGTAATTCCTTCTGTCAGCTGCATGTGCCACATCCGTAGCTCGAACTGAAGTGCTGCAAGAGGAAAAGATAATGTTTATAGTCTAAATATTATTAAGGGTTAATAATATTTGACTGACCTATTTTTAGACAGGCAGTCTAAAAATAGACTTTGACCTGTATGTCTAAAAATAGTTGTCCATCTGTTTTTACCAACTTGACCAATCATCCAAGAATAGCATCCCGCAACTCCTAGACCATGCTCCATATGTCTAAAAATAGACATAGTCTAAAAATAGACTTTTCGACAAAAATCACCTGTGTGGTCCCTCACCTAGTTTAGGTGATCACTTTCCAACTAGGATCAGGAAAGATGTTTTAGGAGGCCTCCTTCATTGTTTCTTGTTGCCATTTTCAACACGGAGGAGGTTATAGGGGTAGTCATATGTGAAATCGTCGATGCGATGATCCGATGGACTGTGGTTTGTCGAATCGGATGACGAGATCGACAGTCGAAATGTATATCCGGCGGGTTTCCATCGGATTTATATAATGCAATCGCATTGGAGGTTTGGGCAAGAGCCAATAGGGGAGGATTAACTAAAAGTGCCGATTGCGATGGCCCGATCACATATGGGCCGTCGGATTAGGGGGGCCGATCAACGATCAAAATTTTCATCGGACGGGGCCAATACAATCACATCGGAGTGGATAACAAATATGGTGCGATGTGATCGGAATGGGAGGTGCGATCAGAGGGGAAGGGCTGCGATTGCGATGGGAAGCGGCGGGGTTTTATAATATAACACTTCGAACTTTATTATATAGTTCCAAAGCATGGAGGGGAAGTGGTTTGGAACGATGGGGACTTTATATAAAACTCTTATTATAAAGTTCTATGGCAATGGTGGGGAAGTGGTTTATGAAATAAATCGCATATGTATTAAAATTATTTATAATGTGATTTTGTAAATCAGAAGGGGAAAATGGGTTTTTAGAAGGAATATATTAAATTTTAAACATAAAGTTTTAAGGGAAAAAATGGGAAATAGGGATTATTTGAAGATATAGGGAATTTTACTTCACTTAAGCATAAATTTCAATCCAGAAGTCAGTTTTAAGAGTGTAATATACCGTTGGAAATCTCTTTCCGAGCTCTTTCTGATGGATCTACTTGGAAGATGATTTGGCACTGAGCATACTATGAAATACTTCTCTGAAGGCAGGATGATGACTTTGTGGAGATGGCAGCTTCTGAATTGTGACTTATTACATATGATGATATAAAATTACATAATGAATGATAATAAAGGAAAAATATCATGTTTTCACCTCAAAACATGTTTTGAGGTGAAAATTACATCAAACTGAATAAAATATATCTTTGATCTTCCAGGTGTTGTGACTTTGAATTTATTGACTTCCTCATGACCTTGCTGATATTTATTGACATTTGACTCATTAATTTGACCATGGTGAGACCGTAGAAACTAATGAGACCCATCCTATGACCTAATGATATGATTTTTAAAGTGAAAGTGACTCATGACCCAAGACCATTGAAAGGAAAATCAGCAAGTACCTCATGAGGGAAAACTGATAAAAAATTACTGCCATCAACGAATCCATGACCTAGCAGAATGGTGAAATTTGTTCGGTATGAGACTCCTAATATGCAAATGAAAAAGTGCAGTTTTGATCACTAATGGAAGTATGACTAGACTGACACTAACATTGGCTCCAATGGGGATCGTAGCTCCTTGGAGGTGCCAAGAACACCGTATACCAAGTAGCCTTATCCATTTGGCATGGAGTCAAAAATGCTAAAAAATGACACAAATGCAAATTGACTCTGACTCAAAACTAAAACTGAACACTGAGATAAAACCAAACCATACACATATCATCCAAGTTTTATAGCCTTCACCTCGGGCCCCAAACTTAAATGGTTGTGTACTTGAACTCTGATAAAAATAACATGGTATATACAATGATGATGACATAGATTCTAATCCTTTTTCTTCGACAATGGTAGTGCTTCAAAAGCCTACCATTTTACTGCTCCTCCAGAGCAATCTTGGCCATCCATTTCTGAAAGCAAGAAGGCATTATGTCCCCTGTATGCTGAAATTCTGTATGGCCCTTTCCAAAGGTTGTCAAACTTACTATGCTTCCCTTTGTCTTCATTCCTAGCATCCCATTTCAATACTAAATCATCCAGCTGAAACTTTTCTACTTTTGTCTTTCTATCATAGATATTTTTAATATTCTCCTACAACTGAAACGCATTCTGTGACACTTCTTCTCTTGTTTGCTGAAGGTGGATCATCTGATTGATCCTTCGTTGATTGTCATCGTCCTCGCTGCCAACTTCTTGCAATAATCTCATAACTGGGACTGTAAGAGATGTAGGAAAGACAGCGTCAGTTCCATAAACTAATTCAAAAGGCGACATACCTGTTTATTTCTTACTGCTAACTCTATCTGCCCACAGTGCATTGATGAGATTTCGGTGCCAATTCCTTTGGTTTGCCTCCAACATTTTCTTAATTATATTTATCAGTGATTTGTTCGATAACTCTACCAAGATGTTGCCTTGCAGATAATACCTTGTGGAGTGGCCCAATGTGATATTATATTTGTCACAGAAATTGATCATCTTCTTGGATCGGAACGCTGTTGCGTTGTCTGTTACAATTTTACAAGGACAGCCAAAGCGAGATAAAATATTCGTTTCAAGGAATTGAATAATTATCGTGTCAGTTGCTTGCCTCACTGGGACGGCCTCGATCCATTTCGTAAAGTAATATGTCCCTGTCAGTATCCATCAATGTTGTGCTGAGGACACGGGATGTATTTCTCCTATGAAATCGAGCCCCCACTGCTGAAAGGGCGCGTTCACTGAAACTGGTTTCAAAGGAAGCGGAAGCAATTTCTTCTTTCCTTGGAAAATTTGGCATTCATGACAATTCATCATTGTTATGTATAAATCAGAAAATAATGTGGGCGAATAATACCTTGCTCTTAATACCTTATTAGTTGCAGTCTTCCAAAACAAGTGACCCCCACAGTCACCTTTATGGAAATCATACATTACTTTTTGAGCTTCCTCTTCCACCAGACAATTAAGCAAAACACCTCCTGGGTCTTTCCAATACAGAGAACTGTTCAAAATACAATATTTAGTAGATTTAAGTTTCAAAGATCTACCTTTACTCTTAGACATGCCTGTAGGAGGTGACAGATGCTGCAGGACATAGACAATATCCGAATACCAAGGAAACTGCAAAAAAATATCTGAAATAGGAACCAGCAAACCTTCATCTTCATCTTCTTCCATTGTTGTTATGAGGTTTATGTCCAAGGCACGCAGATTTGATTGGGCCATCAATTTTTCCAAGCCTTGGCCTTTGATCAAATTTGTAGGCTTTATCTCCAACTCGTACTCCAGCATAGCTGCTATCCATTTGCCTCTTCGACCTTCTAGATCAGTTTGCATCAGCACATCCTTCACTGTTGCGTTAGGGACATATTCTATAGTGTGCGAATGCAGAATATAGACCCTAAAATCCTTCAATGCGTTGACAAGTGCCAATGCCTGTTTTTCAATAATATTGTATCTCAAAGTAGCATCTCTAATAGTCCTACTGAAAAAGGCAATTGGATTTTCTACCTCATCTCTCTTTTGCATTAAAACAACAGCCATAGTATGCTCAGATGCAAATGAAAATATAATAAAATCCTAAGTATAGTCGGGACTAATCAAAACTGGAGCATTGGAAAAAGCAAACTTTAGCAAATTAAATGACTTGATAGCCTCTTCATTCCATTTAACAGTGTTTTCCTTCTTCAACATATTGGTCATTTCTCTCAAATGCTTAGCCAAGTTAGGTATAAATCTGCGCAAAAAAAAATC
Organism: Pinus albicaulis; assembly: GCA_034641835.2. NCBI lineage: Eukaryota > Viridiplantae > Streptophyta > Pinopsida > Pinales > Pinaceae > Pinus > Pinus albicaulis. The sequence continues at coordinate 3,720,606 of MU968381.1, forward strand.
ATCTTACCGTTAAAGGCCTGAATCTC